>CAWUFW010007616.1:600000-986897 GCA_963921515.1 Calotriton arnoldi
GAGAGGCGAATTAGTCGTGTCCCTAAAAAGATCCCGGAACAAGCACATACCGTGGATGAAACCCCCCCCCCATTTCCAGTCCAGTCAAGGACATGACACCGTTATTACAGCTTACATTTGGAAAACACCAAGAACACTTGTCTTTTGACCTGATTGCCTCACCCAGCCATGTCATGATCTTAGGTATACCTTGGCTGATCAGACATAACCCGTATATCATCTGGGAGACAAGGACCATTTCCCTGTCTTCACACTTCTGTCAGCAGTTCTGTTATCCCACTGAAGAGTACTGGTCTCCTAAGGTAATGCCTTTGATAAGAAAAGAAGCCTGTACCTCCGTTAACTCCGTCCAAAGCGTACCATGTCACTAACATACATACGCTGACATCTTTCAGAAGCCTATGAAGGTGACGTTACCTCCTCATAGGGAGTTTGACTGTGCCATTCCATTGGAACCTGGAGCAACAGTACCCTTTGGAAGAGTATATTCTCTCACTGAACCCGAGAAAGAGACTCTCAGACAATACCTCGAGGAAAATCTCAAGAGTGGTCTCATCGTTCGATCCTCGTCACCTGCTGGGGCACCCCTCTTCTTCGTCCCCAAGAAGACCAAAGATCTCTGACTATGTATTGACTTCAGAGGCTTAAATAAAGTCACCATCAAAGACCGCTATCCGTTGCCCTTGATTAAGGATATCCTGGAGTCAGTAAGAGGGGCACAAATATTCACCAAGCTGGATCTCAGGGGTGCCTATCATCTCCTTCGAATCAAGGAAGGGGATGAGTGGAAAACCCCATTTCGAACTCCATTAGGGCATTTTGAATACCGAGTTATGCCTTTTGGGCTGACCAATGCCCCTTCCATCTTTCAAAGGTTCATGGACAATGTGTTCTCGGATCTCCTAAACCAGATAGTGGTAATCTACCTAGACGACATATTGATCTACTAAGCAGCTTCTGAGTTACATCGCACACACGTCATGCAAATCCTGGAAAGACTACGCCAAAATAGTCTCTTCTGTAAACCTGAAAAATGTGAGTTTGACAAGTCCGAGGTAGAATATTTGGGCTATCGAATTAACAAGACAGGAATAGCCATGGATCCTCAAAGGGACAGGCTATTTTGGATTGGCCTTCACCCACGACCATTAAAGAAACACAGTGTTTCCTAGGTCTGGCAAACTTTTACTGTCAATTCATTGACAACGTTGCTTACCAAACCAGCTACATATCCCAAACTCTAAAGAAAGAGTATCTCCGGCAAGGGTTCAAGTGGGCCGAAGCCGCCGAACAGGCCTTCCAGTCCCTAAAAAGGCTTTCACGCAAGCACCCATATTACGACATCCTGACACAATGAATTTTTTTTTTATGGAAACAGACGCGTCGGGCAGAGCTGTTGGTGCTGTCCTCCTCCAACAACAAGAAGACGACAGACTGGAACATGCTGTGTTTTACCTGTCACATGTCTTGTCAGACTCTGAAAGGAACTACTCTGTCCTAGAACGAGAACTACTGGCCATGAAGTTCGCCTGCCGTGAATGGAGACAGTTCTTAATGGGAACCAAGGAACCTTTCGAAATCAGAACAGACCATAGAAACCTCCAATGTCTCCGTAACATTCAATGCCAAAATAGGCGCCAAGCCCGGTGGGCTTACATTTTAGGCAGTATGACTTTGTCATTTCCTACATACCAGGATCTCAGAACACTTTGGCAGATGCCTTGTCTCGTCGTTATCCAGAAAGAGCTACGATCCCACAACAGAACATAATCGAACCACAAAGAATTATTTGCATGGTTCAATCCTTCCTAGACAGGGTTCATTCAGAATATAAATCCATGAACCAAGAAGAATGGAGGAAGCTAGTCGATCTGGTTAAGCAATGTGACACACACTACTACCACAGTAGGGCCTTATTCCTTCCCACACAAAAGGTGCAGCTAGAAGCCCTACAAATGTGTCACGATTCTCCCGCGGCCGGTCATCGTGGTTTCATGACTACTCTAGAACTAATACTTCGCTCTTTCTGGTGGCCGTCGATAAGAAAAGATACCGAAGTCTATGTGTCATCTTGTTCTGTCTGTGCCCAAGCCAAAACATTGCATACTAAACCCATGGGATTGCTTCAACCTCTACCTGTTCCACCAGCTCCATGGCATACCATATCCATCGACTTAATTTCCTCTCTGCCTCCATCTGCAGGTAACCGGGTTATAATGGTGACAATAGATTCTTTTATCAAGATGGCTTACTTCACCGCCCTTAAAAAACTACCTACTGCAAGAGAGCTCGGAAGCATCTTCATACAGGAGATATACCGCCTCCATGGCCTGCCACGAGTGATTGTATCGGATCTAGGACCTCAGTATGTATCACGTTTTTGGAAAAAAGTTTGTAAAGCTCTTCATATTGAGGTGGCCTTGTCCTCCGGGTTTCATCCCCAAACCAATGGTCAAACGGAACGCTTAAATCAAGGGCTAAAGCAATACCTCCGCTGTTATTGCAATGCGACTCAGAGTGACTGGTCCTCCTATCTACCGTTGGTAGAATACTCCTACAACAACTCAGTCCATAGTGCATCCAAGACTACCCTATTATTTTGTTTATACAAATTTCATCCCAGGAGCTTTCCTTCAGTTCTGCAAGACAACCCCTCTGTTCCAGCGGCAGCCTCTTTTATTCACCACCTCCGAGCCATAAGATCTAGAGTTCATGTCTATCTCCTAAGAAGCCAAGAAGAAAATGAAGGACACCGCTGACGTCCATCGCCGCTAATCTCCATCATACCAAGTCAATGACAAAGTCTGGCTGTCCTCAAAATTTCTACCCTTTCAGTTATCACGGAGTAAATTTAAGTCACACTTTTATGGTCCATTCAAAGTTACCCAAGTGATGAATCCTGTGTCTTTTCGACTTCAACTGCCACGTGCTTGGAGGATACATTATGTTTTTCATGCCTCTCAGTTGAAACCCTATGTCTCGGATCCTTATAGGAGGGTTTTTTCTCGTCCACCTCCTGTTTTGGTCAATGTGGTAACTGAGTACGAGGTTCAGGGTATCTGTGACTCTCGGTTCTTTAGGGGCCATTTGCAGTTCCTTGTCCATTGGAAAGGCTATCCCCTCAGTGATAACTCTTGGGAGGATGCTGACTCTGTCCATGCTCCTGTTCTTGTCCGCCGTTTTTTTGGGCTTTTTCCTGACAAGCCCGGGGCTTCGGGAGGGGGACCTACTGTTATGCCGCATCGCGACCCACGGCGCTGCCTGTTTTCTCCTCCCGCGACGCCCCTCCCTCCTCTTCGGGGATGCCGCGGTGTGGCACGGCGGCCCGCTGTTGCCATTTTGGTGGCGTCGCAGAAAGCACCCACGACGCCTGTTGGTTTGCTCTGTTTGGCACGCTGCGTACTTGCACGGCGGCCCTTCCATGTCATGAGGCACCTTGGGGAACTACACTTACCTGGTGTTGGCATCTGGTGATCCCCGTTCCTTGGGGGCCATATTGTTGCTCTCCTCTTCTCAGTCTTGCTCCCAGAAGGCAGCGGGGGAGGGTTACCTTCCTTCCTTACATGGCGATCTTCCTAAACTGCACTTCACTCCTTTCCCTATCCAAGATGGCGACACCTCTCCTTCCTGTTTTGTCACTTCTTGTTCCTGTATGTCACTTCCTGTTCCTGTATGTCACTTCCTGTTCCTGTAAGTCACTTCCTGTTTTTTCTGTATATAAGGGCTCAGAACCTTTCCTTCCTTGTGTTGTAACACTCCTTGTTCCTGCTGGTGTGTCCTCGCTCATGTTGGTTCCTTGACTCTTATTTTGGTAATCCCTTCCTTCCATTGGCGCTCCTGGTTCCCTTGCGACTTCTGCTTCAGCTTGACTTGCAGTTTTCTCCTGGTACCTTTTGGGCTCCTGGTCTTCCAGTGTTTTCTGGCTGCTTGTCTTCTCCTTCATTCCTGAAGTCTCATCATCATCAGAGGTTTTTCCCTCCGGGGTTTTCCTCTTGGGACTCCTTCTCGAGGGCACTGGCTGCTTAGGATTTCATTGTCGGCAGCACCGTGGCTACCAGAAGGGGTCGCCCCTATCTCGGACAAACCAAGACTTACAAGAACCGAAGCCGGGAACCGTCCCAACGCCTCAAGACTGGTAAAAAAGACCCTAAACCCGACATGTGCACCCAGACAAATATTCTCATTTGTGGGCATTTACAGTCTTTTCCTGACTCATTCTCACTTTGCAAATGGTAAGTAATTTACCTATGACAATGAAAGGAGTAAATCTGTTCCAGGGTAGCAATGTGAAGAATATACCCCCAAAATTAATAGTGGTCTAGGATGAGGAGTTTCTGCATGGACAAAAACATGTGGAGAAAATAAAGTTGACAAGTGCAATTGTGCTTTGCATATGCAGTTATACACTAGGTGCAATGATGAATGCAGAAATACCTCCTCATGAGAGTAAATGGGAAAAGACACAGGTTTTCCAAAACTATTCCTGGAAAAATTTGACTGTTACATCCCTACCGGAGTACTCCTCGAAATGTTTCAGAATTCCAACAATTCATCAATCTGCTTCCAAGCAAGGCAGTAAACATTCTGGCCTCGAATATGAGTACAGGACAATTCCATGAGGAATTTCCGGGCAGCACAAATTGTCATTTCCTGTCACAATTTCGACATGCAATTCCTGCTACTATGAGTAATAGTGCATGCTTCGTAGTTGCCAGAGAAAAATGATGACAGAGACGAGGGGATGCGGTATGGCTGCTATTGCATCCAAAGCCTCATGCGATTTTACTTACTGGATTTTCTGGCAAGTAATTGCGGGTCAGGTGTACTGGGTGTGGAACTCTGGGCCAGTCATGATCGGGGAGGGGGGGTGGTGTATCCAACTTGTGGATACTGCTCCACCCGAGTCATAATCAGGCCTTATTTGCAGATCTAAAATTGGTTTAACAATCTAGCATTATGAAAGTACTTCAAATATATTTTTTCAAAATTACCAGCCATTTACATTGAAGGGGCTTGGACAAGAGTGCCAAAGTATGAGAGATTTTATAAAACTTTTTAGGAGAAAATCAAGCAAGCAATGCTGGTCCATGCAGTGTTTTGGGGGCAGAGAAAACAGCACAAGTATAAAATGAATGCTTATATATAAGCAAAAAAGCTAGCAGTTTTATGATAATGTCAACCACGATTCAGCTAATTAATACTTTCTAGTCAGGCATACAAAGAGTGTGAAAATCAAGCAATGGGTTATTATGAGTGAACATTATGAATAGTTTGAAAAGAATTTTACCAGGTGTAAAAAATTGGAGTATTAGTTGAGGGAGGTGAGAACTTATCTCAAATAATAATCACAGTCCTTGACAGGACAAATCACAAAAGTCACTGAATAAATATATGTTCAACCCCCTGGTACTATGCACAGAGCAGTCAGGCTTAAGACAGAGGCAATGAGGTAAGGATTTATGCAGTATTCAAACAGTAATAGAGTGAAAGCAAAAACATGAAATATTCCAAACCAATTTAGAAAAATAGAGAATATTTTAATAAATAGCATGACACCAAAACAACAAAAATCAAATTATTAAAACCAGAGTTTTGATGTTTTTTAAAATCTATATTTATAATTGGCGCCAAAAAGCACTAGGCGCCAAATGTTGGTGACTAGTCACACTGGACCAGGACAAGGGCAATATTTAAGTTGGCCTGGTGACATTTTAATTATGCCGGAGTAATTTTGGAATTCTCGTGTTACTCTTTTGACACAATATTACTGAAAATTACAAGATTAAGCCAGTTTGCATAATTATGAGTAATTTGGCACAAAAATCCTACCGCAGGAGCACAGGAAAAAAATCTTAGAGAACAAGAGCGGCTGATGGCTGCTGCTGTAGTTATTCTGTTGCATTTAATACATGTGCCCAGGGCCTGTAAATAAAATGCTACGAGTGGGCTTGCAGCACTGGTTGTGCCACCCATTTCAGTAGACTTGTAAACTTGGCTCAGGCCTGCCGCTGCAGAGCCTCTGTGCGCAGTTTTAAACTGCAATTTCGACCGGGCAAGTTAACCTACTTGCCAGGCCCAAACCTTCCTTTTTTTACATATAAATCATCCCTAGCCAGCACTAAGGGCAGGGTGCAGTGTATTTAAAAAGTAGGACATGCCCTTTTAAGTAATACATGTCCTGATAGTGAAATACTCCTAAATTCATTTTTTCACTACTGCAAGGCCTATCTCTCCCATAGGGTAGCATTGGGATTGCCTTAAAACATCTTTTAAGTGTAATTTCTAATTGGAAAAAGATAGACATCTTAAGTTTGGTGTCTCTGGTCTCAAAATGTAAAATCCCCACTTATGGTGAACTTGGATTTTAAGTTGCCGGTCTGAAAATGCCAATTTTTAGAAAGTTGGCATTTTCTTACTTTAACCATTCTGTGCCTCTGCCTGTCTCTGAATACATGTATGTGTTGGGTGACAGCTGGGCTTTGTGGATTCCCTCAAGACAGTCGCATACAGAGGGAGCTGAGGTGAGCCACCCACATCCTGATGACCCATCACAAGTGCGATGGGTCTTCCTGAGCTAGATTAAGAGGGAGGACCTGAAAAGGGCTGTGCCGGTCCCCACACAAAGAGCTGCATATCCCCCGTAGTGCATCTGGTGCCAGGGAAGTAAGGGCAGGGATATTGTGAAGTTCAAAGGCCCCTTTGAAGTCTCCATACTTCAAAGGCTAAAATGAGTATAAATACTGGACCTCTGACACCATTTACTCAGTTCACTTTAGGGACCTGAGGAGATTCTGCCAAGAAGAGGAGCTGCACTACAGGAGGGACTGCCACTTTGCTCACTGTCCTGCTGTGTTGGCCTGCTGCCTGCTGATTGTTGTGCTGTAGGAGGGACTGCCACTTTGATGCTTGCTCTGCTGTGTTGGCCTGCTGCCTGCTGCCTCTTGCCTAGCAATGAGAAGGACTGGATATGCTCTCTACAACCTCTACCAAGACTTAAGTAACTCCAAGGGCTTGCTGGCTTGCCTCCTGTTAAAGATGCCTTAGGATCATCAAAGACTTTGTATTTACCCAGACTGCTGCCGGACTCTGCCTTCCGGGAGTCCTGCAACTGAGCTCTGCAAAGATCAGCGCTTGTACTACAAAGGACAGTGCTTCGTGCCTGACCTGCAGCTAAGCTCTGCAAGGACCAGTGCTCCAGTAACCAAAGATTTGCACTTCCTTCTCGATCTGCAGCAGAGTGTTGACCAGGAGCAGCACGTTGGAGCTGCACACTGAACAAAATTGCACCATTCCTTTCCTAAGCATTGCCTGGGTAATACGGAGATGTGGGTGATGACTATGCCGCATCAGCTGCCTTCGTGAAGTGGAAACCAATGCTGTGCTTCAATATCGGTGGACCCCCTCCCAGAAAGAATCAACGATGCGGGCCCCGCCTATGAGGCCCACTGACCGCCATCATCCCGTCTATGTGCATCAGCTCTGACATTTGAGCTTTTACACATTAACAACGCCCCCACCAGTATGGTACTGTGTGCAGTGGGGCCTGTGAGGAGCCAGTAGCCATTCTGCACCCCTTCAAGGGCGGCCGGAACTGTGTGAGTATACCGGTCTCAGTTACCGGCAATAACAATTGAATTGCTGGTGACTTTGTGGGCACATTGCTTCATCGTTAACCTATGAGAAATCTTCACTGGGGATTCCCGAGGGATTTTGTCAGTTTACTCCAGTCTTGCATGAGTATACAACCTGCTAATCGTGAGTGTTTTTGTAGCACTGTATTTACACTCATACTTCAAGCATTCATAACTTGAGAACTACTGATTGGATTTTTGTATGCTTTAGATCAGTAAAATATATACTATTTTTCTAACTTAGTGTGGAGTCATTGTGTGGTGTTGTCCCTGTATTACTGTATCCACAGTGTGCACAATACTTTTCACATTGCCTCTTATGTTTAGCCTGACGACTCTGGGCCAAGCTACCAGAGGGTGAGCACAGGTTAATTTAAGTGTGTGACTTACTTATCCTGACTGAGATTGCGGTCTCTACTTGTACAGGGTGCATACCCCTGCCAACTAGAGACCCCATTTCTAACTGTCCTAAAGAAAATATAAACATTTCAAGCATAAATCTGGGGATATACCACACAAAAGATGATCATTTAAATACCAGGTAGAAGTCTAACTCTACTTATTAGATCAATAGATTTAGAACATAAATGTGATCGATAATAAAATACTGAGGCACAGAACGTATTTTGCAATGACTCTATGCGATGAACACCTTATTCCTCTGCTCAATCTCACATGGACAGTTTGGGAAGCTATCGGGCTTGATTACTGTCCGCTGTTTGCTTCTCTCCTCCATCACCTCGCTCTGTAAGTGATCTATTGTTGTTACATCACTTCTCGATTTTACAAGCCATCTTATTGTAAATATCTGGCTCACAGCTGCAGCTGACAGGCATCTGACATCATGTCCTACTCTGCAACATTCTTTTGCTGCTGTCAGACCGTCTGAGGCACTCACCACATGCCCACCCTTCCTTTTCATAGCATCTCTTCTACAAATAAACAGGTACACCCTAAGCATTCTAGATGCCTTATTGCATTTCCTATACATGTTTGACTTGTTTCCAGTTGAATTGAATCTGAATTCCGTAATTTGCATCCTGGCTTGTGCATGCCAGTCTTTTTCAATAAAGAACATTTTCAAAAAAACTTTCCTAATAGGGTGACTTTTCCAATAACAACCACTAATTATATCACTAGTCATGATTAGTGTGAGAAAACATTCCCTTTGGACCCATAATTGCACACACTGAATTGAATGGTTTGCTATGTGACAGAAAATGTGACAGAAAATGACAGAACATTGACTACGAAATAGGAAAAGGTTAGGCCGGTTTCCATGTAAGACATTCTGTAATTGCCAGCTACATGATTTCGTGTAATCTGCAGGTCACGAGTTTGAAACCTAGAAACACTGACACAGCCTTCCACTCTTCTTAGGTAGGTAAATGGAGTACCATTAAGTCAAAAATTACAAACTCCTGTTGTTTGCAGCACTTAGAAAATGTAGAAGTGCTATTTCAAAACAACTTATGATTAAGTCAGAACTGCAGAATTTCCATGTTGGTTTTTAGGCATAATGCCCCTAGTGGTAATTACACCATTACAACCCCCCATTGGAATTAAAATGGACCCATATTGAAACCTTAAGTGTGATAGGATCAATGGGATGTAAGGAGGACATAATTCACTTGTAATAAGGTGCACAGGGTATCTGCCATGTTTGTGACGGAGTAGCCGTTCCGCCAGACTCCATATCAGGCCTTAAGTTTGGGTTAAACCTATTGAAACAAGCTGTTCATTCAGTCATTCACTTCTGTGGAAAGACTGATCATGGAAGTGTTAGTCTTTTGCCAATCTTTTTTGAGGATGGTAGTGGGCAAACGAAAGTATGACAGAGAAAATATAACTGGCCTCTGCAACAGGTTTGAAATAAGATGAAATCTTCACCAATCACTAGTGGCTCTCCAGACTAGGGGGCTGGATTTACTATGAGTTGCCCAGTCACTCATGCAGCACTGCAGAACTTTGTGCTCCACCTGAGGACCATTTTAATGATAAATAAATGTACACATTCTTTCTGTCACTTTGTGCTACATGGACACATGCACAAAAAGTTTGTAAATAACCCCCTGTGAGTTTTAATAAGAGTCGGGTGATAGCACACATTTCTTCACATTTTGGAGGAAGTGCTAATATGGAGATAAAATTCCCAGTGCAAATACTCCACATACTATCCCCAATTTTAAGTTATTTTGCCGTTGGATTCGCCTCCAATATAACTATTTTTACAGAAATGACAGGAGTTTACACTATCACCCAACTTGAATCTAGCTCTAAAGGCCTGTCTTGCAGCTACGACTTGATCATTTATAGGGCACTCCAGAGACACAGATCTGAAATGTGACTGACTGCCACAGCCACGCCTATATTTCAGATTCACTGGCCTATCATGATTGACAGTATTACAGTCACGAGAGGCTTACAGAGTGGCAGGGCTGACTGACAACTGACTGTTCCCCTTCCCCAGTATTCTTCCTGAGATACGTCTGTCTCTTGAATTGACTCTACCACAGCTACATATGTACGACGAAGTGGCGGAGCGTGTCGTTAGCCTCCTGGGCTTAACGACACGCTCCGCCACTGACAACGCAAGGCTGCACCATATTTACAAGAATGTGGTGCAGCCTTGCGTTTCCCTATGATGGCGCTAAGTTTAACAACTTAGCGCCAACGCATAGCTACCCTTGCACCAGAGTGCAAGGGTGTCTATGTGCAGGGGAGGATTGGTTATGTGTAGGAAGGTGTCCCTTCCTGCACATAAACAATCCTAAAATGCCATTTTGTAACTTTCATGTGTGCTGCTTCATGCAGCACACATGAAAGCTACAAAATGGCATTTTTAAAAAGGTTTGTTTATGTACAGGAAGGGACACCTTCCTGTACATAAACAAACCATGGCATTTGCTTTTTCCATGTGTGCTGCACATGGAAAAGCAAAAACAGGAGAAATAATGCATTTCTCCTCGTTTTGCCTACTAAGACCAGGGTTTTCCTGGTCTTCATTTTGACGCTGCCTCCTATGTACGCCACCCCTTGTACATAGGGGGCAGCGTCAAATACAATGGGAGTTGCGGTGGAACGCCCACCACAACACCCACTGCACGCCCCTTTCACGCTAAACATAGCGTGAAAGGGTGCCTTATGTACAAGGCAGAGTTAAGCCACGTTAAGTGGCTTAACGCTCCCTTGTACATAAGGCAAGGCCCCTATCGCCACGGGAACATCACAAAAAGTGACGTTCCCGTGGCGATAGGGGCTTGTACATATGCCCCATAGTTCAAGGCACACACTTGACCCGTCCTGCTATCGTTATGCAACATTGTTTTGAACTTCAAATTTTCAGCAACATATATGAGGTAAACAAACATTGTTTCAAAAGCACCATCACCATTATACCAATAGATGCCTTTCATGCAACTACCAGGAACATTAAAAGAACACTGGTACACGTTTTGAGCAAACGCCTGCTAAACAGTGTTTCATTGAGCCGGCCATCTGTTTCAATCACACCAATTCAAGAAATATTGTAAACGAGAACATTAAATGAACTAGCTTTCTGCAAATGGTGAGCGAACCACCTGTGCCTCCATAAATATACATTAAAGTGTGCTAAGAGGGGTTACCTCTCACAAATAAATCTGAATAAAAATGCTAGTGATTGAAAACCACACAGGCAATTGAACAAAGCTTGTCATTTCACTGTAGAAGCTCCTGGCAGGTGCAGGACCTCAGAAATAACTATTTTCTTCATAGATTCCTGAATTACTGTAGGACTTCTTTAAAAATAGCTTGGCTTTTAAAGCTGGGAACGGAGGAATTTAGGACAAGTTAAAAACTCTGCCATGAGATCATGGTTTTGAGCCTACAATCAACCACTTCTCTTGATTTCCATAGGCAGAATAACACTTCACAGGTAAAGGAGTAAGGGAAAGGGGACCCTTAGAATGGGCCCTGTCTCCTCTAGGTCATGGCTGCTAGGCCCTAGTCAACACCCACTTTTGTGTTATTTCCTGAAGATGAAGGGGGTTGATAGGCTACTTGCAGCAAAGCCACAAGGGAGGGGGTCTTCCAGAGCAGTATCTGTGAGGACCTAATTCCTTCTTCATAATTTTATAAAAATGTGAATGTTGTCCTGCTACCCCGCCCATGGGTCAAGTCCAACCAAAAATAACACTGGCTGTAGCGCAGGTGCAAGGGTGCCAGGCTTGGCACTTGGCAGCCACAAGTGAGTCAGCACAGAGGGAGAGCAGGAATTTGTCATATCTTATAGATCTGGAGCATTCCTGTCTTCTCCATTTGACGCAGCGCAGCAAGATGTCTTGCTGCATTGCACCAAATATTAGTAAATCTGCCCCACAGTTTTTCCAGTCTGATCTGGTAGTCCCCTCCACCCTCTGATTCACCGGTGTCCTGTAAGGCTGACGTCCACGGAAACAAACAAGGCTTGGAGATACACCAAATGAAACAAGTTGCAATTCCAGACTATATTCATTTAGATGAATTGCTGCAAAGCCCCTTCTCCTGACCCTGTGGCCCAACAGTGTTTTGAAGGACTTGGATCCCTTGGACATTCTGCCATCCCCCTGAGGTGGTGGGTGCCACTCAGTAGGAAGGAAGCCCAAGCTAGTGTGATGGCACAGGCCCGTTCTGCGACAAAGGCTACACATGTCTAGCAGCCATTCTGGCCAGACAGGGCAATGCCAGAGACGTACTTAGTGAGCTTAGTGCTAGGAGGCTGGATATAACTGCCATTTGGATTACATCACATCATTGGTGGTTAAGCCATCTTATTACTAAACAAGCAACATCAAAATGTATAGCTTCTGAGCAATATTTTTATGCTATAGCTTCTTGCGCTTTCTACGATCCCTACAAATATAGAGTATTGGAGAGAATAATTTGGCTGCACCTAAATGTAAACTTAAGAGCTATCACTTTGCACTTAGAATAGTGCATTCAATCAGTTTGATTGATGACCTTGCTTTTCTGGAAACAAAGATAATTTAATGCACCCTACATTTGTGTATCGGTGCTGGAAAAGATCTAGTGCAGCTCTTGGGAACTGCCTTTTTAATTTTTCAGGGATCCTATCATATTTTATGGACCAGCCTAGCATTTTATTATAGGATGAGTGTTGGTGGTATTCTCCTTTTCTGTGTGATGTCTGAGCTCTACCATAGGTTTTTGCTAATGTAAACTCTTCAAAATAGTTCTGCTAGGTTCGTTCCAGGTTACATATTTAAATGGGTTAATACATCAACTGCATAAATCACAGAACTGAACACCAGCTGGTTTATTCAATTTTTTATCCATTTGATTATGCTATAATTGTATATGTTAAAAAGGAGTATTTTAACTGCTTCGAATTGCCAAACTGAAATACAAGTACAAACACAAAGTACTGTTGTTTCACAAGTTCCCTTTTCATGTTGGTGTGTGGACCAGTGTCTCCTCACTATTCAGCTATTCTCTTTCTTTCCCCTTGCTTCTCTCTGTCTTTGTGGTAGATCAGTATCTGTTGAACACATGAGTTCTCTGCGGAGCAATAACATTTATGGTCAGTGCAGTACAGGCCATTTCCCTATATCTTTTTAAGTTCAGTGGCAGCGTAGTTCATTTTATGGAAGGATAATGACTAAAATGTGCATTGCTATACATCCAGCACCGTACATTACCGATTATTTGGTGATTGTGAGTGCCCCGTTGAGAGCAATATTTGGATCTTCAATGATCTGCTGTCTATACACTATTGCTTTCTGCAGCAATATTAATATGTCCCTAAAACGAAAAACAACACATTTTTAGACATTCATAAGTGAGGGATTTTCTCTCGCCAAGAACTGTCCAATGGTAATTTTTCTGGAGAATTTAGGAGCTGAAGTAGATATTTTTATCTGGCATCTTCTGACCACCGAGCTGATGGGGACCTCAGTAGATGAATGTTTCAATGTGTCAATCTTTTTTTTTTTTTACTTTGATAACGGAGTGGTCTGGTGTACTATTATTCATATTACTGAATCATAAATCATGGATGATTAGGATTCCCAATTTTTCATTCACTAATCTAGAGTTACTAACATTTGGAATTTACAAATTGCCCTTGTTTTAATTTGCAAATTCAGGATACATTTATAAACAGCAAAATGTTAACATTGGCATTTTTTAGTGAATTGCAATTTGCGAATCGTAGTTTGTGAGCGTTAGACTATCTGCAATTAATGACTCACAAGCAGAAAGTGAATTGTTGCATTCACTTCTGAGATCACAAAGGAGCAAAGTGTTAGACGTGTTTGTGAAAATTGGAAAATAGCACCCAATGAGTCTAAATGCAAGGAAGTGGGACATAAACACAAACATCAATTCAGTGAACAAGAGTTAGCAATTTTAGTGGAAAATTGTGTGGCACATGATGAACAACTGTTTGAGAAAGTGTAACTTTCTTTGCCGGAGGCTACTAAAAGATCAATTTGGCTGCGGATGCAATAGCGCATCACTGCAGGGGTAGCAGCATCTTGACATGTTTGTGAAATGCAAAAACGTTGCTAAGATTTACGCTTGCGTGCCACAGAAAAAATGGCAAGGCAAAAGGAAGTAAGTTATGAGAACTGTGAAGGAATAACAATGAAATTTAGACAAAGAACAAGCTAATGAGCGAGTGAAAGGGAAAAAAGAAGAGATTGAGATATTCAGGCACATGATTTTCCATTCACAGAGAGTTTCAAAATCCCTCCCTTTCAACCGTTCCTGCATTCCCAAAAGATACTTCTTGAAAGCGAAATATGCCACATAAATTTCAATAGACTTGTGAAGAAGACTGTTGAATGCTGATGAATCCCATTGGTATTTATGAAGTGTATGACCTAGTTTACAAAGGAGAATTTCCCATTAAGAAGTCTGCAATATCTCTCTGTAAAAAATGTAGGCTGGTTTTTTCTACATCATAAAACCAAGTCCTTGGAGATTAGACAAGTGATTTTAGCCTCTGCTATACTTTTATTAAAGGTAAGTAGGTGGCTGCATTGCCATCTACGATATTTTCATCTTGAAAATAGTGAATTAGCTGCAATTGAATAAAGAATGAGTGGCACATCCTGACCTACATAATATTCAAAATTACAACTGAGCGCCTGATCAGAATGAGCACCAAATGGCAACTGGGCACATAGATTGTTCACATTGTTTACAAGCAGTCATTAAGGTTTTCACCTGATATACATAAGTAAAAATCATTATAATGAGTAAAAGGAAGGGCAGTGGCATGAATGGTTTTAATAAATAAAGCGAGCACATTGAATTTAAGGCAGCTAGCAAGTGGTAGCAATTGCATTTCTTTCAAAACAGGTCGTGTAAATAACTGAGATCAGGCATTCATCTGTATTCTGTGTGAGCTGCAAGTTAATGGTCAGGTAAGATGTCATGACATAAATTGCACTCATTTTTCATGTAAACAATAATCACAATTTTTATCTGCAGAAAATAGCAGTATCAAATTGTGCCATATTTAGCATATTTTCAAGCCAATTACTTACAAATTTCAAAGAAAGTTCAGACCCTCAGTCTGATAGAAGACTTTCCTTGGCTGCCATCTAACCATAGAAAATCTGACGTCATACATGCATGTTAAAAGGTGAACAGGAACAAAGCAAATGCCTGAATAGAATGTCAATGAGCACATTAAAAGAAGCCCAGGATAATGGAGGTTTTGGGCTGCCGTGACTAAATGTTTAATATTGGTACGCACAGTTAATAATATGCCATCTAGCGGTTCTCATTGATCGATAGGACCCATAGAAGACACATTTTTCCATTTGCTAGAATTATCCCCCACAACAGGCTCTGTTTATTAGTAGCAGTCTTAAACAACGAATGCACACAATGAAGTTTGGGTATTCAGTGTGGCAAAAGTGGTCAAACCTGGTCATCAAAGTGTAAGAAATTACTGATTGCATGTCCTTAAACCATAGAAGTACACCCACGGACATATAGTCAATTTACTAAAGTATCTTTTGAAATTAACCTTATTTTCTCACAACATAATTAATGTAAACCTATGGTTTACCCGTATAAGACCCAACAACTCAAGATTTGCACTACAAATAGGGAGGAAGTTGATATATGAACATGGCAGAGCAGCCAAAGTAGTAAGTCATAAGTGGGTTATGACATTTTTTTGAAAGTAAGAAGCCATCTCTTATTTTGCAATGGTCTCAAAACTCTTCTTTCCTGTCAAACCTCAGTTTTTGGGCCGGCTGCTGTTTTGCTTCTATTTTTTATTTTCTGTTTCTCGCTGAACCAAGGAATCGTTTTGGAAGCAGTGCCCTTTATTAAACAAATATATACTAAAATATGGGATAAATTACTCCCCTGCTGTATAAAAAAATTTCAAGTCACCATGACGTGGCTATATGGAGGAAGGCCAAAGGCCAACTTCCTTTTAATGGCCTGAACTCATAGGATGCTTGCAGAATCCTTTTAAAGTGCAGAATAGGGTTTTTTATTCCTTACCATACATGGTCGCACTATCACTCTTCCAACAGACCTCTTAAATCCTTGGCCTCTTGCTCCTTCATGAGATATAATATGGTTGCAGACATGAAGAAACAATATGAACTATGACAAATGAAACACACAAGAAGCAGTGAGCAATCTGCTGCAAAAACATATTGAAATCAGTTTAATAGGAACTCTGATTCCTATTAAACTGATTTCAATATGTTTAAAAATGATGCAGCTCAAAGTGAGTAGGAGCGTGTAGAGAGGTTCTTTCTTTCCTGTAATGAACTATATTAAAAAAATAAACATTTGGCTATAAATCCCTCTTTTCTGCAGAATAGTGTTAATTAAAAAAAAAAAGATCATAAGAACGAAAAGTCAATTCTAACTTTCATTGTTCCAACCACAGTTGCAGTGATGCTCCATGGCATGCTGTCTTTGGCAGCACACATTATGATGTCACCATTCAACTGTAAGATGTTATTACAGTTGAGCAGCCACATTATTTTCTTACTACTGCTGACTAGAAACATCCTAAGTTGATAGTAATAAGCATAATGGAATTGCAGGCTTCCATTTATTAGAAATGAGTAGATAATTAAGTCGAGAACAAAATTGTGTGCTCAAGGTGGTGATGGTAGGAAGAACTACGTCTATTCTACGCAGTGTTTACTGGACACAAATGTGCTGACACATGATAAGTTTGGGGGTAGAGAGCCATAATTCCAACACTTTGAAATAAAAAAAATGATATGTGGAGGGCCTGTGTGCTTTCATAAAAAAGTGTCCAGCAATGTCAGGACACTTTTTTATGACAGATTGAGTGTTCCTACCTGTATATGGTATTTCTTATTCTATTTGTCCTACATACAATTGAACCATATATCACTGGGAAATATCCCATGCAATTGCACTTGTGCCAGCACAGGTTTTGCGCACAGAGTAATGGAGGGCAGGATGGCACAGCCCTTTTGGTTATAGGCCATTGGCAGGATTGGTGAACTTACATGGATGGCAGTGATGCGTTTCTTACAGATCTGTTAAATGAGCCTGATGCCCAAGAGGGGAGGGAAGAAATTGAAGAATGAGCATGATGGCTTACACTTTGTGCTGGAATATAATGAAAATAGCAAAAGCTTGAACACCCAGGAATGCCTCAGAACCCACACTCACTGTAGTGCCGTGACATATGGGCAACTGCAGAGCTAATATTATTGAGTAGAATGAGTATTACTGATATAACAATAACAGATGCTCCGCTGCATTCACTGGATGAAACTACAAGACACCATCAATTAAAAATATGTAATAATTCAGTTATTACTAAACTACATGTATTATTTAATTGTACAGTTTGCAATAATTTAGTTATTACTTATTTTATAATTACATAATAAATATGTACACTTTTTTATATTTTTTTAAATTAATTCATATTTATTTATATTTTTAACAAGTAGCAGTACCAGTGGTTGGCCATGTGTAGTGCTAGACTTACTACAAAAGTGTAAGTTACTTTAAACGTATAAGTACAACAAAAGAGCATTTTGTGAATACAGAAAAGTTGTAAACTTATTTAAAAGTGTACCCTTTAGGAACAAAAGCCTTAGACCCTCATTATGAGTGACAAACTTTCCCCTCAGTGGGATAATTCTGAATAGAATTAAAACACCTGCAATTCTAACGGTCTTCAGGCCTACAATAAACAGCTCTGTATACTACAGACCCATTAATTCCAGGCCTAGAGACAACATACCATTCACTGACTGCAGGGGCAACGACTATGGGCAGCAGCACACAGCAGTCCCTGCCCAACCTCTGAATCCATATAGAGGAAGCAGGCACCAGACAGACTCAAGCCCGCCATAAAACTCACCCATCTTTTTCCTGACACTTCACCTGCACAGAGCAGGTTGAGAGTGTCTGTGGTTGTGTCAGCAGAATCAGAGAATATCACATGGAAAAGGACCCTGAACCTCTGTGCCTGTGTGGTTATTCTCCATTCAAGGGAGAAAACGTGTAATTGGCAGGACAACAGGTGGAAGTGGTGATAGCAGCCCTCCTGTATCCCTTGCACTAAAATCTGTCAAACTCATAATGAGCTTAATATTTACACATTTCATCTTCAAAGGTTTTTCATACTCTGACCCATCAGCAGGGTGAATGTCTGTTGTTACTATGGAGTTTACAGGCAGGTAGAAAGATCACGTTTTAGAACAGAAAAAGACCTGACATCCTATTTACAAATTGACATCATGTAATTAAACTACTCAAGGAAAAGCATTGGTGTAGGAGCTGGATTAGTCTACAAAACAAACAATTGAGGCGGTCAATCCTTACTTCTGCCCAGGTACTTCATTACTACTTCATTACTACCTTACTCAAAATGCCATTTACATTTTTATTGGCAAGTGCAGAAGGATTGACTTATTACTAGAACACACGTTCTGTTTCAACCAGCTGTGCAATGGAATGTTTAGAAAGAAGGTGAATAGCTGCCAAGTGGCCCAATGTCACTTATGCTTTTTTATTTCAGCCTTTTTCTCAGAAACAGACTTTCATCAAAATTCCACAACACCGTAATTTCCATGTTCTCATTAGCTATGTTGGTAAGATAGGCAAAAAAATAAGCTGCAGGCCACAATCCCTGTGATGGCTGTGATTCCTAATGGGTTGCAAACTGCCACCTACCTCATTAATATTCATGAAGTAGGTCGATTTGCGACCCACAAGGATTCCCTGAATTAAATTCAATGAGTTTCACAGATTAGGAATATTGATTTCCTAATTGCGATTCGGAGAGAATCGTAATTAGTAAATCGATATTCCTAATCTTTAAACAGCTGGCTCTAGATGACTACTACTAATACCATTAATATTGCAGAAAGAAAATGGATGCTTCTTATGTGGTGCTTACAAGAAAGTGTTTGAGTGTATCTTTATTGTTTTAACTTTGCACCCTTTCAGATTCTTCGACCAGTCCTCTTGGGAACTGTGGGACCAAGTCTAAAAGTAAACCTAGGAGTGGTGATCTCTGCACACATGCTTGTATGCCGTATGCTATGTCTGAGTGTAAATAAGTCTAGATGCATCTCTCTCACTTTTGGGCAGACATTTGCTCATAGCAATAGGCGCACATGCCCCTATCCCCTTACATGAATGGATGGGGAGAAACAGAACTCAAAATATGACTGTAAAGTTACAAGTAGGTACTTTACAGGCATTTTATAGGGGTAAATTGTCCAAATGTGTAGGTTAATTTCTTCCACTTATTGGAGCTAAGATAATTAGGCATATATGCTCACTGGGGCTACAATATAACCAGTACCTAAGTAATAACCATCCCTCATAGTGATGAGGTTATTTGTGAATCAAATATAACATTTGAATTGTTTGGCTATGTATACAAAAATGTGGGTTAGAGGATCTTACCATTTTCCCTACATTCGACATCAGCAGCGTATTCTGAAGGTGACGAAACTAGCTCCATCTTTCAATGGTCAAATATAATAACACAGCAAGTTCTCAGAGTAAGAATGTTCCTTAAATTTAATTAACAGAGCAAATGTAAAGTATGTAAACATCTACAACATGTGTTAATGTATTTTGAATAATATTGTATGAAAAACAATTATTTTTAATAGATTTACTTGTTTATTATATAAACGTGGATTGTGCTGACACAATAAACAGTAATCCAAAATAGCGCCTCATTATGTGAACAAGGCTACAGCTGTAACATGTCATGGTGGGCAACATGGTGTGAATAAACCTGCATGAAAGCTACATATATGTGAATAAACCTTTTTGAAATTAGCTCCCATGTTCTTAAGCTGCATCTCATCACTAAAGTCCCTTTCTGTTATAACCACAGTGTAAGAGAAGAAGGCTACTCAAAGATTATTGTAATGTTCATATTCATGAGAACTGAGGTTATTACATCACCCTCCATTACATCTGACATTCATATTAATAGTCTATGGTGTTTGGAAATCGATTAAGAAGATGACCCTCAGAAATCTCCCTTATTCAGTAGCCTCAAAACATTGAGGGCTTACGCTCAAAATATATTAAACATACCACTGAAGGATTACATCATCAAATGTGGAAATTTCATTATTAAAAGACATCACAAAGATGTTTCTTGTTATTTCTGGAAACCACAGTCAGTGAAAGGTTTATAGACGTTCTCCTAGAAAACATTTATGATACTCATGTTAAAATGAGTAAATATACACAAATGGGTTTGCTCATGCAAACAGTTTACCTTTTCTACTGCAGAGAAATCCCTTTATCCGTCTACACATATTTTGTAAATATTGCTTTGTTTTCAATCTTGTTCAATCCAAAGAGACTTTGTGAATATGTGAAATTCAAATTTTGCTTGTGCAGTTGACAAATTTCACTAGGAAAATCTGCCAAACAATTTGGGAAGAAATTTATTGTAAATTCATTTTTTAAGATATCAAAGGGCCTGCTTATGAGTTTGTCAGGAGGATATTTCCTAACCTAATAGCACCACTTCCAATCACATGGGCTCCTGTGGGCCCAGACATTGCTTTCCAGGGTGTGGGAGCACTGGGCTTCTGGACTTGATTTTTATCAGAAATCTTTTCTCGGTGCAGATCATGAAGGGGCTGTTGGCACAAGTGTATCTCACCCCTATTCAGACTCACTTCTGCAGCATAGTGGAAGCATGGAAGGATCCCCTTGCTTGCCACCAGCCTCACCTGTCCTGTCTCAAGTTCAACCAGCTACATTTTGCCTACTCCCTTTTTGCCACCTGCTAAAAGCAGGTGGTGAAAAGGAGTGGGAAAGCTTTATGAGGTTGCAAAATCTTGTGCAATTTCACGTACCTCCTTAAACACTACAGAAAAACAAGTTACATTTTTCGTTTCGGTACACTTTATGAGTAAATAGTCAATAGTTTTAGAAATAACTTCCCAGAGCCTAGTTTCTTGATTTAATACGACCTCTAATATCTTATCATACAGTAGTTTTAACCAAGTGCAAGTTCTATTTTAGATTGTTTTACTATCTGAAAATGATCATTGTGCACAGTGTTGTGAAGCAAACCAACGATTTCTAATGTGCTGTTTGCTTTTCTTTCCCTCTGTTTTCCTTGGCATGCTTTCTTTGGAGTAGCAGAGAATTCAGGAATTGAATTCATGGGTAAGCTTTAAAATCTCTGTTAAACTTTTCATCCAGTAATTTTCATGCTATAACCCAGGGTTTTTTAAATTCGGAAAGCCTTATGCTTTGCATTGATAACATAACTTCAAGAAGGCAGCCTTCTGGAGAAATCTGCTTCCTAACTTCTAAAATGGCAGGAATAGCAAGCATAGCACCAGATGTGTGCCTAAACTGGATGTGAGCACACTTGCCATTCTGGCTTAAAGGAAATTGTTCAGCCTGCTGAAATATAATGAGTAGGAAAGAATAACTATCTTTTAAAGAAATATAGCGAGGAGACGAACCAAGCATGATGAACTAAATGGCACGATGTTTGGTTTTCTGTTCATAAAAGGAGATACAGGGAAGTAGCTCAGGTGTTTCATTTCTAAGAAAGGCAGTCTCGTTTTCAATGATAGTGTATCTATATCCAGCTTTGATTACTCTGAGTCAAAAATAATTTTTTTCCTATCCATTTCAGCAAAGTATTTTACAGAGACCTACCAAATGATATCTTGCCGGTTTGTGTGTGTTCTCACAGTCTTCAGATGAAGGGAACTGTGTTGCAGTGAGATTAAATGATATCCCCAGTTCATACATATTGATAAAGTGGACAAGCAAGGAATTTAGTCTAAATAATTCAACTTCCCCGTTGACAGCTACGGGCCACACTAACTTATTTTCTGTACCTGAATTTAAAAAACATAAACATAAGAATAATTTCACATATCCTGATTGACATGATAATAAGTATCCATGGACGTTTACATTTGTATATGAACCTACATAAAGGAAAATCTAAAGGGCAGTGAACATCTAAAACTTCTTAATACCTTGTGCATTAATGGTGCATTTCATAGGTTTGCACCCAAATTACACACAGAAACTTACTCTAAAAAAGCAGATGTAAATGTGCAGATTAAGAGGAAATGTTTAAAAAATACATTGGGGCAGATTTACAAGCCCCTTGCGCCACTTTTGCGTCACTTTTCCCATGTTAAAAATGACGCAAAAGTGGCGCAGAAAACTTGTAAATCTGCCCCATTGTTTATTGCAGGAAGTCTAAAGAACAGTGCAGTATTTTCCAGTTAGATAAAAAATTAAACAAAAATACTACATTTGGAAATGCACATACTCTTACTCCTTATACAACCTGCTTGCAATTGTAAACGTAACTTCCTGGAAATGTGTGATTTCCATTTATTTCCATAAATTCTCTAGTGGATTTTTGAGATTTACAAAGATTCAGAAATCAACACAAACTATGCGGAAAAATCTGCAATGCACAGTTTTCAAACTTTTCTTTGTAAACCAAGCACCTAGTCCCTTCGCATATACATCATTTATTTGAAGTAACAAAAACTATGGTTGCCTAGTGTAGGCAAACCTTCTTTGTGGGCATGCGAAAAGTGTAAAGGCATATTAAAAATTTCAGTTCCAATGACAGTATATTTACAGCACCGCTTAAAATACAGTGCCTCTTTTTTCAAAGACTAAAAGTGCAGCTGAATGCATCGTTGACAACTGTGACAGGCATTTTGAAAAATTGACAGCATGCCTGGCGTTTTGTTCCATTCAATGGCTGCCAGCTGTGTCTAGGAATAAACTGAAAGATTTCATACTAGCCCATTGAGCTTTTGATGATGCTTGGTCCTTTTCACATAAAGGAATTCTCTCAATCAGGTCTTGGTAATATGTGTTCATCCAAAATGATACATTCTGCCTGCTCCTTAGGCACCTGATTCTATAGTGAGAGCAATTCCTTGGCAATATCTTAAAAATAGAGCTATCTTCCATAGTTCTTATGCGTGGTCTCTTCTCAGGTGTCAATTTATAAGGTGAAATAGTGTTTTTTCAATCGTTTTTTGTCGAGTGAATGCGCACTGCATTATTTTGAAGCATTAAAGCCTATTTGAGTTAGTGACAACAGTGTTGTTCATGGAAATACTACAACATTCTTAAAAGATATTAAAATGGGGCTGTGGTAGGGACGAATGGCCAATATCAGCAAATGCAGGTCAACCCCCATCAAGGCTATACAAATGCTACAGATGTAAATGCATTCTGTCCTGGTAGTTAGATGGCAAATTGTGATACAATTGTAGTTACATAGCTGCAAATTAAGTAGTTTTATTTAATTAGTTATCTAACTTGAAAGTAGTCTGTCCCCTAGAAAATACTGCCCTGCTCTTTAGCCTTCCTGAACTAACAGAAGTGATTTTGGAAACATTTCCTCGTAATTTGCTCATTTACTCCAGCTTGTTTGGAGTAAGTTTCCACGTGTAATTTGGGTGCAAACCAATGCAATATGCTGTGACTGCACAAGGTATTAAGTAAAATGTAGGTGTTCACTGTCTTTCAAATAGTCACCCCTGCCTTTATTCCTAATTATAGTACTATAGCCCATTTAATATATTAGTGGGTTTTCCTGTACGCAGGTTAACATACAAATGTCCGCGGATACTTATTGTCACCCCAATCCGGGTCTGTGAAATTATTCTGATGTTTATGTATTTTTAATTCAGGGACAGGACATTTTTAGAAAATTGGCCCTTAGCTGTCAACGACGAAGCTGAATTATTTTGAGTCAATTCCTTGCTTGCCCACTTTATCAATATGTATGAATTGGGAAAACTATTTAATCTCACTGCAACTCAGTACCCTTCATCAAGAGAAAGTGGGAAAATGCAGAAACCGACTCGACATCATTCGGTAGGTCTACATAAAATACTTTGCTGAAATGAATAGGAAATAATTAGTGTTTTACTCAGTGCAATCAGAACCAGTAATAGATACCCTATTATTGAAAAAACAACGAAAAGTAAAACGTGCTAACCATAGATTGCCATTTGTATCTATTGTTTAATGTTTGTTGTGGTGTTATATTTGTTCTGGTGCCACTAAAATAGTATGTGTTGTAGGTACAATGTTTTCAATAGCCTCTTCTCTCTCCAAGCATGCAGATCCATCCATGTGTCACATATTTGTGGTGCTCTCTTTTGTGGACACTGATGTTTTAAAATGTTACTTTCTATTAAAGGTTTCCACTGTTGTTGTTCCTCTTTACTTTTGCCCACTGTCCTTTAAAAGGGAAGAGCCTGAAAGAACAACTATATGAGAAAACATCTGCATTGAAAAGACAGTTACAGCATAACCAAATTGTGTCTGGCAATTTTAATGTAATTGGAATATATGATTGCAGTAGAAATGTAAGTCAGAAGGCCCACTGTAATTCCATTTAGATGGTACAACAGTATACCTTAAGGCAGTAAACAAATTCCAATGAAAACAACTCCCCTGTGTGCAGTGCACCTGGAAACACCATGTCAGGACCTTGCACATTACTGCAATGTTACACAATACATCAACAAATCAGAGACAATGTTCTAAATATATTGAGTAATTAACTATTTAGCACTACCTAATTAAGGACTTGTATTCTGTCATGGTGGCCTCTACTGGCAAAATGATTGTCACTCCTGATATAACGTCCTCTTTCTTCAATATTTTGGGGGCATTCATTGTGGTTGTCATGGTATAAATGATGGTGACATTTCTTGGACATCCTTGGCCTAATCACGGCCACCTCTAGCATTAAAGTATTGGCTACCCCTTACATGATAGTGGGCAACATTCATATATTGTTAGAATTCTTGGCCTAATTGAGCCACCTGTGGCACAATGGTGACAACCCCTGACATAATGACGGATATTTTAGACATTTGGTGGGCATCTTTGATATTATGGTACACAGCACCAACAGTCATGGTCCTGGTTAAATGGTACAAATTATTGGCCTAGTGCAGACATTCTCGCCAATATAGTTTCCACCAATGTGATAATGGTAGCCACTGTGATATTGATAGCATAAGCAAACTTGGCATTATGATTGGACATCCTTCAGTTTAAAAATGCTTTATTGAAATATTAAACTCACGAAGGTATAGCAAAATGTTAACCAAACATAATAATAAGACATGTGAAGAAAAATGGCTCCACTAAAAATATGAGAACAAAACATAAGAGTTGAAAAATAAAAATGTAACATACGAAAAATAAGGCATGTCACATACGAGAAGAATAGAGAAATACATTTTGCAAAATGTAACCATAGCATATTATAAATATAAAAAAGAAGGGAAGGAAAGAGAAAAGGGAGGAAAGCAACCTATGACTAATGTGTAAATGGAAAGTATGGCAACAATAAGAAGGTAATAGCTGATCAAAAAGCATACAGTGAGGAAAGCGTGGAAAACTAATAAGCAGAAGTAGAATAAATAAAAAGGAAATTTAGGGAGGTTTATGGACTTCAGTAGCTCTAATATTAATGGTATCAGAGTTTGATGAATAGGAGGCCAAAGGAATCCATAATAGATCTCTCTTAATGGCAGCTTGTAGTGTAGGGGAGTAGGCAGTATCCAGTCTATGGTTATGACAAATCAAATTCCACCAAGTAAGAAAGGAGATATCAACATATTTCCAATTAGAGGTAATAACTTGAAAGCCCACTGCCAAGAGAAGATCAACTATATTACCTTTAAGCCTGTTGCCAAACCAAATGTCCGAGCATCCATCAAGAAAAATGTGAACTATATTATAGGCAGTCTAAATAGAAAAAAAATGGGGAAATCTTGTGCCATATTGGGCTCCAGAAGAGTGAGACGTTAGGGAAAAGAACAAACATATGAAGAAAATCTGCATGAGGGACATTGCAAGACCAACAATTATCATTAGCCAAAAGTTTCATTTTGAATAGAGAGCAAAGGGTTAAAAACAACCTACTGTAAAAGAAAAACAAGGTCTGCCTGGTGCTAGCAGAACAAGAGGAATAATGTATTTTATGCCAAATCTTATTCCATAAAGTGATAGAGAAGGAGGAATGTAAATCTCATTCTCTGGACTCTTCAATTTTAGTTTTAACTCTATCAGAGTCTGAAAAAGACAGCTTTTTGTATATAAAAGAAGCGTTGGTTTTGATGGAAAACCCATGACAAAGGTAAGATCGTTAAGGCTTTGAGTGGGACTAGATGGAGGGTCCATGACGGCTTATTTAATTATATCTAAAAGCAGAGTGTATTTGTGTCTCTGTGAAGAAGAAATATGAAAGCGAGATTGTAATGCTTCAAAAGAAAGAAATCGGTTATCAAAAATGAATTGAGATACCGAAATTAGGCCTTTGGCCAACCAGGCGGGCCACCTGAGGGCCTTATTAGAAATAGTAATGCTAGAATTATACCAGATAAGAGACAATACCATCAACTGAAAAGAGGTGTAAATCTGGGAACTACTTTTTTAGCAATAAAACTAGAGTGATTCAATAAAGAAGAGGGCATAGATCTAGGTTTCAGCAGAATGAGGAAAAATTGAAGAAATGAAAAAGGGGCGATTAAGGAGAGCTCTAGGGAATGCCAGAATGGATGTGAAGAAGAAGGTAATGAACCTAAAGAGGACCAATTCTGTTTAAGAGTGAAAGCCGAGTGATTATGTGGAAAATTCAGAAAAATGACACCACCTGACGTTTGTTTCATAGAAACTTAGTTAATAGACCATTTATGGATCTAAAAAAAGTATAAGGTAACGGGAGGATAAGCAGTTGCAAGTAAAAATTATTAATAGGCAGTTACATAATTTTAATCACAGCTAATCTACCCCACCAAGAAAGATATAGAGGAGGCCAAAGAGCAGAGAGTGTAGAAACCTTAAGTTTTAGTGCTTCAATGTTAGCCTTTATGGTTTCTTTAATGGAAGAGGAGTAAAGAATTCCTAAACATTTGATCTTGCAAAAATTCCATAAGAAACCTGTATCTTGAAAAATATCTTTGCTACAGATTTTGCTAGGAGGCAATATTTCGGATTTGTCAATATTTAGTAGATACCAGATACTAAAGAACAGGAAGATAGCAATTGGAGAAACACAGGGACAGAAGTATGGGGGTTAGAAATGTAAAGCAAGATATTGTCTGCATAAGCAGTGAATTTAATATGGAGTTTATCATTAATATAACCAGTGAGGGCCTAAGATCTATGAATGGTTTTAAAAAAAGGTTCCAAAGTGAGAATAAAAAGTAAAGAAGATAGGGGACAACCCTGTCTAGTGCCTCCGGTAAGAGAGAAATAGTGAGATTGAAGACTATTAGTAAAAACTGAAGTAGAGGGAGAAGTATAAAGAACTTTAATATACTGAAGAAATTTAGGACCAAAACTATGCCATTTGAGAGCCCTGAACATAAAATTCCAATTAACACAATCAAAAGCTTTTTAAGCATCCAAGGAGATCACGGCTAGAGGAGTTTTACTTGAGGAAGCACCCTGAATGAAATTAACGAAAGTATGGAAATTATCAGAAATATTATGGCCTTTGCCAAACCCAGATTGTTCAATGCCAACAAGAGAAGGAATTAAATTATTAGCACGGAGAGCTAAAATTTTTTAGAAGATCTTCCAGTCTGTGTTAATAAGGGACATGGGTATGTAATTTTTACATCCAGCTAAATCTTTATCTTTTTTCAGGATTAGACAAATCATTGCCTCTGAAAAAGAGCAAACTGTGGTATTAGAGCCCAGAACATATTGAACAAGTAGGAGAATTTGAGGTAGACCTGGGCAGTGAACTCCTCTCCGTTCGCGGAGTTTGCGGAGTTTTTGCACTCCATGCTCTGCAGAGCAGGCGGAGTTCCAAAAAACACCGTTTTTCCTCGCTCGTGCTCACCAACGTCAAGTTGGTGAGTGCAAATTGAGGAAAATCCACCTCTCTGTGAGATTTTTCAATGCGGGCGGTCAGAAATCTCAACGCGTGCCGTCGCAGATGGTCGCTACCGCTCGTGTTGAGATACCTTCCATTCGTGTTGAGAAAGCTACCGCTCGGGTAGAGAATCTACTCAAGTGGCAAGAAATGAAGCAGCACTCTCTTGCACTGTGCATGGTGCAGTTAGCGCTGGTTTTACAGTGCGGGACAAACACCCGGCACTGAAATTCAATGTGAACAGCATGACCAAATGCACTCCGCCATTTGCAGAACTCCACGTAGTGCGGTGGAGTTTTTTGGTCACTTCACGGAGTTTCGTGTAGTGGAACTCCTCGGACTTTGCCCAGGCCTAATTTGAGGGACAAGAAGAGTGGAAAATTTGGAATAAGATTCAATGGTAAAACCATCAAGACCTGGCCCTTTATCCTTTGGGAACTTAGTGATAGCATTAAGGATTTCAGCAGACGAAATATCATCCTCCAAATGGGAAAAATCAATCTGAGCAGTTTTCGATTTTGAGATAGAGCAGAAGAAAGAATCAAGAGAATCAGATGTACAGGTAGTGTCTTCAGTATTCATTTGGAATAAAAGTCAGCAAAACAAGACAAAATATTGTAATCTTTAAATAAAGGATTGACAGAGTCATCATGGATAACTTCTATTTTCGTTTTTTGTTTTTTAACTTTCAAATAATTGGCTATCAATTTACTAGCCTTATTAGCACCACCAGAATATTTAGCATTGATTTTTAAAAGAGCATTGAAGGCATTATGGATAGACGTTCTAGTAAAACTGAGTTTAGTCTGGATACATTGATCTAGAGTTTCTTTATAAAAGAGGAATATTATTTGTGTTCTAGTTCTTAATGTGTTGTAAAAGGTTGAAAGATTCTTTGGCAGTAGCCTTTTTCTTTTGTGAGACATAATTTATAATGTAGCCTCGATCAGAAGATTTAAAGAAATCCTAGACGTGATGAAACTGGACCTTAGACTATGTTGATCATGACCAAGTTTTTTTGGATGCGATCGATTATTACAGTTGTACTGTTTATGGCATGTGCTTTGCTACTTGTTCAATCAGAAAATAAAAAAATAAAAAGAATAAATAAACTGGACCTTAGAAGTAGTGTTTTGAAAAATCGTTTTTATTTGCATTTCATTGTATAACACAGTACATAGGTATCCATTATCGCAGGAAGTAAACATCTTATTAATTACAGATCATGGTAACATTTATAGCCATATCCCAGTTCATATCCCATCTGTTAGTGCAGTAGAGAGTATCATCGATATGGGGAGGTACATGGGTGTAAAAACATGTGTCCATGAGAGATGGTCTGTGATCTGCAATGATGCTCGGGCGTAAGCTCTCAACATCAGCCCTGTGAGTGATTCGCTGCTGTGCGTGCAAATAACGATCAGAACTCATCAAACCTGGGAATCTCGTCATCAGGGCCAACGGGTAAGAACGTCTGGGTTAAACTGCTGGACGCACGGCGCTGCGGAGGGGGGGGCGGGGACCCGAGGAACGGGAACGTCATGTGGATCGTATGTCCCAGGCTACTGTCACCGGCCCATTGAGTGTCTATACTACAGCTAGACTGCAGCGGATGACTCGGCATGTGTGCGCACCGCTGGGGAGCAAGCGCTCTGGGGCGGTGGTTCGTCCGCCGACCTTAGATGTAGTTTTAGTAAGGAAAAATTCAGTGATTAATTTCTCAAAACAGGTGACAAACAGCTGGTCCTGCAACAAGTAATTATTAAAACCCCATGTATTGGAACGTGTGGGGGAGTGAGTGGGCTCTAGATCAATTATGACAGGGGCGTGATGTGAAACCAAGATAGGGCCCAATTCAGCATTGAGTAGGTGTTGTGTAAGATCGTTATCTAAAAAGATATAATCAATTCTAGAGGAGGAATGATGATTAGGGGAAAAAAGGAATATTCCAAAAGTTCAGGATTTAAAATACGCCATGCGTCAACTAAACCTCTATTTGAAACTGTTCTATGGAAGTCCTTCTGCATGCTGTTTGGGATATACTTAAAAGTTGATTTTCTGTCTATAAAAGGGTCAAGCAACTGGTTACAATCACCCCCTAAAATGAGATTATCATTTTTGACAGACACCAATTTAATTGAAAGTGAGTCGAAAATGTAAAATCGACACCAGTAGGACCATAAACATTAGAAAAAGAATAAAGGCAATTATTAATTACTGTATCTAAATGGAGCCATCTACCCTCCACATGAAATTCTTGCTTGCAAACATTACCAGATAAAGTTTTATAAAATACAATTATTACACCATTTTTATTATGAACAGCAGGAGAACTATAAACTGAATCAACCCAACATTTTTTAAGCATTTGAATGTCCTTTTGAAGAAGGTGGGTTTCTTGCAATAATACTACATCACAGAAAAGTTTAGAAAGATGCGTGAAAACTCTTTGCTTTTTGATAGGACTCCGAAAGCCTTTGACATTGCATGAAATTACTTTGAGCCTAATCATAACAAAGAAAGGCACGCGAGATACAGAACAGCATCCTCAGAAAACAAAATAACAACAATAAGAAATAACAGTGTAACTTCACATTGCCAAAAAGATATAAACGAGAAGGAATAAAAATCTTAATAAAGGAGGACAGGAAAGGGAAGAATGTGAAGGGGAGGGTGTGAATATCAAGAAGACCCACAAGGAGAGAAGCAATAGAAGGATGAAAAAACATCCAGAAGACCAAAGCCTATTGAAAAAAATTAGACAAAGAAAATTGTGTGGATTGAAATGCAGTGAGAGATGATATGAGATGAACCAACTCAAAAGCCCGGTCTGGAGATAGAAAGAAAAGAATTAACAAAGACCGGAGAATAAGTATTAAGAGAAAGGACAGAAGTGCAGATGAGGTTCAACCATAAATACATAAATTAACCAAGATAAAAATGAAGATCTTTACCATTTAGAAGAAGACATTTGGAATGGATTTTCAGTTGGAAAAAGACTAAACAAAAGGGAGACAATGCATTATTTAAAATACGCTAATGACGACAAACAGAGGACCTGGGGAGAAAAAGAGCCAACAATAGACTGAAATAGTAATACAAAAAACAAATCATGCATGACCTAGAACAGGATTAGAAGGAAATTAAAATGTAGAAATAATTTCAAGAGACAACAGTGTCCATAGAGTCATTCTGATGGAGATTAATAAATTCCGTACGTTTTGCAGGAGAGTGAAAAGAAGTGGTTCTCTCCTTGTAGGTAACCTTGAAATTGCAGGGGTGAAGAAGACCATATCTTGCATTGATAGTGTGCAACGAAGTACACATGCTTAAGAATTCTTTGCAGTGAGCTGCTGTGATGGAAGGTACATCTTGTGAAAGAAAAGTCCTCTGGCCAGCCTAGATCAATTACTTATGCTCCTTGGAAGCTGCTAAAATCTGCATCAAATCCGTATATTGGAGGAAAAGAATAATTATGCTTCTGGGTTTAGCGATAGAGTTAGTGGTGGAAGCTCTAGGGCCAAGATGATGAGCTCTTTGAATGTTCAACAGTGAACCATTGGTAGATTCAACTTTAAGAAGGCAACAATATCACTTCCTTCCACCCCCTCAGAAATACCATAAACACGAAGGCTGATTCACCTATTACGATTTTCTGAGTTTTCGGCCTGTCTGTTGAGGATGCTATTTCCTGAGCCTTATGAGAAACTTAAGTGACATGCTGTGTCTCTGAAATTCGTAACTCAGTGTATTTTACTGAAGAGACAACCATTTATTCTCCAGACATTGAAGCATAGAAGTGGTCTCCATCATAAAGGGTTTTAGCATTTTTAATTCCCCCATTAAATCCTCCAAGTTAATAGGAGAAGGAGAATTCTTTACAGAAGCTAAGTCTTTTTTTTTTAGGTGCTTACTACCTCAGCCATTGGTTTCTTTATAGGAAACAGAGGCACAACTGTTAAGGGAGATGATTTTTGGATTAACGTTACCGCCCTCTGCCATTGTGATGGTATGAAGAAGCAAAAAGGAACAAAACCTCACCAGCGGTGAAGCGTAACGAGAGGTCTCCCAAGGTTGAGCAAATAGAGAAAAACGAAAAACGAATATCCTGCAGCAATGAAAATATGTGAAAAAACAATCTGGCCCACCAAATATTAAAGACAACCAGGGGCTGAAGAAAAGGAAACAGCTCAAGACTTCAGATATTGGACTGGTGCATTTAAAAGTACATAGATTTGAGGCAAGCCCAGCGGTAAAAATTAAGCAGTATTAGCAGGCACTGCCGTGGTGAGAATGAGCGGGCGCTTACATTCCTGTCAGTGAGTGATATGGCAGGAAAAGTGCCAGCCGTGCTAGGCCGTGATGTAATAATGCATTTTATGAGGCTGGAGAGAGCATAATTCATCAAAAAAGACTCACCGCCACTGGCCCCCGCCATTCAGCCACATTTTGGTGTGGTTCGTATATGTTGAGCGGGGTCTCCGGTCATAGGAAAGAAAAGGAAACCAGGCCGAGGGGCGGGAGCTCTGTTAGCCGGTGGCCTTCTTGCATGCATCGCAGATGTGAATTACATGATTGGACATCCTTGAATGTGACAGTGTGAGGATTTGGGTGTATGATATGGTATGGCTGTGCGGTCTTACCATGGAATACATGCGCAAAAACTATTTTGGGTCCAGTCATACTCGTAGGTACAACCTTAAGCTCAAACCTGGGTGGCTATTGCTTCGAGCAGCAAGACTTGAACAAATGAGCTAGCGTAAAGCATTTAACAGTACCAAGATGAGCAAAATCCATGAGAGGGTTAAGAGATACAGATTTTTTAAGAAAGCGTAATTTTGAATCCAACTGCAAACAAGCATTGGTAACCATAAAGTTTGTAAACTTTTGAAAAGGTTGGTAAAACTTATTTCCGCAACTCTGGCCTGGCTTGGGCGACCAAATGCAACAGGAAGAAAGTCGGGGGGGGCAATGGGGTAGATTTGGACTGTTTCCTGGCCACCACAGTGTTTTCCAGGCCAGTTTCAAACTTTGCAGCACAACTGCCATAAGCTTCAATGGAGTGGTCCTGATATGTGGCTGAAGGAGATGAAGATGCTCAGGGATGCTCTGGGTACTGTGCGGTCGACGGCGATGCCTTTGTGGTTATTCCTTGGTCCACAGGTCAGGTGGGACCTCTTTGAACACAGAGGTTGGGGCGCCTCAAAGTCCTCTTTAAGACAGTGGAAGGCCAGCTGCGGCTTGTCTACCGGTCTCTGTGTACAGTGGTACTAGTGATATCCTTTGGTGGGGACACTTGGGTGACCAATCTAGACCCAGCTGACACTCCTGGGTCTAGCTAATTGGGATGCAACTTTTGGCCATAGAGGATTGGTCTCTTGGGGTGTCCAGTGGCAGTTAGTGGTTATTATCCTGAAGTGGCAACTAACTTGCCGAAATGGGCTGCTCCAGCTTTAAAGACCCTGGTGCTGGATCCAGGAGATCAGCTGACAGACCCTTGGAGTCTTTGCTTCAGTCTGGGGTGGGGGCTTGACTTTTCCCCGATCCAGGAGCCATGGGCACAGTCCTCTCTTTGCTAGCCCAAGGTGCAGCAGGCGTAGTCCAGCAAATGGAGCAGCCTCGCTTTGTGCAGTTCAGGAGCCAGCAGAGTAGTCCTTTTCCCGTCCTAGTTCCAGTTCTGATGTGATCTAAAGGCTAGGGTGCCATGGGCACAATATTTATTCCCAGAAAGTGCCCTGGGGGAGGATGCAGTCACTAGCCAATGGGCTACCATGTCCCCTCCTTCTTGGTGATAACTTTCCGGTCATGTACGGCATTGGGCAATCCCAGAGTGAACTATTCTGCCCACTCTCAAGATGTTGGACCTTTCCTAAGATGTTAGAAGCTTGGCAGCCCAACCTAGAGACGTGGTTCCTAGTGGGCCACACTCCCATGGGAAAACCGGTTTTGGCACTGGTGTACCCTCTCTGTCTCGGTCTCCAGCCCATCTGCCTAAACAAAGGGCAGCCCCTTAGGAGGGTAAATGCCATTTTCACACCAAATGTGGCTTCACCTTTGAAGCTCTCCTTTTTGGTTAACACCTTAAGGGGCTTTCTGCAAAGAGGAGGCAGCACCTCACCCTGCAGCAGGCAGCTATTGTTCCTAAGCCTGGGAGTTGTTCACACTATTCCGCAGGCAGGCGGAAAGCTGTCTGGTGGCCAGTGACACTGTGAGGCCACTGGACCAACTGAGTCATGGAGTGGCAACTTTCTAAAAGTTGCATTTCTTTAAAAGTGATATTAAATTTGACTTGGGCATCATGTCTGCTTTAATGCCATGATTTATTTGATACCTTACAGTACCCAGCTCAGTAGTCCCACTCAGAAGTTAGCTGGACTAAAAATTTTGAAGTGCTGCTGTTAAGACATATATAAAAATAAATGTCCTACTAAATAATAGACAACTCCCCGCCTTAGGGCTCAATAGGTCTATCTTAGGGTAGACTTACATATACTGCTAAGGGAAGTGGGGGATTTACCATTAGTTTACATGGTAAAGTGATACTAGTAGTGTTACACTGCCCTTTCTTTCGGGGGTTGTACCATTTTGTACCTTGCCACACACAGTGTCACCATTTGTGCTGCAGCCCTGGGTGGACACTCCCCCTCACATGCCCTGGGTACCCTGGATACCATATTCTAGGATCTTAAAAGTAAGTCAGTCCTTGCAATTGGGGGTAGCCAATTCGACATGCACTTTGTAAAGGGTTAGAACACTGGTGCTGAGGCCTGGTTAGCAGGCCTCAGTGCACTCTCAGAGTCGAAAAACCAGACGCTAGTAGTCCAAATAGGAGCAAAAGTGGGCAGGGGAACCTACAGAAAGCCCTTTTCCTTACAGATAGTAATTCATGGGCATGTAAGGCATAATCAATTGTACATGTGAGTAAATGATGATGAAAATGGCAAGCTGATATTTGGCTACCAAAACTGGTATTTACTAAAAAAGTAAAACTGGTATTTTGGGGCAACAATAGTTGGTTGAAAAAAATTATAAGCTGTTATTTGATTAGATTAAGTATGTATAATATTGAAAAGCATGAAGTAGAGAGTACAATTAGTGCTTTTTTTAAAACGGCCGTTTAGAGACAACATGATTGTATTTCCAAAATGTGTATAAAGATAGTAGAATAATATGTCCTGTTGTTATTGGGATCCTTATTGCTTGCATCATTTTCTGGGTGCCAAGGGTCACCTGTTGGAATGACTGTTGTCATTGTTAATGCAGAAGCGTTCCAAAATGGTAAATTTTTTGACATAACTGCTAAGTTGACTGCTATTTTCATTCATCTGAAGTTTTCATTATTGTCTCAATGATTTCATTTGTAAGTAGCTTAACTTGAATTTAATTGTGCATAATGTAGTCTTTATTATAGAAAAGGTTGACCCTTGCTCTAAACTTTTTGCGAACATGAAGCAGCCAGTATATCTACTCCGTTTCTGCTTCCCATGTATTCATTAATCATTAGAAGTCAGAACAATGGGTAAATATTCAGTTCAGTGGAAAAAAATCTTGAAGGAAACAAAGGGCCTCATTTATCAGCACTTTTGCGCTGCAGGAACTTCACTTTTTTGATTTTTCGGTGGCGCAATGTGCCCCGGGGGTAAAATACACAATATTTTTCAGAATATACTGATTTGGCTGAGGTAAACATAAAAATGTGTATGTTATCCCCTACTATTGGAGACAAACTCTTAATTGGATTCTGTTCATCGTTCACAATGAATTCCAACCCAGCTATGTTGGATTTCATTGGTTGCAATAAATATCTACCCAAACACCATGGTAATCGTAATGAAGGCCAAGGAATGTATCAGAAACAACAGATTAAGTACTAACACCCTTTGAATTTGGAAATGACTTTTGACTACAAATATCCACGGCATAGTTGACGTTGACCAAAAGAAAGTTGCACACTTAAAGCTGATCAAATAAAGAATAGGAGCTATATATGTAGATAAGGGATTCATTACTATGATAAAAATTGCACTGTTTGGATTTCTTGAGTGACTCAATCTCCACTGGCACATCTATAATAAGACTGTCTTTGAGACTGGATTGCACAAGGACAATGGAAAGTAAGGCTAATTTAGTGAAAAGGATACCCATCCACAAAGCTCTGATGTTGATAATCTGAAACAGATTGGGGTCATCTATCTGCAAACGTGCTCAAAGAACAGCTATTACAGAGTCACTCATAAACCTTCAAGTTTTTCCAATCACCTTTTGTTATATAGTTCCACATCTTTTTAATTTTGTTTTACAGCTGAGCCAACCTATAACTTTTAGTTGATACAATCATTCCAAGTATGGTTGTGTGACATTGTATTATCACTGCTGAATTTGGGTGAAATACGCAGCCATTGTAGTTGATAAAGATGCTGAGTTTGTGCCCTTCAGCCAGACTGGCAAGTGGCCAATCTTCTCCCGCCAAAAACATTTTTGTAGCAAATGTCACCAAATGCCGATTTCTCTCTTGCAAAAACTCACTTCAGAACATTGGTCACTAACGTTTGAATCTTCATGAAGGTCTCAAACTAGGAAGAGAAAGTTCCCAAATTCACCCATGCTTAATTGGAAAGCAATACACTCTGTTTGTGAAGTAAACCTCTCTAATGTAGAGTGGCATTTTGTTATCTAGTGGCATCTAAAATACACCTAAGTATGAGTGGAACTATGGCCTTCACGTCCACTTACTCCACGGATATATTTAGATGTTGGTGTTTAATATCCTACTTGTTACCCTATGTTCTCCTCTTTGTCAGATCTTATCTCAAATTATGGCTGGGTAGCCTAGGTGTATTGTATTTCAATGTTGGGTAGCATTGTTACTGTATAAAAAACCAGTACATCATTTTTTGAACTCTTAGTATATGATGATTAAATTATAGTCATCTGAGTAATCCTTCTTGCAGTTGTGTACTCCTAGGCATTCTCTAAATAAGATTATGCAGCAATGTATCCTGTTTTGTTAAAATTCCTCCTTATTAGGAATAAGAATTTCAATCCTTTCCATGGTGGAATCGGTATTCTCATGTAATTCATGTTATAAGAACTATGCCATTGCTTGCACAATTTGATCACAAAATGTCACTTCTTATAAAACCATGTTAGATTGTATTGTTTTGATTTATGGGGGCCTTCTCCTAACCGTCCCTCCTTAATTCCTGTAAGAAAGCAGGGTTAGACAATCTTTGTGGTGATAAATGTTTTGTTTGGGGACTCCTTCACTCCCAGGTGTAAGAAATGCCACCAACTATTCATCAGTATGATAAAAACAATTAGAGTCAACTACCTTAACTAATAATATCACAGAAACATAAAAAATAAACATACTCCCATGAGGCTAGAGGAATAGCAGCTATGTATGGCTGTGTGTTATTGAGGAAACCACATTAACAAAGTAAAACCTATCCATGTTACTGAATTCAGGCTCCCTGTAACCTTTAACTTTATTGTTATCCCAGTCCCTTTTTCTATGTCACTGTCTATGAGGATGACTTTGTGATGTTGTGGGAGCATCTCATTTAGGTTGTCTATGAATTAGTATTTGGTAAGATCACTAGAAAGGCAGTGATGATTGGCTATTAGACGTTATGTGATAGGAGCCTTTGTAGGAGTCAAAAAGGTTTTGGTTAACCCAATGTTTATGAATGTAGTCTTTAGTTTGGTTAAAATAGTCTTTAGTTTGGTTAAAACTTTGTAAATGTGGCAGACATGGTTATCTTCTGTCTATTTATGATTAAAAAAAATTGTACGTAAATTTAGGACATTGGAGCCTTGCAGTTATGTGGGCTGGGAGTACCAATTTGTTGAGACTCTGATTTTGCATCCTATTGTGCGCATAGACAGTATGAAATCTGTGGTTTGGGACTTGCTTGGAGCTCTGCTATGACCACCTAGCTAGCTACAAGTTCAAAGACGTCTGTGTTTTACGCCCTTATGTCAGTGACAACGTAATGGGGCTTTACCTACTTAAGTAAAATCCTGATCTACCCCTGCTGCTAATTTTACCTGTTTAAATGTTGTGAAGTGTAGGGTTACCTCTATTATTTGCTCTAATCTAGCACCATGCTTTAACATTAACAGTGTGGTTCTCTGTGACCACAGAATGTGGCATATATTGCATGGGTACATTCATTACAATACCCTGATGGAAGGAGTAACTGTCAAAATTAAGTGGTAATCACCACTGTGAGATTTTGTTTCACGGAGAGGTTCATGAGAGGTGGCACAGACATGTGCTATTGAAACCACTGGTTGACCATTTGTTGGGTTTATCCAGATGATTTGGATCCTGGGAGCCATATTAATTAGAGTGTATGATAAATATGAATGAGGTGACTTTTGATTAAAAGAAGACCTTTCAGGCATTTGCATTGTGTACTACTGATTTTCAGGTTCCTAAAGAAAGTATTAAATTGGTGTCTGTACTGGCACTTATTGGGGTATTCCATAGAGCTGATTTGGAAGGTGAGCCAAGGAGGCTTTGGATTTATAGGTGGTGTGTCACTTTTCGGTCTGCCTTCCCATAGCTCTTTGAGATGTTTTCCAATATGTGTTCCTCTTCTTATATTTTAGAGCCCAATTCACAAAGGCGTTTATAGGTATACATAATAGTACTCCTGAAATATTACATTATGTACTTAGAAACACAATTCACTGTGATACTCTTACTCTGGTCCTATCTTTAATGTGTGGAGTTCTCAGCTGATAGTGTATAGAACTATGTATGCATAGTCCTAAGGTTTAGGTGTAAATGTGGGAGTGGTAAAAGGAAGTGACAGGAAAAAGGGAAATATTTACTACAAAGTAGGAGGAGAAATTGGAAAATCAAGGAGGGTAAAAGGAAGATGAATACAAAAACACAGTCACAAAAGGGCAAATCATTTGCTATTCTTGAATGATGCCCCCTCATCTACTTCTCCAGCCAATTCTTGGAGTATGCCCTACACCATGGATGACCTACTCGCACGAACTGCAAGGTATTGCAAGGAAATCATGCTTAAACCAACAAAGACATGGGATACCACTATCTTAAAAAAGTCCAAAAATTAAAAAAATGAACATAAATAAAAGACTAAAATTATCACGTAACCTTTCACATTTTATACTCTATGATGTTTGCCTGTTAAAATACTGCTGTCAAAAATCTGTCCAGCATATACAAATTGGCCCAAAATATATTGAACACAAATAACAACTTTATATACTTTGGGGCCTATAACGATCTCGGTCGGAAAGCCTCCGATCTGAAGTCGGAGGCTTTCCGACCGAGAGCGTCGGTTTCAATTCCGACCGGCTAATTACAATGTAGGCAGTCAGATTTGAAACCGGCAGGTCATTCCAGCTGGATTCCAACGGGCTTGAGCAGCCCATCAGCCAGTCATAGACTGGCCCGTAAACCTAATGGACGGTGTTTCCGGCGTTGGGATTAAGATGCTTGGTTTCTGACAGGCTCAGAAAGCCTGTCGGAAAGTGAGTTTGGGGCCCCTAGCAGGGCCCCCATCTCCTTGTGGCCTCTGGTTGGGGGCTGAGGGTGACCCCCTGTTGATCCCTGCACCATGTGGCAGGAACCCCGAGGTCCCTGCCACGCAGTGCAGGGATAAACACAACCTCCCATTTCCCTACGGGAGCTTGTGCTACGGCTGGTTGACAGCCGTAGCACAAGCTCCCATAGGGAAATGTGAGTATGTGATCACACCATGTGCGGTTGCATCGTAATTAGGCCATTGGTCGGGACCGCCGACCGGAGGTCGTTCGGTTCCAATTCCACCATGATGTTGGTCGGGGGCAACTCCTACTGACACCATAATTGGCCCTAAAGTGTGTAGTCATAAATATCAACTAAAATATAGAAGACCACAATATCGTAAAAAAGGGTAGGCATACCGAATTTGAACTATCATCTACTGTATTAACTTTAAAATGTATATTTTACAATAAAATATTTACTCATAATAAAAATATAACTTACAAACATACAGTAAAAATATGTACATTCAAAGAAACAATTATATTTAAAAGAACATTTTTTTAACATAAATATTAAAAGAACTAAGAAAAAATATTGATGCTATCAAACACTAGATATTAAAATAATTAAATATATACAATATCATAAAAAGTAAATTAACAAAAACATTAATAAAAAGCTAACTTTTCAAATTAAAACTAAAAAATCAAATTTAAAGAAATAGACTTACAGGATTAAAATTCACTGCTATCAATCCAAACTGAGCAACAGCAGGTGAAGTGTTGGACTATGGAGGGGTCAGACGCCCTATCTCAAATCCAGTGTAAGCAAAAGTATGTGAATGGTTGTGCTGCAGAGGAATTCGATTAGGTTCCAAAATGTTGACTTGGATGAGTCAAATTTACTATTCTCACTCCAGTATGAGCTATTATATGGACAGTGTTTGACTTTGGAGGAGTTGGGTTTACTATTCTCACTCCAACATAAGCAACAATAGGCAACGAGTTAGACCATGGCGGGGTCAGGTTTTTTATTCCCAATCCAACATAAGTAGCAGTAAGGAAAATGAAGGGCTTTGGTGGAGTTACATTTACTGTTCCCACTCCAATATAAGCAATAGTAAGGAAAGTGTTGGACTTTGGAGGGATCAGATTTATTATTCCAATGCAACATAAGGAAAAGCAGTGAAAGTGTTGGACTTAGGAGTGGTCAAGTTAATGCTCTCACTCTAACCTGAGCTACAGTAAGGAATCTGTTGGGCTTTAGAGGTGTCAGATTTACTATTGCCAATCTAATCTTAGCAACATTATGGAAAGCTTTGGACTTTGGTGGGTTCAGATTTTCTATTTCCACTCCGACATAAGCAAAAGTAGGGAAAGTATTGGATTTTCAAGAGGTTGAGTTTGATATTCCCACAGCCCATCCCCCCTCTCTTTGGGCAGAGACAGAAATGTAACCGCCCTACTAGTTTTACCATATGTCAATATGAATCTAGTGACCTGAGTGTCAGGATAGACCTAAACAGATATAACATTTTAGGTAGTAATAACATCTTGACTATATTGCATCGACCAACGATAGATAAATAAAGATTAGTCTATCTCTCAAAGTCCTGTTTTGCTTTGCCCAGAATGGGGCTAATATTATTCTTGACCAACTGATCTACTGTTGCACTAATTTTAATACCCTTATAGACCACCTGCTCTACCACCCTCGGGTCTCGAATTGTGATTTGTCAATTCACCACCAATTGTGTCTTGTTTCTATTAAGTGAATTACCAGAGAACTTACCAAACTCAGGTTCCTCCTCCTCCACAATCTGGAGAGTGGCATCTGGGTTGGCTGTGATTACTGCGATATCATCTGCATAGGCCAAAATTTTCGTCTCCCAGCCATACTGTCTAACCGGGGTTATAACTGGATTATCTTCTAACCTGTGGATGAAGGGATCAATATATATCGCAAACAACAAAGGAGAACAGGGACACCCCTGCCTAGTTCCTCTCTCTCAACACTGATTATCCCCGATTGGCCACCCATCATCTGCAACCGAGCCACCAGGTTATAATGAAGAGCCTGTATTGCCTTTATACAGTGTATCCCCAATCCGAGCATTTTCATAAGTCCCCAAATATACTCCCAAATGACCTTTTCAAAGGCTTTTTCGGCATCCAACAGGGTCACTGCCATGGGCTCATTTGCTACCTCGGCTGCGTCAAAGAGTATTATCACTCAATACTTTATTTTGGTCACGTGACCATAAAGGTGCAAATGCAATAAATAAATATGATCACTCATTGGATATGATCAGTAGTGCTCTGACCTGGGATAAACCCATGTTAATTAACAGACACCACCTTAGCAATAATATGGCTCAGCTGAGTGGCCAGGATCTTAGAAGAAACCTTTGCATCACTGTTCATTAGAGTTATTGGGCGATACGATCCTGGGTCGCTGGAGACCTTACCTTTTTTAAAAAAAACACAACATTAGTGGTAGACCAGGAGTCAGGAGCTCTGCCACACCTCTGTACCTGCACAAAGAGTTCCAGTATATCGAGAATTAATACTGTACAAAAAACCTTATACAACTCTAATGAAATCTGATCAGTCCTGCATGCTTTCCCCAAGAGTAATTCTTTCAGAGATGCTTGAAGATCCTCAGCAGTGAAAGTTGCCCACAACATATCCTGATCATCTTGAAAAATTCTCTCAATAGGCATTGAGGCCACCACCTGATCCATCCTCTGGTTGATCTCTTGAGGCTGAGCCTGATGTAAACCTGCGTAATACACCTTGAATACTTCCAAATACCCTCAGGATCCAAAACCAATCTGCCTCCAGCACCTCTTATGTCCTTTATATAACCTGCAGCCACCTTCTGGCAAGTACAGACTGTTAATAAATGCCCCACTCTTTCATTGTATTCGTAGCACTCCTGCCTTCTAGCCAGAAATATCTCTGCGGTTTTCTTAGCAGTGACTTCATTAATAGCGTCTTTAGCTATAGCTATTTGTTGCTCGGCCATATCGGGATTAGTCCCTTACAAGATTGCAGTAACAAGCAGAGCCTCTGCCTTAGGGAGATCCTGATACAGTTGTTTTAGAAACAACTGGCTCTGCTTTTGACGATTGAGGCTGAATTTGAAGGTTTCCCCCGTACCCCTGCCTTAAAGGCATCCCATACCACACCTGATAAGGCGCGTCCCCTAATTAGGTTTAAAAATTCAGGGATCCATATAGTCATATGAGCTAGAATCCACAAGGAGGCCTCTTTCAAAAGGCCAACTGCTAATATTCCTAATAATCCCTTCCATGGCCACTTCGATTACTAAAGGATTATGATCAGACATCAATCTAGGATAAAGTTCAATTGGGCACCCCTTCAATAGATCCGTTGTCACAAAAAAATAATCCAGTCCCGCTAGGGAACCATGGGGAGCTGAGTAATAATTGTAGCCTGGATTCGGTGCCCTTAATTTTTCCCATACATCCACCAGGCCTATCACTCATTCCAGAATTCAGAGAGCCTTGAACACCCGCAGCTTCCGGCCTACATAATTACCAGATGTACCATCCTGCTGACTCCCAGATCCATTGAAGTTAAAGTCTCCACAAATGACTTAAGGTGTGGGTTACATTACCAATTTTAATGCCAAGAAATCTAGAATAGTGGGATCATCTAGAACTGGCCCATATAATGAGCAAAGGTAAAAGACCCAGAGCGATACCGATATTTAATAAAAACCCAATGTCCATATTAATCAACCTTGCTATTTATACACCCCCTACCATCCTATGTACCAGTATTGCAACCCCCTTCGTCTTTGTATCTTGGGTGGTGCTTGATATCAAAGATAATCCCAGTGACTCCAGCACATTAACATTTAAACAATCTATATGTGTTTCTTTCAAACAATATAAATTTCCCCGAAGAGCTTTCAAAGCCTCAGCCACCCTATGTCACGTACCCCCATCATTAATCATTAAGACCACATTTGTTTATAGTAGCGATACAAATTTTAGTTATGGTCTTAATTTCATCTCATCAATCTAGTGGGCTCCCTTCCCAAGACCCTTAGATCTCTCTTAAATCCCATTGACTCCCGGTGCTGACGGAAATATCCTTCAAGTAACGATCTACACCCTGTTCCTTCAACCATAAAACAATCTACATTTCCCATCTCAACTGTAACTCCTGGCACTTCTCCACCTTCCCCTTGACCACACCTCCAGTGAAAAACCATGCACCCACAGGAGCCCAGGGACCCATCCCTGCCTCCAGAATCAGCTGAATTGTCATGCAAGCCATCCTGGCCCAGTAATTGCGTAGCAGAATAATCCCATTTTAATGTAGCAGTCATCTGTGGTTCTCTATCTTCCTTCTTATCAGTAATAGCAAACCTCTCTTGCTTCCCTAATGCCCTCAGTTGCATCTGGTGTTTTATGCACTTTACCATGCCTCCCAGCAGCGTAGAGAAGCTACTGCTGCTAGCCATTAACGGAGAATCACTGATTTCCTCCTCGCTTGTTATGGAGTTTAAGTCAGTTGTGCCTGATTCATTGGTGAGGACATATAATCCCCCCTCTCCCGGGAGATATCTGGGTTCTGTTTATCCCCAAGCCTATGCTCTCCCAATTCTTTATCACTCGGACTCTTTGTCCCAGTGCCATTCGAGGGCATCTCCCCTCTGTCAATCAAGCCCCCACCAGTTAACACACCATCATCAGGACTACCTCGCCAAGGTTTCCATACCTCGGCTCGATGTGTCTCTCCTTCATTTGTAAACTTGCAGACTCCTAGGCATCAAAGTCAGCAAAGTCAGTATTTTTATCCGATTTCTCCCTGCTGTTAACTAAGCCTGGGCGTAGTTCGCGAAGTAGCGCTACGCGAAGCTACGCAAAGTGCAGTTCGCACTACACGAGCTACGCGTAGCACTACGCGAACTGCGTAGTGCGCTGTCCGCAATGATTGCACAGTGCCGGATGCTTGTCCGCACTGTGCAATCATTGAAAACGGCATCTTGCACAGTGCGAGCTGTCTTTTACTGCCGCTCGAGTAGATTTTTACTCGAGCGGCAGCTTACTCAACGCGGACTGGTAGTTTCTCATCGCGAGCGGTCGCGAGCATACACGACCACTCGCAATGAGAAACCTGACCTCCCCGCATTGAGAATCTCGCCGGGATGTCATTTTGCTTGCTCGCGGTCCCCAACTTGACGTTGAGGACCGCGAGCAAGCAAAAAATGACCGCTGCACTACGCTACGCTACGCGTGTTTGCACTGTGCTACGTGCAATTCGCGTTGTGCGAAGTAGCGCAAACTTCGCAAACTACGCGAGCGTAGCGTAGTGCTTTGCCCAGGGTTACTGTTAACTTGATAAGTTGCTCCCTCTGCGTCATCACAAAATTTATAAGTAACAGAGGGGGATATTTACAACAGAAGTGGCGGAGCGTGTCGATAGCCTCCTATGTCACGTACCCCCATCATTAATCATTAAGACCACATTTGTTTATAGTAGCGATACAAATTTTAGTTATGCTCTTAATTTCATTTCATCAATCTAGTGGGCTCCCTTCCCAAGACCCTTAGATCTCTCTTAAATCCCATTGGCTCCCGGTGCTGACGGAAATATCCTTCAAGTAACGATCTACACCCTGTTCCTTCAACCATAAAACAATCTACATTTCCCATCTCAACTGTAACTCCAGTAATCGATCATTTTGTTGGCAGTTTAAAATGTGGCCTACTCAACACCAGATCCTTAGTTAAACACTTCCAGGAAGTATCTACTCTATTGGAGGATTCTGATCTGGATGTGCTGTTTCTGACGGAGACTTGGACAAGAACCGACTCGATAATTGAACTAGGGTTAGCCTGCCCAGCAGGGTTTAAAATTTTTCATAAACCAAGATTAGAAGGAAGAGGTGGGGGAGTGGGAATAATTTTTAAAGAAAAACTGAACTTTACACCCCTCCACATTGACGATGTAGCGGGTATAGAATTATTAGGCTTCGCACTGAACGAGGCTAAAGGGCAGGTGCTGTCAGGAATGGTGTGTTATAGGCCTCCCGGAGGGATATACCCCCAGTACCAGGCTATGATTGATATCTTTACTAATTTGGCATTATCACACTCTAGGATAATTATAGTGGGTGATTTTAACCTATGGGACAATGGGAATCTTGGCACCGCCCTAAAAGACCTGGAGCATGCATGTGAGAGTTTTCACCTGCACCAACTCGTACATCAATCGACGCTCCAAGGCGGCCATATACTAGACCTAATATTTGGCAACCAAATGGACACAAAGGTGGTGGATATTCAGCCCCAATGTTGGACTGATCACTTTCTGATCTACTTCCTGATAGCTTTACCTAGTGCTAGTAGGAAGCTGACGCATCCATCAACCTTCCGGCAAGGAAGGGACTGGGCTAAACTCTCAAATAGTAAACAGACGCCGCTGCTGTCAGAACATAATATATTTCAATCTGATAAACCTGCGGAAGAAAACTATCAAGTTTTCTGCGATCAATTAAATTTGACGCTAGATCAGATAATACCGGTAAAAAAACTAAGAAACAGGAAGAAACCGTCTGCTCCCTGGTATAGTGAGGAATTAAAGATACTGCGGAAAAATTGTAAGCAAGCGGAAAGAAAATGGAGGAAACTCTATGCAGACATAGATAAAAAAACCTTGAGAATACAACAAATTTTGTACAAGGAAGCGATTGGAAAATCAAAAGCTGAATACTATGCCCAAACCATCTTACATGCACCGAATAGCACAAAAACCCTGTTCACTATAGTGAAGGAACTGTCCAGCCCGGCGTGCGTGGGTAATAAGATCAGAGCAACTCAAACATTATGCGATGAGCTTGCGACCCACTTCGATGAGAAGATTAAAAAGATTATTAGTGGGCTGAAGCTTAACAATAATATCAGTCCGGAGCCGGAAAAAGTATTATCGGATACATCAGTGACAAAGCCACAGGTCGAAGACAGTGATAATGACTGTCCTGCGGTACTCCGGTACTTTCAAACACCCACAGAAGAAGCTTTTAATTTATTAGCGCTGAGTGTCTCTTCTGGTTCACCTCTGGACCCTGTCCCGCAGAGGAAATGGAAAGAATTCAAACTTGACCTTTTCCCACGGCTATGGCATATTTGTTGCCAATCCCTAGAACAGGGAGTAGTACCTGAGGGGTGGAAGCAGGCAGTGGTGACTCCGCTGCTTAAGAAACCTACACTGGACCCCCTCTGCCCAGCCAATTTTAGGCCTATCTCCCTCCTCCCTTATCCGGTTAAAATACTGGAGCGGGCAGTTAGCAAATCTCTCTCTCTTTTTCTTGAAGAAAACTATCTGCTAGACGAGGCCCAATTTGGGTTTCGCCCGGGACACGGAACGGAGACCGCTCTAGTGACAGTACTAGATAACCTGAGGATGCGCGCTGACAATGGTAACTCGAGTATATTGGTATTATTGGATATGTCAGCCGCATTTGATACGGTGAACTACAGCATTCTGCTGGACAGACTAGAGAAAATCGGGGTGAAAGGCCTGGCACTGAAATGGCTACGATCATATCTGACTGATAGACAACAGGCAGTCTCAATCCCCCCCTTTACGTCTCCAAAAATCCCCATGTGTCATGGGGTGCCACAGGGTTCAGCGATAAGTCCGATTTTGTTTAATATCTACTTGCGCCCTCTCATCTCCATTATTAGATCCTTTGGCGTGGATCTTGTAAACTATGCAGATGACACGCAATTGGTGTTTTCTTTAGAAGGGAACCAGGCAATCACCCTGGATATATTTCAGGAGTGTATGCAGAATACCGCAAACTGGCTCAGAAATAACTCCCTACAATTTAACGGAGGAAAAACGGAGATCGTATACTGCTCCACGTCCAGGATTGCCCGGCCTTTTCCCATAGAGCTCCAAATAACACCAACAGACAAATCTGTAGTGCCAGCTAAAACAGTGCGTAACTTGGGAGTTCTGCTGGATGATAATCTCCAGCTAGAATCACAAGTTACCAAAATAGATTGGTACATGTTTCTCTCTGCTTAGAGCTCTGAGAAGAATTTTGCCGCTACTACCAACTGCCATCAGACCCCAAATTGCGAGGTGTATAATCCTGAGCAGATTAGACTACTGCAACTCACTATATTTGGGGGGCTCAAAGTCACTACTTCAAAAGCTACAAAGGATTCAGTCAATTGCAGCTAAGCTGGCTCTAAACAGGCAGCGTAGTTCCTCACTTTCTTTGGCCTTGAAAGATCTCCACTGGCTGCCGATCTGCCAGAGGATACAATTCAAATCCCTGTGCACCGTGTTCAGAGCATTGCACGGAATGGGCCCTAAACCCTTGCAGAGGAAATTTTTATGGTATGTTCCTGCGAGAGACCTTCGGTCAGCAAATGCACACTTAGCGAACATCCCAAGAATTAAGAAAATGAAGTCGGGGGTAGAGCATTCGGTGTAACAGCCGCTCGGCTGTGGAATGAACTCCCCTTAGATATTAGGCAAATTCAATCTTTGCCCCTATTTAGAAAGCAGCTAAAAACCTGGCTGTTTCCCAGGTAGGTAATGGCTCCCAATAATGTTTTCCTGGGTAAGATGCTCACAGGCTCCAATGTTGATTTTGTCAGTCACAGCGCCAGGATACCCGTTGGGTGACAGTATGCGCTATATAAGAATTATTTACATTACATTGGCTTAACGACACACTTCGCCACTTCAGAAAGGCAGGGCTGTACCATATTTACAAGAATATGGTGCAGCCCTGCGTTTCCCCCTGCGCTGGCGCTACACTTAGCAGTGTAGCACCAAGGCAGGCACCCTTGCACGGTAGTGCAAGGGTGCCTGCGTGCAGGGGAAGATTGTTTATGTACAGGAAGATCCCCCTTCCTGCACATAAACAATCTTGAAATGCCGTTTTGTCACTTCTATGTGTGCCGCTTAATACAGCACACATGGAAGTTACAAAATGTCATTTATTTTTTAAAGATTGTTTATGTGCAGGAAGGGTCACCTTCCTGAACATAAACAATCCAAGGCGTTTTGCTTTTTTGCTTTTTTAAGTGGCTTAACGCTGCCTTGTAAATAAGGCGAAGCCCCTATCGCCACGGGAATGTTGCAAAAAGTGATGTTCCCATGGCGATAGGGGCTTGTAAATATGCCCCAGAATTTCCCGCTGGAACTTCACCTTTTGCTTTCGCCTCTCATGCGGCAATTGTTAACTGGGCATTTAAGACAGATTCACTATCCGCAGCCTCCTGTGCCTCCTGTGAATCGATCTCATGCCCAGCTCTTCCTGAAATTAAGCTGCAATGGCCCACGGACAGAACGAGCTCATTCCCCTCCATACCGTGATCTTTCACAGAATTGAACCCAGCCTCTGCAGGCAAACTGGGATTACTCAGCGGGGATGATTTAAAAAAATCTGTAATTGCCGACTGCTAGGTTCCACGTTACAAATCCTCCACAGCCACAGAGACACCGCACTTTTCCCGGTTATGCCTGATTCTCCTCCTGATTTCCTGATGGCCCCGGGTTCTCGCTTTCTATCTGAGCCACTGCTCACTCGATCAGGTTTCAGTATGCTAGAGATTCCTGTCAAACTGGGTGCCATACAAGTTCCTGAAGTGACACCCACCATTTTGTCTCAAGCCGTTCTGGTGCTCTTGGGTGCCATTCATTGAATGTCTTGGATGCCTGGAATGCCCAGAGTGCCTTTCCATGCTGTGGCTAGCAACAGGCTCCTCTGCTGCAGTGGCTGCATTCACTGTTGCTGAGTTGATGCATAGTCACCACCATAGGTATGTAAAGCTTCTGTAAAAACCTCCCATAGCTGGTAGTTTTGTTACCGGAAAACCGATACAAGCACAGGCGCATTCTGTAGATTCGAGCTCCGTATCCTGCCATTATTGCTCTTCAACTCTCCATCACACTGGAGCTCAGGAGGGAGCCAGCCAGCAGCAGCGTTACTCATTTGCCATCTTGCCACTACCAGAAACATGTAATTTGGTAATGTATTATAAAAAATACACGTGAAACATCTAACACTGCCCTCACACCCTCAGATACATCATTACACATTATAAATCGGGAACACACACACACTTCACAATTCTAAGTGGTATTTGACTCCACAAAGTATTGTAGCATAAGGGGAAGAGGGCAATGCCGACTGTGGGTGCTCTATTTATGTGCTTCCTAGCTTCCTGTAGTTGTGCTTGGCAAATGTGACGTATTATCCTCAGGCCAAGCCTTTTCCCCTATTTTTTTCAATACAAATTTCTAATTAGTGTAGGTGGGGATGTACACCTCCATTAAGTAGAACTAAACTTGGCAAATCTACACCCAAAATACACATGTAAAGTTACTGGCAGTGACGTTACTGTCATATTTTGAGTGGTTCCTGTGCCAAGTGTACATTTCTGCCCGGACCTAGTTAATTGCATTTATGCAGAGATTTGTGCATAGCTAGCTGTAGGTATAAAGCTACATGTGTGAAAATTTCTGCCCTTCGGATTTACTTTTTTGAAATGAACCCTTGATCCTTTTAGATATGTATAAGTTTCTACTCATTAGAATTGCCTGCAGGAGACACGTAGTTTTGGGACTGTACCTTTACCTCAATTTAGTCACTCTCTTTATCTCTCATCACTGTGACTGAGAAGCGTGCTTTGAAAATTATTTGACATGCTTTTTTGGCTGTTGCAAAAGATAAAAAGTCTGCTTTAGATTTGCCCTATTTTTGTTGCTGATGATTTGTAGATAACCAATTAAATGGATTAATAAGCCTATATATCATGCACTATAGATGTCGTTTCTTGGCACTCTATTTAACACTTATATTCTATCACACTGTTACTTTCCCTGGGTCTCATCTCTTAGCCTCTTGGCTGCCACCATTCATCTATTCATAAATGTGTATGTGTGTATTGTGGCATGTGACAACTTTTTCTGCCCTGTCGTACTACACCTTAGTGATCATGGCTTTGGTCATTTCTTTCTCTTTCTATTCCTTTAACTCAGGATATGTTTTACATTCAGTACCCACCTCTGCACAAGAGAGTCATTTTCCTTTTACAAAAGTGGGCAATGTACAATCACTGTAGCAATTTAGTGTGAAGAAAATTTAATTGGGAACAATAAGCCCATGCTGTTACATTTGGGCTTATGAGTTGGACTTGCAAATCGATTGATAACACTCACAGTTGAACTCAATTTTTCCATTCATCCTTCCAGTAGCTGGATGGTGGGTGATTAAATGCTTGTACGTTCTTTCTTTAGCCTTTCATTATTCTTTTCAGTATGTTTCTTGTTTTCACTTGCTGACCTAGTAAGCCTAAAATTCACGAGACATTTTTGAAACTGTTGGATATAACATTTCACTTTACACACTCTGGAAAAATTGTCAATGACAGTCCACCAAGGCTCAGGTACTGAGAGTGAGGAAGGATAGCTTTCACAAACAGCAGGGTTCTATGTTAAATTTACAGATATCAAAATGATATTTTGGAATTGTAATTAATTCAGTATGGATAAACTATTAGACAAATGAAGCTTGGTTGCAGATCAAGTTAGCCACCATCATAGGAACGGTTCGTTTAACATATCGAGGCTACATAGAAGAGCTTCTTTGCAATTTTAAATAGCCTTTGGTGGGTTTCTTGCATTGGCCAACATCTTGCATCCTTCCTTGTTACGCTTTTCAATCTGCTTTAAGCATGTTTAGAAAGTGAATAATTAAGGTGAGGCTTCTTTCACCATATTTCCTGTGACAGTACAGCTCACTTGAGTACATTAATAAATTACTTCATGTTCCTTGTGGTGACAACCATGCAGCATTTGGTAAAACAACATTCTTAATTCAAATGGGCATAGGTTATGGCACTGTACGATATCAAGTATCCTGGCAAGCCAAAACGTATTCCATACAAATAAGATAATATTGAATCTAACCAGAGGATGGCACCAGCAAGAACTAATGGGAAATCAGTTCCCCTACTCCTCATTTTAGTCCCCAATGCCTTCTTTCCAAGTCTGCGATAAAACACATTATCAATCAAGATGATATTCTGAGAATTAATGCAATAGATGTAAAATAATATAGAGCACAAGTTGTATGACTTACTACCATGGTACCAAAACAAGACGGGTGCTAAATTTGACTTTAGTCAGTTTTCATTGTAAGTTACTGGAGAGAGTTCAAGACAACCTTCATTGTGACAAAGGATCACTTGGACTGTTGCCCTATTTTTTGTTCTTTTGTCCTTCACTTATGTCAGAAAGAAAATGTTACTACACTTCATCAATTACAAAATATATTTTCAAACGGTGTAAGATGGGACTTCAACTAGTAATGGTAGGGACTAAATTACATACATGAAATCAGTGACTGAGCAAATCTTCTAATGGTACTGGGGCTTTTTTTCAGCATTTGCACTGACCAGCCACTTCAAAGCATCATTTGTGCTGAAGGGTTAGTGACAGAATTGTCTTTCATCAAATGAATATTAAATCTGGCACTAGTCTGTCAGCCCACATATCTATGAAACATTGCATGATAATGAGTGCATATTTTCTTGCTCACCATTTTATTCTTGCCATTGTTTTTGAAGGTGCCTGACATTAAACATTAAATGACTCAGCACCTCCTCCATTCACGGCCTTTTTCCCCACTGGCGCCTCGTCAGGATCCATGATCCTGGAGGTGGTGGCGGTGCTGCATTAGACTGGCAGCAGACATGCGACGCACATGCCACCGACAGTTGCGTGGCAGTCTGACCGCCAGGGTCGTAATTAGGCCCTAAGTCAGAAGTTAAAATATTTGACCAAGATAAACCACTTGGTGTATTGACAGAGTCGACGCACTTGGTGCATCCAACTTGTGATCCATCGAGGTCAGCCTGCAAGTGCGTTTTGGTCCCGGTCATCTGTGAATAGTGTCTTCTGCTTGGTGCTTTACTTTTTCTAGGAATATTTTGTTTTGAGTCTTTAAAAATGTACAGCTCCAGTTCTCCTTACTCGATTTTTGATGCTTTGATGTTGTTTTATTCTTAATTTTTCCCTATTTTATTAATTGATTATGGGTCTTTATTGTGTTATGTTTTGATTGGTTAACTGTTTTGTACTTATAAATGCTTTACACATTTCACTAAGTTAAGCCTGTCTTCTCTGTACTATAGCTACAAAGGGGTTGAGAACAGGTTAAAATTATTAAAACTATCCTTTACACTGACAAGTTTGTGGCCTTATTCCTTGTGGTGGACTCACATCCACCACAATTATTACCTCATTATCATACATGTCATGGCACTATTCAAACTCCTATAGAACACCATGATGTCATAAGTGCTCCACAGGGAAAACATTCCAATAGCCCAGGGTTGAGCTATGCAGAGCTCATAACATTATAACATGTATGTTTGGAAAAGGAGCAGGAAATGGGAGTCCTCAGTGGAGGAACAGTTAAGTCCTAAGCTACATAGTCCGAAATATATTATGCTTTTAGTGGACAGATTTCCGAGAATGATGTTGCATTGGAAGATGACTCAGATTTTTCCAAGCAGACTATATTTGACCTCTTACAATCTGCAAACTGTTTAAGGAGGGAGTGATGTTAAAGTATTCAGGCAATCAACCAGAGCAGAGTTGTTTTTGGTAACATGGTTTCTTGAAATGTAATTCTGCTCAACTTTTTTATATATATTTTTTTATTACTAATATTATTATAGCTGATGAGATGATACATTTGAAAATACATTTACATTTCAAATATATTGCTAACCTTGAACAGTAACATACATATCACAGAAAAGGTACTTGTAAAGCCCCAGGGACAGAGGATACCACTAATTAAAACCAAGAAGTAGGCCATATGCCAAGCCTTCACATAACATGTTTAAGATATATCAACATTATTGAAATCCATTTGTTTTCTAGTCCTGTCCTCCCATGTTATGTAACCTTGCTCAGTCCCCATAAAATATTAGTTCAGCTTCTAAAGATTTAATGCAAATGTATTCTTTGGGAGCAACAATTAATTGAAGGCTTCTTAAATATGAGTCTCACTAAATCGCATACCACTGCTCACTTCGGGTTTGTGCTCTGTTTTCAGTTTGTGTAATTTTAATTCATCTCAGACCCAAAGCACCTTGTGCCCAGTGGCAGTCAATGTAAGGAGCTATGAGTGTCACTCAGGATACGGAGTGAAGGTATCATGAATGGGCATTTGTTGAATCAGCCACACTATTTGAAAAGTGGAATGTAGCCTGTCACAGAAATGAGCAGCTATTCATTGCATTCTTGTCAGCAATACCAGGTCAAGTTGCAATTTCTCTCTCTGAATTTCAAGTTTGTATTTTGTTAGTCAAGGTGTTAAAGACAATGACCATCAGTGGTAAGCATTACATGAGATTTTGTAGAAACAGGTGTATTTTTATAAGTATTAGTTGATGCCTTCATTGAGAGAGAAGTTGTCTGAATACAAAAATTGAAAAAGCTGACTCATTGGGCATTGCTGTTAATATTTGTCAGCTGTTTTCTTACTTGTGTTATTCCTAAATTCTCTTGGCTGTACATCAATGGAAATGTTTTCAAAACCTCTATTACCACCCTGGCCACAGACCATAGATGATCCAGTGAGATATTAGGCACAGTTAGATACATTCAAGAAACATCTTAAAAAGCACTAGAGGTGCTCAGCCACCTTAAACCCAAGCTTCCAAGATGCCTCTGTCTTGGTTCATAAGGCTCTTTTATTCCTCAGTATCCAACATAGGGGCCGATTACGATGCTGTCGGAAACGGCTCCGACCCTTGGTCTGAGCGGTTCCTGCAGCTTCGCAATCAGCAGCTTGGATTCACTTCCGACCGACCCATTTGGATGGAGTAGGTCAGAAATAAATCCAAACTGGATTTCTGAATGGCTTCTGATGGGCTTGGAGAGCCCGTCTGCCATTCGGAAAGCCTCCTGTAATCCCAAGTGTGGCTCTTTCCACCCGAGGGATTACAATGTCAGATTCTGACAGCCTTTCTGTGCCGGCCTTTCTGACACAGAAAGCCTGTTGGAAGTCGACTTTGGGGGCCCCCACCAGGGCCCTCATGGGCGCAAGGCCTCCGGATGACGGCCGAGGGGGCACCTATGGTGCCCACCTGTTGATCCCTCCACCCCGTGGCAGGCACCTTGAGGTGCCTGCCACGGGGTGCAGGTATGAACTGCTCCCATTGTAAAGAATAGGACTGCGACTGAACAGTGTTCGTTCACATCCTAATTGCTGGGTTGGGACCGCCGACAGGAGGTCAGTCAGTCCCAGTACCCAATCGATGTCGGATGGACTCAGGTCCGTCCGACATCGAAATCGTGTGTGTGTTTGTAGCCCAAGATAGATTCTTCAATATTCACCTGAGCAAATAACACTTTAACAATTTAGGATGAAGGCTATTCTGAATAAGGTGTTACATTTCCTCAAAGTGATATGTTGATCTCTTTCATAATATCATGGTCTGGGAATCCTCTAGAGCAGCTTACATTTTTAAACATGTGAAGAAGGTAGGCGTGGCACAGATACAGCCGATCAAATTTAAAAATATTCTGTCGCCACCTTTCATTCAATGCTAGAAAAAATGCATTGCTCCCATAGTAGCATACCATAAGGACTATCTATGCAACTCGCACACTCTTTCACTGCCAATAAAAATAACCACCTCCCCTTATCTGTACTCAACTGGCACTCAGCAAGAGGCTTTTTCTACTGCCTCACTCATAATACCTTTCTAGGATCTTTCTTGATGCACCTGCTCACAGTACCCGGAGCTCTGTGCCAAACTACATAGTTGGCCATTTGGCCCCATCTATGTATTATGACAGAAATATAATTACATTGCAGAAGATTCATAATTTTAACCTTTGCTTTTAATTTAAATTTACATTTTTGTATTACATATCTTAGACAAACAATCTTATACTTCCATTTCAAATGACTAATATAGTGGGAATTATGTTTGGTGCAGCCAATTTGATATCATTTCGTTAACTTTTCGGAGAGGTAATTAAGCCCAATATTGCTGTTCTAAACATTTATAAAGTATGATGAGTTTGTTTGTTTAACAAATTTTAAAACTACTTGTAAAAGATATTATATTTTATTCTACATAATATTGCCACTTATACACAATGCTTTATTCGTAGGAATCACAATATATTATTGGGGTCGACAGCCAGTTAGTTTAGGAATCTCTGAGAAATACCTCAGAAAACTGTTTAATACAGTTTAAAGGCTCAATATTGAGGTACGACCAACACAACATTATTTTAGTTCTCATATATTTCCTTTTCAATAAACATACTAAGATTTTGAGATTAATCTATAAAATTATGGGAAAACAAAAACAGTGCCTTCCCTCATTGTATAGCATCACCTGACACAAATGTGTATTTTAGAGTTATGTACTTTTCATAACCTTTACAATTTTAACCACTTGACAGTTTTATGTCACCATTATTACTGAGAAATATTGTTCAATTGGAAGAAATAGCAAGGCAATGTTGCTCATGAATAATACAATACAGTGAGCCTTGTTGCTGTTGGACCTGACATCCTTGGCACAGTATTCCCCAACGTTTTTGTCTCAAGCCTCATTTTTTTTCTGACTTTGTTTTTGCTGGCCTTAGGACTCTGCACACTTTACCAGTGCTAAAATGCTTGTATTCGTTCTAAACATGGTAACATTGGCTTACACCCAATCAACACATTTAGTTTACCTGTAAGTCTCTAGTAAAGTGGTACTGCATGTGCCCAGAACCTGTTAATTAAATGCTACTAGTGGGCATGCAGCACTCATTGTGCCACCCACTTGAGCAGCCTTACAAAACATGTCTCAGGCATGCCATTGCTGCCTGTTCTAACAACAAGAACCTAGAAAGGGTTTTGGCCAACAATGCAGCAAGGCTGGGCCCAACAATAATCAAAGAACAAAAGAGATGCCCATGCTGCGTACTCGCTCCAATTGATACACTGAGGACATTGAGACAAAACAATGCCCACAACAACCACTTTTTCAGTTGAATTTAATCAAAAACGTTTTTCTTTTTTATCAAAAATTGCCACCTACATAGTATACAACATTTCACAATTTCGAGAAGACACTCAATATACAAAAAACATTTACATATATATACAAATCCACATCAAATATACCACTACTTCCAACCCATTCACACAACTTCTCACATATCCTATCTCCATTCAAAACAACATCCAAAGCAACAAATTGTTTTTCAATGTTAATACAGACATTTTTAACAAAAAACAATGGATCATCAGGCCATCTATCAAATTAGCTGCATAAATCAAAAAATAAATTATGTATTTATCAAAGATTGGCCTTAGAATAGCGGTCTACGCGTTTCAAACCCCTGCCAATTCAGGAGTTCTCATCAAGACCAGAATAGCTGAAAAAGACAAAACAAAATTCTTTGTCTTAATGATTGACCACATGCTGACCCTTACCTCAAAAAAACCTCTAAGCTACACCATTTCTTACCTTACTCACTATGAATGTTCAGCTGATGTTTAATCATTTCGACTTTCACCACAACGATCGATCTAAAATAACATACATACAGTCTTAGTCTTATAATGTGGGAGGACAGGGCATTGTATTGTCGAGTAAAAGATACCAGAGGAATGAAAGTTCTTACTTTTAGCTGACTGAGAGTGTAATGGGGTCACACGTCATATGCAGAATCGCTGCGACATATCTAAAAAATAAACGAATGAAATATCCATTGGCCATAGTACTATATTCATGGCTTGAAATACGAGGTTAAATGAAGCTAAGGTGATGTTTTACCTTAATTGATGTAATTCATCTGTTTAGTTTGGACGAATATAGAAAAGGACGGTGGCAGATTGAAGACTGGCGTTTCCTTTGATTTTCTAGAGGAAAAAATGAGGAACTGACTGAAGGCCAGTTTTTTACAACTTAATGTCCGTTTTCAATAAACTAGGCCGATGTGGAACAATGTTCTGTGCCTGTAATTCGTCTTACCTTTAATCGTGTTTGACGAACAGCTCAGTTGTTATCCGCGTTCTGAGTAGATCACAAGTCAGAACCCGGAAGCGGTCTCCACTTAACACGCAAGGGTAATGACGTCCTACCCCAGCTATTCATGGGAGTTGTAGTTTCGCAATTCTTAGTATGCCAATGATTTCCTCGATTAAACCCTGACTTTGTTTCAAAGATTGCAAATGAATAGTGCTAATCGATAAAATATTGTGCCGAAGCGCGATATTAGAACCATAGAACAGAACATTGCCAATTCAGAAAACGAAAAGTCGATTTAAAAAAAGGGGGGGGCCATCCTTCTGCTAGTATTGGCCTTTATTTGTATGTGCCACAACAGTTGTTTAAGTCACTCATGATGATGAAACCACTTTACTGTGGGAAGAAATTCATTCTGCTGAAAAACCTTTTTTTAAATCGACTTTTTGTTTTCTGAATTGGCAATGTTCTGTTCTATGGTTCTAATATCGCGCTTCGGCACAATATTTTATCGATTAGCACTATTCATTTGCAATCTTTGAAACAAAGTCAGGGTTTAATCGAGGAAATCATTGGCATACTAAGAATTGCGAAACTACAACTCCCATGAATAGCTGGGGTAGGACGTCATTACCCTTGCGTGTTAAGTGGAGACCGCTTCCGGGTTCTGACTTGTGATCTACTCAGAACGCGGATAACAACTGAGCTGTTCGTCAAACACGATTAAAGGTAAGACGAATTACAGGCACAGAACATTGTTCCACATCGGCCTAGTTTATTGAAAACGGACATTAAGTTGTAAAAACTGGCCTTCAGTCAGTTCCTCATTTTTCCTCTAGAAAATCAAAGGAAACGCCAGTCTTCAATCTGCCACCGTCCTTTTCATATTCGTCCAAACTAAACAGATGAATTACATCAATTAAGGTAAAACATCACCTTAGCTTCATTTAACCTCGTATTTCAAGCCATGAATATAGTACTATGGCCAATGGATATTTCATTCGTTTATTTTTAGATATGTCGCAGCGATTCTGCATATGACGTGTGACCCCATTACACTCTCAGTCAGCTAAAAGTAAGAACTTTCATTCCTCTGGTATCTTTTACTCGACAATACAATGCCCTGTCCTCCCACATTATAAGACTAAGACTGTATGTATGTTATTTTAGATCGATCGTTGTGGTGAAAGTCGAAATGATTAAACATCAGCTGAACATTCATAGTGAGTAAGGTAAGAAATGGTGTAGCTTAGAGGTTTTTTGAGGTAAGGGTCAGCATGTGGTCAATCATTAAGACAAAGAATTTTGTTTTGTCTTTTCAGCTATTCTGGTCCTGATGAGAACTCCTGAATTGGCAGGGGTTTGAAGCAGCGTAGACCGCTATTCTAAGGCCAATCTTTGATAAATACATAATTTATTTTTTGATTTATGCAGCTAATTTGATAGATGGCCTGATGATCCATTGTTTTTTGTTAAAAATGTCTGTATTAACATTGAAAAACAATTTGTTGCTTTGGATGTTGTTTTGAATGGAGATAGGATATGTGAGAAGTTGTGTGAATGGGTTGGAAGTAGTGGTATATTTGATGTGGATTTGTATATATATGTAAATGTTTTTGTATATTGAGTGTCTTCTCGAAATTGTGAAATGTTGTATACTATGTAGGTGGCAATTTTTGATAAAAAAGAAAAACGTTTTTGATTAAATTCAACGGAAAAAGTGGTTGTTGTGGGCATTGTTTTGTCTCAATGTCCTCAGTGTATCAATTGGAGCGAGTACGCAGCATGGGCATCTCTTTTGTTCTTTGATTATTGCTGCCTGTTAGCAGATTTAAAACTGCTATTTCAACCTGGCAAAATAAACCTTTTGCCAGGCCTAAACCTTCTGTTTTAATACATTTACATCAGCCCTAGAGTAGGCCCTAAATAGCCCATATGCCATGGTTCAGTGCATGTAAAACGTGGGACATGCACTTTCAATTGGGAAAAGGTAGCAATGTCAAGTTTGGTCTCTGAAAGAATTTTAATTTAAAACCCGCTTTCTTGGTAAAGTTGGATTTTAAGTCACCATTCTCAACTTTTAAAAAGTTGGTATTTTCTAGTGCCAACCATTATGTGGCTGTACCCTGTATCCTGGGTAACATAACTAGATGTAGCTGGCAGTTTGTCTTTGTATTTTGCTCCCAGAGAGTGAGACAAAAGGGCAATAGGTGTTGGCAGGATAGGCCTTCACTGACTTGATAGGGGGCAGAGCTGTTACCTACGACACTTGCACATCACAAAGACTGCCTTAGCACACACACACAAAGGATGTTACACTAATCTTTTTTGCCCCCAGACAAGTTGGGCAGGGCAGGGAGGCAGGTAATTCTAGACATCTTTGTAGGGGGAGAACTCTAGAAGGTTCTACCACCTCAAAGTGGGCACCATATGTAAGTATTGGACCCTCAGATCCAACTCGTCAGATCATTTCTGGACCTTTGAATGCTCCCCGGAAGGACTTCCCAGCTGTGCTGACCAAGGACTGCTTTACTTCCCAAGGCCTGCTGTTGCTGCACCAGGACTCTTTTGTTGCTGTGAGCTGCCCTGCTGAATCCAGCCTGCCTATGTGGACCTAGAACTCCAGGAACTCTCCAAGGGTCAGTTGGCTGTCCCCCTGTTCAGCCACAGGGACATAACAGGCTTTTTCAATGTAGACACATCTTCACGCAGTGTGGCACAGCCCACCATGGACTCCAGCCTAGCACAAGGCATCTTGCCCCCTGCTCTGACGCATCACAAGCGCAAGTCTCCGCAATCACCACTGGCCTCCTTGATGATGATGCAGCAGCTCACATCAAAGCTCTTCATTGACTGTCATTGACTTAGTTGCTGTGTAATGCATCTTAACTCCAGATGTCACATTGCAGCTCCTCATTGATGGCTCTTTGACGCTGGCCCCCGCATCTTGATGCCCAGGCCACAAGGTACTTTGTCAGTCCTCGATTGGGCGCACGTTCCATTGCAGTCTGCCTGAACTTGTGACTTGCACCCGGTCTGCCACAACCAGATAACCGAGGTTGGTTTTTTTTGTTTCTTAGATCTTGATTTAAGCAATCCTTTTAAATTGCATATTTCTGGTTCTATTTACTGGATTTTTGTCATTTTGGTGTCAGATAACTTATTATATTTTGCTCAAGTTTTCTAAATTAGTGTGGGATTTTTCTTGTGTTGTGTTTTCACTGTATTACTGTTTGAAGTGTTGCATGACTACTTTTGTGCCAAGCTATTAGAGGGTTGAGCACAGGTTAATTTGGGGGTTGGTTGTGTTTCCCCCTGACAAGAATTGTGGCTGCTGCTTGAGTAGGGTTTCACCCCCCTCAACCAGTAACCCAATTTCCTACAGTAGCCAACTAATAGAATATTATATTTCAACAAAAAGAGAGGTAATAGAGAATTAGCGATCAACCTAATGTTCAATTTTATTTTGATAGTCAGTTAATATATTTGCTTTATAAATATTGCCATTTCAAGTGAATCCCAAGATTGTTTATACTGTTGCTTTGAGCTGAAGAGGCAATGAAATAAAATGTCAAACTCGTCGGCACTGGCAATTTGGAGATAAAAAATCCTTCAAGGCAATCAAAGTTATGAACAGTAATTAATAATAAAGATTACTGATGGATTCCAAACTAGACATTGGAGTGTTAATTTTAAGTTATTGTCGATCAAGTGATGTGGGATATCAATTACTAATTTAAATGTGCACTCAAATATTATCCTTCATTTTGAACTAGTCGAAAGTTGAGCAATTTCTATGGAAATGTGAGCACTGCAGAGGCTTTGGTGTTACCCACAATTGCCTATGGAACTTTGAAACAAATTAAATGTGAGGCCTTCTGAAGGAATGTGAGGAAATAGTCCACACAGTGAATTACATAGGCAGGGTTGACTAGATGAACCTCATCTCTAGTATTTCTAAAACATTTCCCTGACTGCAAATTGTTTCCTCCTGCAGATGTATCCAACATGATCTTTGTGCACAAAGGTAACTCCTCAAGAATGTTATCCATCACAACATCACAATCTCTTATAAAAACATTGTCTTTGCATGCTTTTTTCCAGATTCATATTTGATTATAAAATAAATTAGAAGAAACTCACAATCTCATATATGATAGGTGACATTCACCACCAGCTAAAGGAATAGACACTCACCAACCCACTGTTCACTCTTGGTAGATCATCAAATGAGGTATTTTCATCACTTTAAACTAATAAAATTCTAATGTTAGAGAACCAAAATTATCATAGGTTCAGTTGTGCTGACTTCATGTTCGCAGCACATGATTTCCAGATGTTATGTGATTTGTGTATTTCTGTTGCAGTGTCTGGTAAACTTTTGTTTTGGTGAGGGGCCTTTTCACCACAATTAACAGAATTTTATATCAAACCTACGTAGAAGGATAACTGGGAAAAGTGCCAATAAATGCACCATGTTTGAGACTAAGAAAATATCTTAAAATAAGCACTAAAAATAGCCATGTCTCAACCAAGTATATCAGCAATCACGTGGGATAAGCAATAATGTCAGGCAAATAATAAATATAAGCATTTAGATATATTGCCAAACTAGAAATTATGTACACATATTTTTAAGTTCTTGTGCAAATAGAATGATTTTGTCACCAGACATTATTATCACATGAATAAGTTGTAATACAGATAGAGAAGCATTTTGAGTGAAAAATCCCCCTCATCTCATGATAACAATCAGAGCTACATAGTGCCACCATGCTCCCTCAACAAATATGATATTAGATATACACTAAGTCAGTGTTTCCCAAACTGTGGTCCGCGGACCCACAATGCTCCGTGACACATTCCCAGGGGGTCCGCAGGCAGCAGTTTTAAAAGCACTGCAAAGTTCCTTGCATAATTAGCAGTTTTCCGGCAACAATAAAAGTTTCAAGATAACGGACGTGATTAATGTACCTGTAGGAGCGAGATGAGAGTTTTGTCCAGTGGCAGCTTTGACTTATCTAAGGTAGCGTAGAGGGTTAATATGCCTACTGCAAAGTACGTGTACCATGCATTTTAAAAAACAGTATTTTATGTGCATAGGTCAGTGGGTTACTGCTTTGGTCACAGAGATTCTTTTGTTACTGTGCAGTTCATAAATTACAATCCTAATCTAGCACAGTGACCTATAAACTCTCATCAAAGAGCTGCTTGCAAACTGCATGGTACAAGTTAGTAACTTATGTTTTTCCCAGTCTTTTCATTATCCTGCTGCTGCTAAAAAGGTTTATTTGGGGAGAAATACATTTTTATTATTAAATGTCAATGCTAACCACTGTGTTATATTCTGAATCCTGAGTTTGTGCTTCTCCAGACCAATCACTCTTTAAAAATGCCTACCAGTATGAATGATATGTGAATCCTACACCTTATAGTCCCCTTTGCCTTATATAACATTTGCTATACACTGATTTACACATATGATCCATTGTCTCTATATCTGTGGGTGATGTCAAGTGCTCTGACATCCTACAATGATATGAGAGATGCTATAAAACAAATTAAATACATGTGACAGAGGGGCTATGGAGAGATGAGAGGCACTGTTGGAGGGTGATAGTAAGGGAATCATTGAAGAGCCCCAACAAAGATTGGCGTATCCTGGTGCATAGTAAGGTCATCATTTACTATTCTTTAAAAGCTAATACAATTCAATATATAATGATAAATGTGTTGTAGAATGCACCATTGTTTCCTAAATTTTATTGGGGGGAGAGACTCCCAAAAGCCCCCTTTGTAGTGGTCAGGCTCACTCACTGCACTTGGTGTGCACCGTATGGGGACTGGTCTGAAAACATTTGCCAGGGCTGCTTTGGGTTTCCAGTCTGGCCCTGGCAGGAGCGGGAGCCTCGTACTGCGAAATAAAACCAACCATTTAAAAGTTAGTCACAGAGATTTTTGCAAATTCTTTCAATATAAAATACTAAAATCCTTAGTAATTCGAATATTTGTTTAGTGCGCACATGTGTGTTTATTTTTTTCGGATTACTGTTTTAATGTTTGAAATTTAAATCGTACAAATTGCTTGGGGGTCCCCAGCTCTCAGTGGTGACTCAATGGGGGTCCTCATGAGTCAAACATTTGGGAACCACTGTGTTGTAGAATGCACCATTGTTTCCTAAATTTTCTTGGAGGGAGAGACTCCCAAAAAGCCCCCCTTGTAGTGGTCAGGCTCACTCACTGCACTTGGTGTGCACCATATGGGGACTGGTCTGAAATAATTTGCCAGGGCTGATTTGGGTTTCCAGTGTGGCCCTGGCAGGAGCAGGAGCCTCGTACTGCGAAATAAAACCAACCATTTAAAAGTTAGTCACAGAGATGTTTGCAAATTCTTTCCATATAAAATACTAAAATCCTTACAATATTTGTTTAGTGTGCACACGTGTGTTTATTTTTTTTGAATTACTGTTTTAATGTTTGAAATTTAAATTGTACAAATTGCTTGGGGGTCCCCAGCTCTCAGTGGTGACTGAGAGCTGGTCGTCCTCAGGAGTCAAAAGTTTGGGAACCACTGCACTAAGTGATCAGATGAGGCACAGGAGAGGAAAAAAAGAGAGCACATTTTGGCAAAGTAAGGGCCAAATGGAATCCTTCTTCAGTTTCCCTACCTCAATTAGTTAATGATTTTTGCAGTGGCCTGAAGGTATGAAGCAATGCCTCTTACATACATAAGCAGGTCATACAACCAAGCATCATTTTAAAATGCAAGCAAAATTAGACACAACACTGGTTGGACATTTGGCATTCTGCATCTCCTAAACGTACAATACTGAATTTGCATATGATATCACAACAAAGTTGTAAGTATTTCCCAAAATAGTTATCTCTAGTGGGATCAAACATATCTGAAGGATGCTGTGCAGCTACATACATGATTTGATCACAAGTCTACAGCGAGTGATCCAGACTTGTGAAATGATAATTCATAAAGCTTATCTAAAATTAACTTCACCTCTGCAATGTGCATGAGCATAAAATGTAAGGGTGGGTGGAATGTTGCGTTCCACCCACAGAATTGGCAGAATTCTGGCCACTACTCATTACTCTTCAATGTGGAGTTCTGGCCAAATTCCACCAATCGTCCCATGTGGCGGAAATTTTAACCTGCAAGGCTCCAGAATATGCGAGTTGGTGAGCATATCGGTCATGCTTCTTCCACGTACCACTACTTGCAGCCATCAACTACTGTAGGTGCTCCCTGCCGTAAAGATCTGACACCTGTCTTATACAGGAATACAACAATTTTAATACTGACCTGCCAAAATATTGTGGCCAAAATATCAACTACCCTAAAATTTTGATGGTAAGTATACATAGGTAAGTATAGATGTATAGATTAACTATTCTTAACTCCCTAAATGTTACCTTGCCAATCTATCTATCTATCTATCTATCTATCTATCTATCTATCTATCTATCTATCTATATATATATATATTTTTTCTTCAAGGTAAATAGGCATGGTGTTAAGAATAGTTTATCCATTTGTATTACCTATTCCCTTACTTTCACTCTGTAGTGGTAGTTGATATTTTGGCTACAATGTTTTGGAAGATCAATGTTTTTGTCCTTGATATTACAACCCTGCCTCCTGTTGTATGACATGTGCAGCTTATCTTCAACTGTTTAGTGAGTGGCAAGTGGTTCAAGAAGATGGTTATGATTTGTGTATATATTTTTAGCTCCCTCTTTAGGGTGCTTTGATCTCTCTTGAAGGTCACCATATTGGTTTCCCATGACCGTGAGATGATGGTAAATTGAACATAGTGCAGAGTAGCTGGGTGTTATTGTGTCCATAGAAAAGATGCTTTAGCACTCCATTACACTAGATTTTCACCAGGTTCTAGAGTACAGGTGATAAGAATCCAATGGGTCTCTTGTGATGAAGGTCAAGCACATGCAAATTATGTGAATGATTTATTTTTTGTCATTTATATTTTTATAGAGTATTATCTGAAACATCATTCATTATCATAATAATCAATTGTTTATACACTGCAATATACAAGAAATTCTAAAACAAATTTGATAGCCCGTTTGTTCGGGTACCAGCATTTTTTTTGGTAAATCTGTTTATTAGGCTTTTTTAAACACATGATATGTCATGTAAAACAACAATACAAAAACAAATAGAGCACAATTGCAGACAGGTACCTGTGCACTAATGAAGGTATTTGGCATAGCATCATGGACACTGTATAAGCTAGACTGGTGCAAACAAATGCTACAATCATCAAAGGTATTGTACAAATGGGACCCATTATGGAGATGGTATACGTAATCTACAGAATACATGGCATAAAAACAGAAGAGGCAACCAAATGCATATAGAAGATACTTTATTCAGTCCTGAGTGTCAGTTTTCAAAGTGAGCAGGTAATCCCTGAGTGGTTGCCAAAAGTCCTGAGGCCTGAAGGTAGGGGGCTGTAATTGGGCATAGTCCCCACTGACTCTGTCACAGTATGTCATGCTTCTCAACCAGCTCGAGCAGGAAGGGTAACGGTTGGCGCCCCAGAGAATTGCGATCTCACGCTTGACCAGTAGAAGCGCCGGTGATAAAAATCTGCGCATGGATTTAAGGACATCCCCAGTGTATCGCGGTACAGAAATGAGAGGGTCCGGTGTGACCTCCAGGTCAATCACGGTGGAGAGGAGAGAAAAGACAGAGGTCCAATAGGGGTTGATCTGAGAGCATGTCCAAGCCAGGTAATTAAAGTCCACGTCAGGAGTGAAGTATTTGGGGCTGTGAACTGAGTATGTAGGATCAAACTTTGCAATAGCACCAGGAGTGTCATAAGCTCGATGCAGAAATTTAAAATGTAGAAGTTTGTGTCTGTGGTTGATCGAAATACGGAGAGTTTGAGAACAACAATAGGACCACACCTTATCTGAAAGTGGAAAGCATAGGTCAGCACCCCAGGTCTCTCTAACCCAGGTCGTGCTGTTGGGCTTCAAGGATACCGCAATCTATCAAAGAAGGGAAGTAAAAGCAGTCTGGGGTCCCACTCAGCTTCCGAATATATTACACAGAATTAAAAAGGAGTGGAGTCCTAAGGCCCCGAGGGATCTTGATAAAAAATATGTGTAGGACCCTCAACAGCCATTTTCCGCCTTTGGTATGTCTTTGGCCATCGGCGTAGTCATAGTTAATAGCATCATTATGAAAGTGGAAAGCATAGGTCAGCACCCCAGGTCTCTCTGACCCAGGTCGTGGTGTCGGGCTTCAGGGATAAACAGGACTGGTACAGTTTAGAGACCAGTCTGTCACTACCGGATTCCGATACCACAAGCAAAAGTGGGGGAAAGTCATCAGGAGCCAGAGGGTAGGAAGGTACACAGAAGCATAGAGTATTTTAGAGTCATTGGAGCATAAAGTAGTCTGTGTAAGAGATGTTATGAAAATGAACATTGTCGGCAAGCGCAAGGACATGCCCACCAGGAAAAACGTCCCCCAAGGTATGGAGGTCATGGTGTTGAAGGGTGCGTTTAACTAGTCTTTTACTTGTAATTAGGAGCCAGGGGTTATTAACTAGAGGTAATGCAGAGCAGTAGAGGACCCCACAACCCAACAATTGGCGAAGCCTCCACCATGCCCAGCATGTTGTGGAGACGGTTTGGATGTCTGAAGAGTCTAAGGGGATGCCTTTTGGCAGTATAGAGGAATGGAGGAGGTCCCTCAGATGGTCTCTCTCTAGTTTGAGATAGGGGATACGGGCATCTGGGTGATACCAGCGGTATGAGTAGTGACATTGAGCTGCGAGATAGTAAAGACAGAGACCAGAAACCCTGAAAGTGCCTCGGTCGTAAGGGAGTGTGAGAGTATCCCAGCGTATGCGGGGTGTGCAGTCTGCCTAGACGAGTCATGTTAGTAGACTATGGAGGTTACTAAAAACGTTCTGTGAAAGAGGTATAGGGATATTTAAAAAAGATAAGGAAAGCGTGGCAGAACACCATTTTGCTTATTGCAACTCGACCCGACATGGAATGCGGGAGTTTGACCCAACAATCCACCTGAGTCAGAGGGAACCCACAATCGAAAAGAGTATATATGGAGGGTAGTCTGTATCAACCAGTGGAAGATTGCATGGCAGGAGTCGGAGAGTCAATGCGGTCGTGGGTGCTCCATTTAGGGGACGGGATCTTGAAGAATAGTGCTTGCCAAAGTCAAGGACGTCTGCCGGGAAGTCAAAGATGAACGATTTACCACTGACTTCGAAACGCATGTGAGACGGATAGAGCATGGCATATTTGAGGCCTAATTTACTAAGCAAATTTTTGGCATTGCTGAACTTTCGGTGGGCCTCCTCGATCGCTATTGTAAAAACAGGAAAGAGGGAGATGGAAGAGCCCTGATACGGGGGGGCCAAGTTTGCGGGCCAGTCTGAGTGCAGTGTCTCAATCCATATAATTGAGAAGGAGTGCTATAATGATGCGAGGGAGAGCACCCATGGGGGGGTGAGGCCCAAGGGATCAGTTAGCATGTTCCGCCATGAAAGTAGAAGAAACATTTGTGCAGTTGAATAGGGTGGTGAGGAGTTGCTCAACAAATGTGTCAGGTCGCCCCATATTTGTAGCTTCCGGAATGCCAGATATACGAATATTGTTCCTCCCGGATCTCGCTTCTAAAGCCTCATTCTTGATCACTACCGTCTTTAGAATAAGTTCCAATTTTTCAAGACATTTCAATGTAGTTGTAGCTCCGTCTTCTAGTCCAGAAATGCATTCCTAGGTGCCATCAATCCTGGTGATTTGCCGATCTAGGTGCTCCCCAGTCAGTCGATGCAATTTGTAAGTGTGTCGAAATGGCCATCAGTGGTGCGGAATCCCGCCCAGAGCTCCTCCATGATGGCAGCTGTGTCACCGTTCACTTCGGCACCGACCTCTCTGCCTGGCAGTTCATCAGTGTCAGAGTGCCAGCCTTGACTTCTCAGTGGTTTGGGCTGCTCAAAGAGCAGTTTGCATTGTTTAGGATCAGTGCGGCCCAACGCAGAATCAGCGTACAGAAGGAAAACGTAGTCAGAAGGGTGGCATCCCAGCGAGGAACGGCCGCCACAGACCAGTGGTGGCAGTAGATCCCTTTGTCACAGCAGTCATTCCAAGGTTGATCCTCACATGCCCGTTCAGGCGAAGAGGCAGCAAGAGAGACAGCTGGTGTGGCATGGTCGTCTGTTGCAAAGTTCAAGGCCCAGTGCCATGGGTGGTTGAAGCTTATGCGGTGAGAGAGAGGAGAGGTTGCCAAGTGAGGAGGATCAATAGCTGCAGAGAGGGGGAGAAGCATGGCGGCACACAAGAGACTGCATCGGTACCATATGGAACGTCAGCAAACAACAGCGGAACAGATGGTGCAGGGCTCAAGAGCTCCAAAGGGCCAGCCCAGACCACCAGCATGGGCAATTAGGAGTCAAGCAGGAGAGTAAGTGCCTGTGATGTCCAACACGTAGATAGAGCCAGTTCTCTGCAGCACTATATTTGGGAGGGAGAGATGGGGGAGAGGAACCCCATACATCCAGTCCTCAGCAGGCACAAGGGCCATCCCAGTAGAGGACCTCACAGTGTCGAACAGTGATGTGAGGCATGTCACGGAGCCCAGAGCAGGGGGGCCGCTACCACACAGAGGAGCACCACACATTGCTAGCAGGCACTCCATGCACAGAAAAAGCAGGCAGTACTGGCGCGCGCACCTTCAGGGGCCGCCACCACCTCAACCAGTGTCTGCACTCACAGGGTAGGCTACCAGAGATCCACCAAGGGTCACTAGGCCATGTCTGGAGCTCACCTGCTGATAGGTAGGTCGAAGGCAGGCCATTAGCGTGGTCAGTGTGGCACCTAGTTCACCACTGCGGCCTCAGTGTAGTTCCCTGGGGAGCTGCAATGGTAGGATGGCAGACCGCAGCTCCGAGGAGACCAGATTGTCTCTGCCTCAGTCTCAGCCGCAGCCCCTGTCGCTGCGGGGCCTCCGAGGCCGTGCTGGGCCACGCGGGCCGTTCGGTGTTGAAACGTGGGAAGGAAGGCAGCCCCAGTCATGGGAGAGACCACAATCAACATCCCCTCAATAATAGTTGCATTTCTATATAGGAAGGGTGGGGAAATGTTGAGGGATGGTGAAGATTCTCACAGGAAACCTCCCGCAGCCGCCGGAGCTCTAAAAGAACACAGCCATCTTAGTGGCTGCCGTGGTTATGCCCGCCAAGTTTTTGCAGCTTAAGGTTGATTTTGGAAAAAAAACTGTCCTGAAACAAAGCATGTGCTCTGTCAATATCTGAGCAAAATTGAAAATGATTATCCCACAGAACCTTCAATCTTGCTAGTTGGAAAACTTGCACTTGAATGCCCTGACTTTTCAATTCTTCAGTGAGTTGCTTAAATTGCAATAATATTTTCGAGGTCCCATAAGTAACATCAGTGGTCATAGAAAACTAAAATAAACCTGGGACCTGCATTCTCTTTTTGAATTGTCTTTGATAGGATAAATTCCTTAATTCTGTAATCCATAAATTAGATCAAAACTGTACATGGGGGTGCACCAGGTTTTGGTTTTGTGAAAGGCTCTCAATGTGCTCTAAAGAGGTCTGAGTGGTCTGAGGGGCCCTTGATACAAGGTGCTCCTCAATATGCTTGATGGCATTTTGTATGAGTTCTGGATCTTCTTTGTTTATCTCTGGGACACCAACTATATGAAGATAACATCTCTGATAAATTTTCACCATCCTCAACTTTTAGTTTTATCAAGCTTTCCAAAGATGTGAGTGTTCTCTTTCATTTTGCAAATTGTGTGCCTTCAAATTCAGAAATTCTGGACTCTGATGTGTCTATACGTACAAAGACATTCTCCATTGAGTATTTATATTACCTAACTTTTCTTGAAGCAACATTAACACCGCTGCCTGCGTGTTTTTATTTTTTCTAATCTCCTGAAGGAGCTGGTATAGTGGATCTATTAGTTGGTTATCCACTCTCTGATCGGGTTGATGCCATGAGGGAGTTACAGAATGTGTAATAATTGCGTTAAGTATACCAGTTGGGTTTTTCATCCTAGCTAGATCCACAGAACCTGGTTGCTCCCTTGCAGATGGTGTCACTAGTTATAGCCTCACTGAGGCATTTTGGATGTTTGAATAGGAGTTGGTAATTGCTGGATTGAGTTAGAATTTTCAGCATTTTTAGTGTCACACTGTGTCGCTGCAAGAGGCTTTATTTTTATCTGGAGATGCCTTCAGAGGAGCTGAATGCTTGCTACTTAAGGATAGAGTTGGGTGGCGCAGTGGTCTGTTTTGCAGCAGCTTCTGTGGTTCTGTGAACTCAGATTGCTTATTCTGGCACGGATCCACAAATTGTTAATTCCCAACAGGCATATCTTCTTCTGGGTTATGCGAGTCGTTGAGCACTGTGGTGACTGCTGCACAAGGTACCTATGCTTTTCCTTGGATATATGATTATATTAATCTCTGTATTTAAGTAATTCTGAATTGATGTTTTGGCTGGAGCTATCACAGCCTATCCAAAGAACGTTGCATCCTATGCTAGGTTTGGCATTACATTTATCCTTAGATGTAGGCTTAATTTTAAACAAGGAATTAGCGGGGTAAGGGGTTTAAGCTGAAAGAGATAAAGGTAGAATGGTAGTCACTGGGTATTGCTGTCCAGTTTAGGCCTGCCACACATGTGATTTATGCAGAATAAACAGGTGGAAATAAATTAGGCCAGCTTACCCCTGTTGGCATCCCCATCCACCACTCCTAACCATTCAAAGCTGTGTCCTACCCACAAATGGATACATTTTCACACTTATAGCTCACAAAATTCTGATGGACAATAGTTTATGGCAGTCTTTTAAGTTTAAAAACTAGTTGACTTTGTAAGCGGAGAAAATTAATTACAACCAGGAAGGCACAAGCACCTTCAAACGCCTGGATGATAGTGAATAATTCAGTCCAGCTTTTGCTATTGTAAGAATTCCAGCCCTGCTACCAAAGATGTCTATTTACAAAGATACAGCAGAAATATAAAATAACAGTTGCACTCCAAGAGCGTTTTCAACTTATTCAGTACAATTTAGCAAGTAAGAAAGCAACAGTGAATAGAAGAATTGAGATATTGTATATTAGCAGCTTAGCATCTTACTGACCAATGACTGGCTGAAAAGAAGGTTCTGACACACAGCCGCTTTTTGATCATGCCATTTTCCTGCATCTGCGGCAGGAGCTGCCCCTGCCCCGAACAGTGGTAAATTAGCTGCTTCAAAAACTAAAGAGTTCTCAACAATTCCTAAGGGCTGGCATTTTATGGCATTCATGGACACCCTTGAAGCTTTGTTATTAGGCACTAATGAGGCTCTGTGCACCCGTGAGTCTGTGTGAGCCTGTGTGAGCCTCCCATCAATGGTACAGCGACAGCCGGAACTGTGGCTCCCATCACCAGCACACCAGTGCCTGAATGACATTTCTTACTATAGGAGCATGAGAAGTTTAAAGTTGTCTAACCTGGATGCCCGGCTGTTGTGGGGGGTTGTGATTACCACCGTGAGGCTAACGGATCTCACTTTGCAGCTAGCCTTTCGATGCAGACACTCACGGTCACTCCACTCATTGTCCTTGCCGTTCTCTTTGATTTGATGTGATGATGTGATCTGCTTCGGCTGCTGCAGGGCATTGATGTCATTTAGGGATCACAGTTGTGACCCCTGGGTTGCCCCTTGCTACTCCTGGTGTTGTATTCCTCTTTGGGTGTCCGTATATAGGTTTTTCTGCATCATGTCCTTATATAGGCATAATTCGCCCTGCCCTTATATAGGCATAAAATCCCAGTCCTTATTTAGGCATTAAACCGTGCACTCCAAATACAGGCATGGTCTCCGACATCCGGCCACCCTAACGTCACAACGAGTTCTTGAAGAACAGGCCCTTAGGCTTCGGGAGTTTCCCTAGCACAGGACTATTGATTTCTTCAATGACTCATCTATTATGTATGAACCATTATACGTCTTCCGCTGTCCGATTCACGTCAATGCTAACATTCTGAGGTACCCCTCAAGTATAAATATACCTTCCCTAGCCCTTGTAAATCAGAGGAGACCTCGACTTCAGAGGAGCCCGTATCCCGGCCTGACGCACTGAGAAGACGCAGTCATCCCTGCACGCAGAGAGTCCAGCTTCCAGTGATCTGACTTCCCTCGCGGGGTGTTGGAGTTCGAGTCTGGCAAGAGATTCCCACCTCTCTCATTCTTAAAGGTATGGAGCTGACTAGAACCTAGAGGGACTCTTGGCATATATACTCTTAGTATACCGTAGTAAGGAATACTTCACCTACTTCTTACCTCTCCCTACACCTAGGTTAGGTTAGGCACATTGGGGTAGAACTAGATTAGGGACGCATCGTATGAGTACTCGCATTTTTAGCTCATGTTATTTATGTACGTGAATATATGCTAAAAGATAATGCTAGCGCAGTATTATTTATTTCTACTGCTTACGCTGTACATTATTTATCTTGCATACTGTCTTGTGATCGTAACAGCACATTTTACCTACACAAGAAACAAGACTGTTCAATAAATCCTTTTATTGAAACGCCCGTCTATTCTTTCTGTGTAACTTTGAGGAAAACTAAGCATGCACGATTGTGCTGAGTGAAACTGTTATCTATTGTTTCCACGATTCTGAGACATGTTCCGATTCTAAAGGGAAACAAAGTGGTCATGTTTTGCGGCTGCCAGAAACTACTCCCTTCTTGTTGTCAAGGAGTTTCTAGTGGCCTCTGAGCTAGCTGGCACAAGTAATTAAGTTTAATATACTCGATAGGGACATACCGACCTCAGTCCTATGTCAAACCTATAGGGTATATTATTCCTATGCGCAGAGCCTATTAGGGAAATAGGAGCTACACTACACTGGCACTGCCTTTGCGACCCCTGGCCTCAGAGGTGGCAACATCAGTCAAAAAGAGGGAGTGCAGTTCCTAAAAATAGGGTAGACAGGTCAGTGTATGCACTGAGGGATCAGAATCGGGGCATATTATTGCTCTGGAGCAAGCGCACTCACACACCCAAATGGGTGTCATGCTTCATCATAGGGCATGCTCCTCATTGGGCCAGCGCTGCGATGCCCGACGGGCACTGACAAGGGGGCTCTTTGCCGGAGTTCTTTTATTTTATGCCGCATGTGAATGTTGAGTATCTGTGTATGGGCTCTAAGTGTGGATTGGTGTTAGTGTAAGTGACGTTTAAAATAGGCTAAAAAGTGCCCAGGCAATTTTTATATATGGGTCTTCTTGTCTACATTAAAAACTAGAGATGATGGCTGAGAGCAGATATAATGGTCTGTGTCAGCTCATAAAAATGTGTTAAGGTAGGTCAACATGTTTCTAGCTGCTGTCAGTCGAAACTGATCAATGGCAATCCATCAGGACCAAGCTCTAGGCCTGGGCGGTAAAATCCGCTCCACTCGCGGAAATGTCGGAATTTTGGCAATTCCGCGGAGAACGCGGAATTGCTGAAAATTTCGCGATCCGCGGCGTACCGGAATTTTTTCCTTGTTCGCGCTTTCAAAATGCGTGTTCGCACACGCGGTAGCGACTTACCGGGATCCCTGCGTTCGCCGATGAGATTTCCTATCCGGCCGCGCAATCCCGCGAGAGTGTGCGATCGCGAACATGTAATTCGGACGCGCCATCAGACATCCGCGTTCGCGAACAGGAAACACGCATCGCGAACGGGCGGGACAAGTGAAACAAGATGGCCGCGCCAATTGGCGACCGCATGGGCAAGTCCGCGAGATATTTCCCCCGAGCACGCAAACAGCGTCCCCGAACAGGAAAAACGCATCGCGAACGGGCGGAACAAGCAATTCCGCGTGCTCGCGGAATTCTGCGTAGCTCGCGGAGATTTTTTACATCTTCGTAGAACTTTGCGTAACGTGACAACACAAATTCCGCCCACCCCTACCAAGCTCCCTAATTTACACTGTGATTGGGGAAATAAAGGAAAGATTAGTGAGGAGTGTCCAATCACTTCTGTTACTTTTAAACAGAAAGAAGTGTATCAAATAATACCTTCATTTAATTGTAAACAACGGACCTTCATTTAATGGTAAACAACCAACCCAATTAAGGATGAAAATGGGCCCCCTTGGGTGATGCAGAGGCCACGCTAATTTTAGCAGGCTGGAACTCCGGTGTGAAATGCGTCAATTCCACTAGGTCACCTAACGTGTCTCTGCCACCTTGGAGGAGAAGGGGAAGTGAGTGGGACTGGGTTTTGTTCTTGTGTGGCAAAATCAGTGCCAGGAACACAGGGGCAGATCATCCTTATGGACGTCGATTGAGGTTACACTTCCTTGTTTTCTGTCAACTTTTTTATTTACACTAATAGTGAATAATATTGCATTATTCACTATTAGTGCAATAAACATGGAGTACAAATACCTGGAATATGACCTTACCTGGCAGCTGAGGTAAATAACAAAATGCTTTTAAATGTATTATGTGTACATGCTTGCGGGTGGGGGTTGTTTATATGAAAGAGTGTATGTGTAAGCATGTGTGTGCGAGTGAAAATGAAGGTCAAAGGTCGAAGGGCATGCATCAAACCAACAGCCAACTCACTACTATTGTCGAGTTACACAGTAAACCTTGCACTTGTGGGTTGGAGGTTGGCGCTCATAAAAACTGACATCCTCTGTTCCTGCAGACAACCCCAATCCTGACCATGCATTCTGAATGCTGTCCGTCACTCATCATTCCTGGATGCAGTTAGTCAGTCAGTAATACTTTATTCAGTCGTTCAAAACCATATAAAGTGGACAAGTCATTAAAATATATATATAATAAAATACATCCATAAAAATATAAAATCACAATATACTCGCTAAAAACAGGAAGTATGACAGCTCATTAAATGGAAACCCTCTAGTAAAAACAGACTTTTCCTAAATCTAAGGGCACCAGAAAGGAAACTTGCAACCCCAAAACAGGCAAAAGAGGATGGGAGCATTTCTAAATACAACAAAGCTGGTTTTTCTTGTCCAAATTGGCTGTCTTTTAATAAAGGAATGATACATGTGTGCATTAATATCTGATACAAATCACAAAAGAATATAAAGAGCATAGTATGTTACTCAGAGAAATTATCACAGGCACAAGGTTTCAGCTCTCCATTTCCATGAAACCCTTTTGAACTGCTAAAAACTAAAAACTATTAATCTAAGCCTAAACCTTGTCAATAAAAAACAGTGATGGGGGATTATTAACAATCGTTAAATATGGTGCACCCAGACAAGTTGTCAGCAAAATATATTGTTTCATTGAGGGTTTAAGAAGTTCCCTTTCCTCTCTTTACATTATCCTCCAAGAGAGAAACATATTTTTTAACTCCAGCAGATCCCTTCACCTTAACCTTTTAGGGTTAGAAAATAATTCTGGGCGGCCCACACTCTTCAGCCTACTTTTTACATAACTAAGCCAGGGGATACAGAGTGCGCCTTCAAGTGATCTACAATCCTCAATCACAAGTTGGTTAGTGAAAGAGCGGGATTAGACCAAATTCTAAGCCAATGCATGACGGGAGCCAAAGCAATAAAATCTGAAATGTATCCCAGGCCTACTTCTTCATGTACCATGAATGACGGAGAACTTGCTGGAACCGTCAAGAGCCTACACAAAAGGTTATTTTCTACTAATTCAAGCTCTCTGGCATCTTTATATCCTCACACATCACACACATAACTTGCCATTGGGATACATTTTTAGCGGTACACCTTAACCAAGGCCTGCACCAGTTTAGCCCCAAGTCTCTTAGCACAGTCCATTGCTGCACCCACTGCTCTCAATAGGATAATCTTTTTTAGGGACTTTTGAGTAGTCCAGGACCCTCGGTCATCAAAAAGTACACCCAATTATGAGAAAGTAGCTATTTTGGTTAATTCTACCCCTTTTCCAAAGAACTTATTCCCAGCAATCTTCCAGTAACCGATCATCATTATGTGTGACTTAGCATAGTTGGTTGAAAGGGCCAGTGAGTCCATAAAATCAATAAAAGTGTCCAAGATACATTGAAGACCATCCAAAGTCCTTGCGATCAAGACCGCACCATCAGCATACAATAATGCAGGAATTCATTTAGAACTAGTCCTAGGAATATCCCTGCAAGCGACTGAGAGCACATCGCCTGATTTGTTAATGTACAGGGTAAATAACAGGGGTGCCAAAATGCAGTCTGTCTGTCCCCCAAGGGACAGACAGACTACCGTCCTCATCATACCTCATCGTACCTCACCAAGGCCAAGAGGTTAGAATGGAGACTATGTAGGAAGGCCACAAACTCGACCTATACCCAGATACATGAGAAGGGGCCGAAGCGTAGATCTGTTTACCTGGTCAAAGGCTGAGGTAAGGTCCATAAAAGCCATGAGTAGGCAGCCCCTCTTAGCTATAGTGGACTTACCCACAATCAGTTGCAGATTAATACACTGGTCCAACGTCCCTCTCCCCTGCCTAAAGCCATATTGAAGCTCAGATATTACACTATTGTTGTAGAACCAGGAAATTAGTCACTCCAGCACAATCCTCCCCATAATTTTTGCAGCCGAATCTATAAGAGAGATGGGATGATAGCATTGTGGGTCATCCCTCGCACCTTTTTTAAAGACGGATAAGATCATTGATTTAGCCGCATTGAAAACATGACTCAGTATCTTTGCCCAAATTTGGGGATCTGCCTTGTAGAGGTCTGGTGGGACCACATCCAGGCCCGGCGCTTTCCCCCAACCATGGTAAAAATAGCCTTACACACTTCTTCACTAAACGTCAGGGGTGAAATATCAATCCCTGCCTCCCAGGGAATATCACAGTCCTTCGCAAACCCCCAACTATATATTTTCTCGAAATGTGTGCCCCACCTACTGGGAGCAATGTTACAATCCACCATTGAATTCCCAGATCTTGAAGAAAATTGTCTGTTTACAATGTCCAAAAATTTGGCACTAATGGACAAAACAGTAGGCTGCAATAACTCCAACCAGGCTTGCTCCTTGATTTCTTTTTTACGCGAAACTTTCACCAATTTATACACTTTCCTATAGGCCCTGATTTTATCCTGATCCCTTGGCCTTTACTTCAGGGCAGCCGGCAGGTTCCTATGTGTCCTAGAACAGTTACTATGGAACCGCTTCTCCTCCTTACTATTACTATAGCTTCCTCTGTAAAATAGATTGGAAGAGATCTGCCCACATAACCTATTAAAGTAATTAGGTACCACCTCATCCTGAGTGCCACTCTTAAAACACAGGGCAAAATCCACTGCATTCACTGTGTAAAGGTTCTCTAGGAATACCTCAGGGATCACCCTATCACACTTCAGTTTCCGCGCCTGACCCTTAGTGCTACTATCACTATTGGGGAAGCCATTCCTTGAGTTATCTTCTGAGTCTAGTACCCAGTCCAATTCCAACACGATGGGGTTGCAATCACTGAAATTATTCCAGGATGCCCTCAGAGACTTAGCTAAGGAGACCAGGGATGAAGACAGATTAATGAATTCACTGGTGGAGTGACAACCCCTACCAGGAAATGAGGGAATAACTTCACCCTTCACTGTCTGCTCAATACAGTACAAATTACTGCTTGCCATAATATCATCCAGCATGTCACTCTGCTCTGAATGTTCAAAATGTGTTACAGAGGGGGGCTTACATCCAAAGGCCCTTTTACTAAAACACAACCCCATTTACACAAGTGAACACTAAAATTACCAAGAATTATTACCTGATAAAGCGAGGACCTTTTCTCCCCATATCTTTCCAGAAACCTTTTTAATTCGGAGATTTGTTCTAACGGTATAATCCTGGCAAAAGAATTATAAAAGTTTACCACCTGCAAGGATGGATTTCCCTTAAATACCAACTCAACTGCCAGCACGTTGAAAGAGTCTGTTACCATCAGGGCAGGTGTACAGGGAATCTTGAGGGATACTAAAATAGCCCAGCAATATTCCAGGTCATAACTTTTAATGGGGGCTTCTGGTCATACGTGGACTCAATCAAGGTGGCACGCTCACCCAGGTTACCCCGAGACTTGAGGCTGGAGGGTCCTGCTTGTGTCGCACTCAGTCTATCATTGCATCCAGCCCACACAAAGGCGCAAACCTATTCTCAAGTGGTAATTTCATTCTTGGAGCCTCACCCCCTGCCGTCACCTGACACCTCAGTGGGAACCAGCCTTTACCAACTAAGTGCAAATGTAAGGGAGGATAAAAATATTGCATGGGAGAAACCCTAATCCCTATGGCCTTGTCCTGGGTAATAAAGCTACTCTGAATAATGTTTTTTGCAAATCTAGGATGCTTTAGATTTATTATAATACAGTCTTCATCAATATTCTTCCCTTTATGTCCCACCCAACCAACTCTTCTCGCCATAATGATGTGTGGTGACAAAAGGTGCCCATTCACTAAGGTCTGATCACACCAGTGTTTCACCTTGCGCATGAGGTCTGCTGTTGTTTCCCTCACACCTAGTTTAATTGAAGGTAACCCTGTTAACACCCCAAGTAGCGTTGCAGATTCATGGGGAAGATTTAATAAAGTGGTATCACCCTGTGATATGGGCAACCTATTAAGATCGAATGTATCCTGCTACTTAACCCTACTCTGCTAGACAACCTCCTTTCCATTAGCTCTTTTAGCATGAGGTACACAGTGTGCCTCATCCCCACTCTCTTGCATTTTGCACCCCTGGCATTGTAGGGCTGGGCCCTTATGACACCACCACAGGGCCTACGGGCATGAACCCCCTTGTATCCAAACAAGCAGCACGTGCAACTTGTGCAGACCTGGGGGCCCTTTGGGGACAGCAGATTGAACTTCAATATGGGCGACCCCCTTGAAAACACAAGGGCTGTGGTCAGGATGCTTGGATAACTTTGTCTCAACCCCCTCGAGGCACAATAATAATGGTGACAATAGACCTTTAAACATAGCCTCAAATCGTATCTAAGGCCAGTTCAACTTTAAAAACATCACCCATGTCCACCCATGTATGGCTTGATGTCGCCTTCTTACTCCCTCTCCCCTCTTCTTTTTAACCGGGCTTTCTATAGGGGGTGAGATACTCACATCACAAGGATCCTCAATGTCCACTGAGTGTGTATCGGATGGCAAATATGTTGGCCCAGGCAATTGGCTAACCTCCACTACAGGGGATCGGACCATAGTCACTTATATAGAAAGTCTCCTTTCAGTCAATTCTATTTCCTTTGTTATGACATTCCCCACCCTCATCAGAAAGGAACAATGGTGGTGATTGTATCTCATCCCAGGGTGCCTGACCTCAGCTTACTTTTACCCATTGGGATATGTTTGTACATTTACACGGTGAACATTGTGATCAGTTATCTTCAGGCCAAAGGGGGTGGCCAGCCCAGCATCCTCTGGCCGCTGACGGGTGCAGATGGGCCTCCCTTGGCCTGGGCTTTGCCCGGGTGCCGCCCATGTGTGTCCCGTGCTGCTGGGGGAGAGGCAGCACTATAAGTGTGATGGAGAGTGCCTCCCCTGACAGCAGCTGCGGATGATTGGAAACGGTGGGCCCTGGGACTGGAAGTTCCACCAGGGCACAGACAGCACAGTACCCAGCACAGGTGGTCGTCCCACGCTGTGGGGGGAGAGGCAGCACTATAAGCACGATGCAGAGTGCCTCCCCCTGACACCAACTGCGGATGATTGGAAATGGTGGGCCCTGGGACTGGAAGTCCCACCAGGGCACAGACAGCACGTTCCCAGCCCAGGTTGGCGTCTGGATGCAGATTTGCGGTGGGATCTGTGTAGACTGATCGGGCCCAATACACTTCTTGTATCTGAATCGCGCTCCATCGTGGTCGGACATATTTTTCGACTTTGACCTGGTCTTGTGCAACTACATGTCCGTGGTTGGTGCTTTGATCTTTTAGGCACTAGTTTCTAGTAGAAACTTTAAAAATTCATAACTCCGGGTTCTACTGTTTGGATTTTTATCCTTGTGGTGTCAAATTTTGCTGTAAACGAGTCACTAGTAATCAACATGAGTGACTCGGCTGTCAGACGTTGTTAAATGTGCAATCTAGAGCCGAGAACTGTTCTTCCAAAGCAAATCCAAATTTTCTGAAAATCTGGATTGTCTGTAAGGGCTTCATTTTGAATCTCACATGAAGTTTGTTTTAGCTCCCTAGAGGAGTTTTCACTCGTAGTGAGTTTGAGAGTTTAGGGTTAATTATCGCACCTATACAGTTTTCCCAGGATTCATTTTGCCAGGTAGTATCCGGCTAAATGTGTCTGTGCAACGAGGATCAGAAAGAGGCATAACCCGCTGTAACCAAGTGTGAACATTAAAGCCACATTTCAGCCTCTTTTTCTTGTCCAGAATTTGGAACGGGCTTGATAATACAGCACTCACGTTGGGTTGAAATACCCGATGCAGCATTTCTGACCCAAATGTCAAGCCACTCGGAATCAGGATCTTACATTTCTGTGACGTTTTCCTGAGTCAATTGAAAGCTGAAAATTAAGACAAATCGTGCTGCTTATTGCAGAATAATAATGGTTTGCAACATGATGATTTTCTGGGAGTGTTCAGAGGTAGCTCACTTGTTCTATGCACAGAAATCCCAGGCTCAGTGTATATTGAGTTTTCAAAAGCACTAATCTAATGTACTTCTAAGAAATCCATTATGCAAGTTGTGAGACTTGAACCAGAGCAGAGCATTATATTTATGCAATGTAAAGGTTACACAATCACTCACAGCGTTCACCTGAAAGGCTAATGTAGAGTCAGAAATAAGTACACCACTTTAGGCAAATTCTTCCTGGACTGTAATGGCACGCTTACAGAAGAAATGCAGTCAGTCATCCAAATATAGTTGATGTTGCACATATGAGGCACAACAAACGTTGACAGAAGAGTGGGCTTCCACCATTGCAATCTGCGAAACCCAGAAATACTGTCACAGCGCTGTACCGGCACCAGTCCAATATTATTATCCTGCCCTTGCTGTAGAAATATCTATATACATACAGCAAGCGGAATGCAGTGCAGCTTTGTTATTGAGTAACATCATCATTTATACATTTTGATTTCAATTTTAAATGACACAGATTGAGGTTTATTGTACCCCTACAAGCATAGATCACAGCCATCCCTCTGGTCTTCGTCTAAAAATGACATGGAGATGATTTACAAGCCGCTTGTGCCGCCGGGGCGGCACTTTTAAGATAGAAAAAAGTGAGGTACGGCATGTGCCATAGATGGAAATGGCACACAGTCACTATCTGGAAGGGTTTTAATGTACCCACATCATAACAATTTTTAGATCTGAGGGCTTTTTAGGATAAAGATTGACTTGCTGGTCGTCATACAAAAGTTACCTAAAACTAGATCAACAGATCGGATTTGAGGAGGGGGCTGTAGTGCACTAGTTCATTTCTTTAGAGTGCTCCAAACAGTGATAGCATTTCAGGATAATTCTGCTTCCCACCATCTTGAACCCGCACCTGGACCCAGCCTGAGTGAGTCCTAAACCCCAAAGTAGTGTCCCACCAGTCATGGACTCTTGGGTGTTGTGCTAAAGGTGCCCAAATGGCCAGATCCCAAAACTGAGGACTGAAACCAGAAGGAGACCGGGACCAATTTGCTCACCTATCCACCTGAGATGGTATACAGCCTTTAGTGCGCGGCTGCTAGTGCGCATACCATTACTTCGCAAGCGTTACTACGCTTGCGATGTTACAACGCGTACCATTAGTACGCAAGTTGTTACATCGCAAGCGTTGTTACAACGCATGCGTTGTAATGGTATGCGCTATCCACATCGTTGTTTGGAAGGAGCTTCCGTTTCCAAACAACGACGTGCAGATCTGACGTTGCTGGAAGCCGCTGGAAGCCGGAGAAGAGAGGAACCATGGAGGAGAGAGAGGTAAGTGTAGTTTTTTTGTGTCGTGCAGGGGTAGTCTTTTAGGTTGTAGGGTTGTGTTTGAGTAGTGTAGGGTCGTGCTGGGGCTAGTGTTTTAGGGTTTAGGGTAGTGATGTGGTGTATGTGTAGTGCAGGGTAGTGTTTTAGGGTTTAGGGTAGTGTCGGGGGGTAGTTCAGGGTAGTGTTTCAGTGTAGGGAAGGGACTGGGGGTAGGGGCAGGGTCGTGCTGGGGGTAGTGTTTTAGGGTTTAGGGTAGTGTTGTGGTGTTAGTGTAGTGTAGGGTAATGTATTAGGGTTTAGGGTAGTGTCGTGGTGTAGTGCAGGGTAGTGTTTGGGTGTAGGAACAAGACTGGGGGTCGGGGGAGGGTTGTGCAGGGGGTAGAGATTTAGGGTTTAGGGTAGTATTGTGGTGTTTGTGTAGTGTAGGGTAGTGTTTTAGGGTTTAGGGTATTGTTGGGGTGTCGTGCAGGGTAGTGTTGTAGTGTAGGGAGCGGACTGGGGGAAGGTTGAGGGTCGTGCAGGGAGTAGTGTTTTAGGGTTTAGGGTAGTGGTGTGGTGTTTGTGTAGTGTAGTGTTATAGGGTTTAGGGTAGTGTCGGGGTAGTGAAGTGTAGTGTTAGAGTGTAGGGTCCAGGCAGGGGGAAGGTCGTGTAGGGGGTAGTGTATTAGGGTTTCAGGTAGTGTAGTGATGTTTAAGTAGTGTAAGGTAGTGTAGTTTAAGCATGATTTTAGTGCAATGTTTTTAATTAGCATAAACCATAGTACATGTATAACCATTTGCGTTATAAATGCATGCGCAGTTAAAACTTGCGAAGTAATGGTTTATGCTAAGTAAAAACATGCGAAGTAATGGTTTATGCTAAGTAAAAACATCGCACTAAAATCATGCGAAGAAATGGTATGCGAAGTATCGACATCCATTCACCTGAGATGCATCGGCAGTTTGATTGACTTTGCGGTTTCTCCCGCTACGTTTTTCTCTGCAGCAGCAAATCCTTTCAAGCAGCCTCCTCCAAAGGGGTATACTACCTTGTGGAACTGTCTTCAGCTCGTCTCCCTAAGCCTTGTCCCACTAGAAATTTTCAAATTCCAGAAAAACAACTACGTCCGAATGTAGGAGTCTTCACTGCGGCTTTGACCCAAGGCTCTCCAATGATGACACTCCCTCCTTGGACACTTTCTGCAGCCCAAAATTTCTTCTAAGTCCGAAGGTAAGCGCCAACAGGTCCCAATTCACTTTTTATATCCGAACCACTCTCCATTGTGTTCGGCCATATTTTCTGACTTTGACCCAGTCTCGTGCGACTAGATGTCCGCGGTTGGTGCTTTGATCCTTTAGGCACTAGTTTTTACCAAATACTTAAAAAAATCATAATTCTGGATCTACTGATTGGATTTTTGTTGTTGTAATGTCAAATAATTTTCCCACGAAATAAGCTGTTCCAGGGATGTATGGATGCCGAGTTATTTGATAGCTTTAAATCCTGGTCCCTTGAGATTTCCCTAAGTTGCATGTTAATTACTTTTTCCAGGCTGTATAGGGTACATCCATGTTCTTTGAAGACGTTTCCTCTATTTGGAGAGACACAATGACTCCCGGCGAAAAATTATGCCACATATTATCTGAGCCTCAAAAATGAATTTTGCCCCGGAAGAACTTACGCGGGCGATTGGCGAGCTACATGTAGGGAAAGCCCTTGGGCCTAACGGAATCCCAACTGAATTTTATGAAAGGGCGGCGCCTCACTTAGTGCCACAATTGCTAAACATGTATACAGATAGCCTGGAGAAGGGGTCTTGCCCAGAGACCAGCGCATAGCCACTATAGTCGCGATTCACAAACCTGGCAAACCCCCGCAGGAGTGCACATCATACCGTCCCATATCCTTGCTCAACGCGGAAGCTAAAATTCTTGCAAAGACATTGGCCATGAGACTACAACAGCACTTACCCATTATAATCCATCCAGATCAGTCTGGGTTCATGCCAAATCGAAACACCGCCCTAAATATTCGGCGACTGCACGGGGTCATAGCACGTAGATCTACTATAGAGGAGGACGCGGTCATCCTTTCCCTTGACGCCCGAATGGCATTCGACCTCGTCGAGTGGCCTTTCCTTTTCGCAATGCTCCGCCACCTGGGATTCGGTCCTAAATTCTGTGATTGGATCCAGCTGCTGTACACCCGACCGCTGGCGCAGGTCACAGTGAATGGCTGCATCTCAGAAGAGTTCTCGCTGGGCAGAGGGACACGGCAGGGGTGCCCGCTGTCGCCACTCCTTTTTGCGATAGTACTGGAGCCGTTGGCCGCATGGGTACGCCAGAGCCCGGTGTTTCGGGGACTGAAGTGGGCCGTGGGATGGGAGGACCGCATCTCGCTTTATGCGGATGATATCCTGCTCTATTTGGCATCTCCGGCGTGCTCCATTAACTGTATATTGGACATCTGTGCGTCCTACGGCCGGGCCTCCGGCTATACCATAAATTGGGCAAAATCCATACTGTATGTACTGCATGGTACCCCACCACGGCTCCCCCGGGGATGTGACCTCCAGGTAACGCACATCGGATTTAAATATCTGGGAATATACATCACGCATAACACCGCGCAATTCATGGCCGAAAATCTCACACAACCTCTGACGAAATTTCGACAAGACGTCAAGCACTGGCGCTCGCTGCCACTTACATTACTGGGGAGGGCAGCCCTCTTTAAAATGATGGCACTCCCCAGGCTCCTGTATGCGTTGCAGAATACACCGTTTCCCGTGACCCCTGCATATTTCGCAGCTATTGACTCCGAGGTGTCCACTCTACTATGGGATGGGAAAGCACCCCGCATAGCGAGACAGAAGCTTGCGCGCTGTTGGTACGACGGAGGCATCGCCCTCCCTGACATAAAAGTTTATTATTGGGCTGCACAATTGGCTGTTATAAACCAATGGCTCCACGTGTCCCAGGCCGACCCGGCGTTTCGACTGGACAGGCATCTCCTTGGCACCGCCGGAATTATGGGAGCGCTATATAATAAGACTAGAAGAGGTGCGCTTACTGGCCCGACGGCCCATACCATTCACGTCTGGGTCGAGGCGCGGAGGGCATTGGGATGGAAAGGGGTAATAACGCAGGCCATGCCGCTCTGGGATTCCAAACAATTGGGCGCCTTGCGCAATTCCAGGGGCTTCCAGCGGTGGGACCTAATTGGGATCTCGACGGTGGGAGACCTATGGAAAAAGGGGGAAATGGTCACGTTCGCCCTACTGCAAGACACATATGGTCTGGCGCAGTCGGAGGAGTTCCGTTACCACCAGATACGACACGCATTAAGGGCAGCTATCCCACCGGGTACGCAGCTTCCGGACTCCTCGCCGTTGGAGGACAGACTCCTGACTGTGCACCTAGTCAAAAAAGCCATCTCACAAATCTACCGCAAAATAATAAATAACCAGCCTGATCGAACAGTCGCCCTTAGAGAAAAATGGGAAGCGGACGTAGGTAAATTAGACGACACAGAGTGGCAGGAGGCCCTATCGTCCCCTAAGGAAGTAGCGATACCATCTAGGCTCAAGCTAGTACAATTAAAAATAATGCACCGTACTTATTACACGCGGACCCTTATGCACAGAATTGCCCGAGCAGACACACCACTATGCCTTCGAGGCTGCGACGAATTAGGAACCTTTTTTCACATGCTTTGGACATGTCATGCGATAATGCGATACTGGAGGGCAGTTATGCGGACACTCTTGCAAGTAACGACCATCACGATCCTCCCAGAACCAAGGATGTGTCTGCTTAATATATGGAAACCCACAGACCTCACTCATAGGGCTCGAGATTGGGTGACACTGGGAATAACTCTTGCGAAAAGAAATATCGCACAGCACTGGGGAACTCGACAGCTGCCCACACTACAGCAATGGTGCAAAGACATGGACAGCACCATGATTATAGAGAAAGCAGTATACATACATAGAGGGTGCCCCAAAAAATGGACACTGATCTGGGGGGGTGGAATGCATACCGGGGTGGCATATGTGAGCCCCCACAGGAGAACACACTGTCCGATCTCAGCGAATGATGGAGCTTTGTCTCGGAGGACGTACGAAGGCCAAGCCATACGACACTGACTAGCCGACAGCCCACGTCACTGCTAAGTAGTCCGTGGCAGACTGCCGCCACCGATAAATTAGACAAATACCCCTGTTTTGATTGATTGTAAATGTACCGTAAAGTTATTGATGAAATGTCACATGTACCAGTTATGTAAAATCAATAAAATGTTTTACAAAAAAATAAAATGAATTTTAATTATGCCTTTTGTGACTTAGCAGGGCCATTCTTGATACTAATGTAATATTTTAATAGGGCAGCTTTACAGGCTAGGGACAATTTCTCCAAGCAAAATTCCAGTCTTAATCTTGACGGTCGCATATAACATAGCTGCTGGAATATTTTCGTGTAGGCAGTACAATGAATGAACTCCAAGACAGTTGCAAAAGGGTGATGCCCATACTGCAGGGCTGGGAGAAGGGTTGCATCCATGACCTTAAGTATGGGCACAGCTGATGAACTACTGAGTATTGAGTTCAGTTGGTTGAAACCGTAAGTGATTCCTGCTCCTTTTTTTTCCAAGTTTTCACATGTGTAGTGGATTTGGTATTTTCTGCAAACCAAACTCCCAGAGAATTGTATTTACTGGTGGTGTTAATGGTCACACTGCCCGGGTGTCAAGTAACATGCTTACTATTTTGGTATCTTCCCAAAATGAGAACCTTAGTCTTGTCTTGGTTTACCTTGAGGTGATTTTCCACATTGTAGGTGTTTAAAGTATTCAGTGAACATTGAATTCCTGCTTTAGTGTGACTTATCACAATGTCATACGCATATTGGATTATGTGGAGTTTAGTGGACCCAAGCTTAGGGGGGTACTAGGCAGTCGACCTCCATAGACTTCCCCAAATCAGCAGTGTATAAGTTACAAAGGAGAGGCGCAAGGACGCATCCCTGCTTTAAGTCACAGGAGGTGTTAATTTTGGGTCCGACGCTACTGACTCTTGTTTTCAGGTGGAAGGATGTCCCTGTATAAAAGAGGTTATAGTCCTTAACAGTTTTGGAGGGAGACCCTAACCTTCAAGTTTTCTCCATAGGGTTTTCTGGTCAACCCTATCGAATGCTGCCCTGTAATCCATAACACAGCAAAAGATTTCTTTGTATAGCTCGGTGTCTCAAAAAGGATAGGGCTGAAATGTTATCCACTGTGGACGCAGCTGCCCGGAAACCTGACTGAAAGCAATGCAGGAGTTCATGTTTTACCACTTAGGCCTTCATTTGCTTAAGTAGGGCATGAGCATAGGTTTCAGCCTTCAGATTCAAGAGCTTTGGTCTTGTACCCTTTTCGAAAACAGGGCACAAGAGAGACCCCCTCCAGGCCTCTGGTACCATTGCTTTTAAAAAGGTGTAATTAAAGAAAGAGGCAGCCTGGACCACGTTTCTCGAGCACATTCAAATGTACTGGCAGGAAGGTCTTTTTTCAAGTGCCTGATCATGTTCCCAACCATGTCTGCGGTTGTTAATTCTGGGATTGAAGCATGATTTGGAGTCTGTATATAGATTCTTCACATGCCTTATCCAGGCCCCCTCTGAGACTCTGTTTTCTCTTATGATTTTACTGTTTTTAGTTTGTTGATATGTTCCCAAAAATAAACCTGTTTTTTTCCCTTAAGCATTAGGAAGATGTTAGACCATTCCTTATGATCCATAGCGTTCTTTTGCTCCCATGCTGTTTTTTTGTGCAGCATTCATATATGCTTAACCGTCGCGGCGGACCTTGCTGTGGTATCTTGTTTATGTGCTCACTGGGCCTTATGTAAATATCTTCTGGTGGAAACTATGGCTTTGTTATAGTGAATTTGTGGCCTCTCTTGCCTGCCATTCAAAGTCCAAACTGTCTTGATGTGGTGGCCTAGCAAGTAGGCTCTAAGGGGCACATGCATCAAGGTAGGCTTTTGCGATTCCTTAATTGCGATTATTAAGGAATCGCAATTAAGGAATCGCAAAAGCCTATGCATGTAGGAATCGCTATAAAAATAGCGATTCCTAAACATTCCTTAATTGCGACTCGCTAATTGCGAGTCGCAATTAAGAATACCTCCCATTAATTCCTATGGGCCTAGAGGCCCATAGGAATGAATTGGAATACATTCTCAATTAGCGATTCGCAATTAGAGAATCGCAAATTGAGAATGCAATTTCAAGGGTGCCAGGGTGTCAAAATGACACCCTGTTGCACCCCTGAAATTGTGATGTGCACCCATGTTGCGCACACACATGCCCCAAGGGCATGTGTGTGTGTAACCTAAAACTTAAAAAAATGCATTTTAGAGCATTTTTCGAAGGTATTGCAAATTACAGACAAGTTTGATTTGTCTGTAATTTGCGGTCCCAAATAGCTTAAATCGCTATTTGAAAGTGCTTCTAGCATTGCATTTAAGGAATCGCAAATTGCGATTCCTTAATGCAATCGCAATTTAGGAATTCGCAATTAATTGCGAATTCTTAAATTGCGCATAGGAAACACTTTCATGCATCTCCAAAGGCCAATTTGCGATCGCAAACGGCCGATTTTTGCGATTCGCACCGTTTGCGATCGCAAAAACCTTTGATGCATGTGCCCCTTAGTTCTTCAATAAGACTGTCCCATGCCTGATGCATGTACGATGTGCATTTATAGAATTTATAAAGTTCCTCGGCGTCCTGCTTTTCCTAGCCAGGCAATGATTATTAAGTTGTGCTCCAGTATCCACTTGATTCTCCTCAGGAGGGTCGCTGATTCTGCCCCGGTCGAGGAACCCACTTTATTACTTCTATCTGCTGTGGATGATGTTAACTCCAAAGTAGACCTCAGTGGGTTATGGTCACTTTCTTGTCTGTTACCTATCTCTAAATTTACAATCTGCCCCACTAGAAGCTCTGACATAAAAGCATAATCAATTGTCAAGATTCCTTTGCAGGTAGGGGAAAGGACCATTGATTTCCTAATACATCAATTTGTTGTTGATCCTAAGTCAGTTTATAAGATGTCAGGGAATGTTGCCTCTTTTCCCCCTCTTTTGATTGGGCAAAGGAATGACGGGGGTGCCCCAGCCCATGAATATTAAAGTCTCCCACAAGTAGAATTTCATGTCTTGGACAGTCCATAAAGAGTCCTTCGAGATTGTCACCTACGTCTTCTATCATGGTTGCCTTGGAATTTTTGGGGGCATTGAGGTAACAATTTAGGAGCAGCAAAACTATTGATTTGTTATTTATTTTGACCTCTGTGATGGAGACTGCTTGTATTACTGGGGTGCTAAGATTAATTGAAGTAGCCTCTAAGTTGCCTGTGTTTGATAAAAATAGAGAGGCCTCCACAAGGGTGACCAAAGAGGCTAAGTCGTGACGCTGGATTGAAGATTTCGTAAAATCCCTGCAAGGTCTATGAAGAAATGCCACAGGTCTCTTGAAGACACAAAATGTCATTCTTCTACAGGTAGGCTAATGCTTGCTTGCCAGCCCTAATGCTTTCAAGGCCAGCCACTTTCCATGATGCTATTTTGAGATATGGAACAGAGTTTGTCCTTAAGGTTCGCTGTTGGTAGATTGTTGCCCGGATAGAGATAACATTCTGATCTCCTTTAAAGGTTGTGTTAAACACCCCCACTCATGGCACTCACTAAATGTTCTATTGTAGCACACCTTCCTCTGATTTTCTGATCATGATATTATTATGGGGGTTGCTCTCTTGTCTTCTGCATAAGCTGAACCATGATTGCCCTCTATATGCTTGTGGTTGTTTGAATCGGGACCTGTGGTAGAGAACTTGTGAGTATTTCAATGGCAGGCGCTTTGAGAGTTCGATCCCCCGATCCGCAAATGCCTTTTTTTCAGCCGGGATGGCATCTCTGTGGCCCTCCCTCTATCAGACTGTAATGGTAGCTCCTGTACTTGAGCTTAAAGTCAAGGAATCAAACCTCGCAAACGTAGGTCTTCCGAGGTATGATGCTTCACTGAGGGAATATGTCCAAATAACCGTAGGAGATTTCCTCTATTAAGTGTATCATGGGGGCCCTTAGGGCAGTAGAGAGGTATAAAAGCCAGTTGAGCCCTTGCAATATGCCTCTTTAATGGCTCTGCCTGATGAGGTCAGTTTAGACTCCAGCTCGATTCGGTTGAGGAGCTCTAAGGGTCTGTGGGAGGGGGGTAGGACAACCCCTCTGCTGTAGCATGGGGAGGCACCAGTGACTTAGCACAATGGCGGTCCCATGTTCTCTTGCCCATTTTGGTGCCTAGTTGTTGAATCTAAATCAAGGCAATCTGACTGAGTGCCAGTGACACCAGCCCATCTCCCCAAAACTGGAAGAGGCATTTGGCAGTCCACTGAAGATCCTATGGTAGTTAGGTTTGACCTCAGCCTCTTCACTTCCTGCCCATTTTGATTACTGCTCATTGAGGCTGTGTCTAATATATTTGATGTATCCGACTGCATGCCCATTTCGGCAGTGTGTTTCTCAGTAGCACCATTAGACAGTGCTGTTTTGTGTGTTCTTTCAGTTTGAGGCATTTACAGTGTAGCTGAATCGCTTGACTTTAGTTGTGGAGCAAATATAGAAAAGAGCGTCATTGGGCTTGGTCCCACATGGATAGTAGATGTATTGGGTGCTGCTGAGGTCCAAAATCTCCTTTTTGATACACGCGGTTTCTTTTTCTGCTTCTTCAGTCACTTCTTTGCTCTCCTTGATAGAGTAAAGACTGTCGGAGGGACAGATGGGACTAGGGAAGCAGGAGTCTCAGAAGGTTCAATATTTCCAGAGGGATTTCCAGACAGATCAAGATTGGTTGGGTTTGGAATCGTCTCACTCTCTCCAGTATAATCAGAGGTTATTGGGGAGTCACTATTCTCACCTCCCAGAACTGGTAATTTGGATATAACTGTTGGGCATTTAAACTGAGTAAGTGGTCCTTAAATCTTAGAGATTGTATCCTGATTATATGAAACATCCCTTTGAGCCATGACCTTTGTATATTTCACTATAGTACTAGCATCTCTGGCAGGGTGCTTAGCTTGTTTATTGTGAGAGAACAGGGCCATGGTTTCTCCTTCCCCACTGCCCTCAATCGCCCCGCCAAATTTCTAAGTTTGGTCCCCAAGTCAGCCAAGTGAGTTGCCAGTGATTGTATTAGTTCAATTTGAGCTCCATCTTGACCCTGTCCACTTGGCCCCTTGCCAGTATTGGAGTTTGAGCGAGTGTCTCATCTATTTGGTCCTCTAATGTGGAAATGATCCAAAAGATTGCCCAGTTCTTGGTCCGCTATACTTTCACCATTAGCAGGCGTTGGCATTATCATTGAGGGGATAGTATGTCTGTGCCTGCAGCCATCTTGAGTGTGAGTGAATTTGGGCTACTGCTGTCAGCATGTTTTGCCTAGCCTCCACTGGAGTGCCCACTAAAAGCTGGAGTGGGGGGGTGGAGAGTTGCTAGCCCATAGTTGCTTCTGCATTACAATTGCCCTCTTGTGATTCTCATCTGTTTTTGTGGGTAGATGGGGTTGTGACACTATATCAATTGTAGAATGCTCTAGGCTCAACCATTAAAATAATGGTTAATAGTCTTCCTGGACACTCAGTTTGGTTTATATTTAGTATAGTGGTCCAGTCCAGGTAGTTACGGACCCAAGCCTTGCTTGTTTATACTACTAGTCTCAACCTTTGGCATGAGTGTGACGTAAAAGCAGGTAGTCCAGTAGTTGACTAGACCACTTGATCAGTGATAGGAGGACTAGTATGAGGGCCAGCTGGAATCATTGTAGTAATAGTGATTGCTCCCAGCAGTGCATAGTCTGTAATATTGTGAAATAACTGCCTTATTGAACCATTTTAGGCAGGTGTTCTAGTCACCTGGGGTTCTGCTTAAGCACCTCCTTTTTCCCACCAGTTCTTCAGCCTCTGCTGGTGGGGATAGTGGAGATGGAACGGGTGGAATCGGAGAAGGTGGTGCGTCCACCAAGTCTTTTTTATGAAACAGCTGCTTCCTCCTGAGCATTGTTACCAGTGTTCTAGTAGATTGGGTAGAGCAGCCTCATCGAGGTGGCTTTCCAGCACCAGGACCACGCACCAGCACTAAGACCAGGACCAGGTTCCAGAAGCGCCAATTGCAACACTTTCCCTCTACACCACTCACGGACACAGCCAAATCAATGCCAGACAATGCAAGATCTCTCTTGACTTTTACCCCCTCACCTCACCTTGTTGACTCCTTCACTGTGGTCCAGGGGGTGTAGCTGAATTTGCTCTGGCTGAAGAAGTAAATACCAGGTCCACACAGCAGAGGGGCAGTTTTAGTAGTAAAAGAACAGGGAAAGTGGGTTGAGCAGGAGCTCGCCGGGAAACACCCACAAGCCACACCCAGGCCTAGCTGGGCCACCTCCTCAGGGACCCAGGCTCATACTTACAGCAGCTGAGTACTGCCACCGAGCTCAACCCATTCACCTGCTACATCGGCATGCCGCACTTTCACTTTGCTTCGACCCCTAGGCCATTCCTCGACTATTTGTGTTCTGCCCACCCTGGGGACTCAGAGTGAAAAGAACGAGCAGTCAAAATTCCCGCAGCACCTCAGTGGCTCCCAGAACCCACTCAAGCTTTACCGCAGGAGGAGCAGGAGCAGAAGTGAGATGGTGGCAGCAAAGCTGGGGCCAAGGGCCTTGGGGCCAGGCCCAGAGTCTGCGGAAGAAGCTGCGAGCCGCGGACCCCTAGATAAACAGTGTGGCTCCTCCTCTGGCATCCTGAGGTCACGCTTCCACTTCCTGCTCAGGCACCCTCAAACTCAATCCCTATACGGGCTATATTTCATGTGTCTTTGCCATGATGTATGCTGACTGATGATGGGGCCTCATCCCAGCTACGTTTTTACATTCTCAACCTAGGACCTTCATCCATGGGTTGGTGGGCTTTTCTGTCTCCTGTGCTCACCATGCAGTTACTGTTTTCTAAGGATGCCTATGCATTGGATCCAGGATCTCTTTCACCATCCCACCTGCATCCAACAGGGACAGGTTGGGGACGCCTCACTCCACAAAACTGAGCAAATTTGCTTAAATGATCTCATCTTTAACAGAAAGGCAAATCCATACAGGCCAATCATATCCTCGCATATTCTGTCACTCACAAGTCTCATAAAATGCACCCTGACTACTGTACTTCCTGGTTCCCTATTTGGAGAGCACTGGTCGTGCAGCCTTTGCATGCAAACGGACCCGGTCTCCTCATCACAGACTTGCATATACATTTGCAGAAATGGGGTATCTAAATCAACCTCTCTTTAATTCTACATGAAAGGCACAAAGAGGATGATATAACAGAATTCCTATGCTTGATATAGTAAATATATTTCAGAACTTTGACACACATATGCTCAATCTTATCTGCTTAATGTCACCAAAGTCATCTAGCAATGAAAATAATTGTACATATAATACACACATAAGACCCACAATGGAGCTGTTGCTATTTATGTATGAGTCTTTCAACTGGTTGCAGGACATGCCAGTGGAATTTAATGGTCTGAGTAAAACATAGGCACGCTTCTGAACACTAAAACAAGCTGTACAGTAGTTTTTCACAATTGCATTATGGCTGCTACTTCAAACTGTGTCAAGGCTCTCAAATACTAAAATGGATAAATATGTATGAATTTTCTACAATAAGCCTTGCAGCTGTATCTGCAGTTTCCTTCTAAATTGGCAAAACAACAAGATTTCTGCTCTGAATTGTGATATTGCTGCATTAGACCGTAAGTGCTATTGTGTTTTCAAGAATGTTGCGGATATTTAGAAATGGGACATGGTTCACTCAGTTGCTACTGCGGAAACACAATGATTTATTAACAGTTAACATTTCCATCTATGAAATTAGTCACTTTGTATAAAATGAAAAAAAAACAAAGTACTGATCAAAAGCATTCAAGATCCTTAACTGTAGAGAACTTTCAATCTAGAAACACAGTTTAGAAAGCACATTCAATTCAGTGCTGCCATTATGGTGAGAAGGTCACATCTCAATAAACAGAGACTGAAAAAAAAATGAGTGAGTTTGTGAGTCATTATCTCTGTCAACCAGTCAATCATTGGGTGAGTATTATTTCTTAAACATAATGAAACTTCAGTACTGAAGAAAGTGCATTTTTGTGTGGTTGTCTGTTTTTTCTTAATGCATGCACAGGCATAAGTAACTCTGGGCATTGGGAAACAGGTAGTTTCCTCTTAGTACATGTGCTTTGTGCCTTGAATGTGATAATGAATGGCTAATTGAAATGGTCATTTATCGATCTTAGATAAGGCCACAGTATCAAGACAGGGAAACTGAACCAGTGGCATAAATGTCAGATGTCACATGTGGACTGCAGATTGAACTTGCACCACCTACATGAGTGTTTCCAAAAATGTACCGTCCCTTCAAACCTAAACTGCTGTTTCCAAAAGATGCCTTCAGCTCACTCCAATGTAAATACTTTTGTCAAGTTGGACGTGGATATCTTTAACATTAGCTAGGTCACCTGCAAATAGCCTCTGGAGCCCGCATGCCCTATGTGAGTAATATGTAAAAGGTTTGGCATATGGAATTTAGCATTGACATGTCTGTACAATAATAGAAAGCCAAAGTGCTACTTACTGCATAATGCTAACGTAGCCTTTACTTTTTAACATGGCCTGCTCTAAGAATACTAGTCATTTTCCTGAGACAGCTTTCAAAAGCACTACCATCATCTTCACATTATTGCTATGTTAGCTAAAATTGGTGATTCTTTTGTAAGTATGCACCAAAGATAATCGTAATAAACAAAACGGGCCAACTCTGACTAAAGCTTTAACAGTCTCTAAGGAATCTAATTCTGCAACTGCAGAAGGCGTGGGGACCAGCCACTGTGTCTGATGACAGAGCTCTACACAGTGACAGGAGGCTCCTGCCATCTTGAAATGCTCTTAGACTACTGGCTTTTCGGACATGTTTACCCCAAGCCAGGGGAAGTGGGAAAGTAGAAAAAGACTTATTGTGAGAACCAGGCAGAGATAGGTCCATGTCTGCCACCAACCACTGATGAGGTTCTAACACGGTTGGGCCTCCCACTACCAGACAATCAGAGGACAACTGGACTTTGAAGAGGAAAATAAAGAAAGTTAATCCCACTCCTGTGTTCCCAGGAGAGGACTGAGGCCTTTGAACCTGCTCTCCCCTGTACCCATGTTTTCAAATGGCTTCTGAATGGTCAGACCAATGAGAACCAGGATTTGTGTTGGAGCTCCAACTGAAACGAGTGGTTGGGCCTGTCTCCTACTGCTACCTGTGCCATGGTATCCTGAAAACTGCCCTTAACAATTTGTAGCTTTAGAAGTGAACAAGAAGAATGTCTGCGCTTCTAGCTCTGTAGAACTGGACTTTTGGTTGTGGCCTACAGCAGAGAGTCTGTCTCCCAATGAGGTCTTGGTCTGGGTCCCTACAGATGAGCTCTTGTAGGTTTGGGAGCATTTTACTTTCTCGTTGTTTATTGCACAACTTTTTGGTATTTTTATCAGAATTTAAAACCTTTGTAAGCCCGTTAAGATGTTTTAATATTTTTACTTGTTTTTTACTACATTGGTTGGAGATCTTTAAAGTTTGATTTCTTGATTTGAATGTTGTCTTATTGCTGCTAAATATTTCACTCACATTTCTTTGAGAAATGCCTGTCAATTTTGAGCTACCAGGGAAAGCCCAGGACTTCTCCCTGAAACTGTCTTAACTAATAAGGAGCTGGATTACTTTAGGGAGTTCTTACCTGGATCTCCTCCCAGTTATTAACTCTGTAGTTCAGAAGTACTATCTGGATGGGCCTTAATTCCCTGTCACAATTTTTAATCCAAACCTTCAGGTAAGAACAAATATAGAGGCAATTGTGTATTGATTAACAAAGTTCCACATCTAGTTTTAAGGCAGGTCTTTGTGTTTACAAAATGCCAAACACATGATGAAATGAGCAAAATGAATCCAGTATGTACATTTCTCAGTAACATTAATGGTCTAGCTGCAAACTCAAGCATGTTGAGAAAGTCAGCAAATCTATAATTTTTTGATTCTGTAAGTGGAAAGTAAGCTTATGATACGGTACTTGTGATTGGTGAGACTCACTTTTAGGTTTTATAAAAAGTTCAGAGGAAGTATTCAATGAACATATGGTGCTCATTAAGCAGGCTAGGACACTCTGCCGCTATGCTGAAAAAGTTATCATTGGAGATGAAGAGGGATGTACATCAAATATGATGAAACGTATGAAATCGCCTTAGTTGGTATTCCATTCTATCATTTTTAGCTTATCTGTGCCTTTATTTTGAGAGACAAACCATATACTGCTACTACTATAACTTCAAGATTCTTCTCATTACACTATAGTTACACAACATATCAAACTGCAAGCTCTGAAAGAACTGATTATTTGTGATGTCGCCCAAAATATGACGCTTCCTCATACAGGAACAAACCCAGGATCATCTTGAATCATTTGTGAGGTACAAGGTCAGGTCCAAAAGGAACAGTCATTTTCTTTTCGTTCCCGCTTCAGGTTTAGCACTACTTCTATCTTTTGTAATGTTAATAAATAATTTACTCCCAGAATGTCACTTGGGGACTACTTCTTGCAGCAGCCAAATCTCTAGGTGGAAAAAATAGACCTCCTATACCTCCTTGTGTCTTATCTTTCAAATGGGCAACTCGTGTACCTTGCCAAACTAGAATTACAGAAAAGCTTTTCTTTGGACTTTTTGTATAGCTCCTTTCTGTTGAGGGGCGGGCACCCAGCTTGGTGGGGTAGTTAGTGGCGTGGGGCAATTACTCTGAGAAACTCAGTCCTGAACTAACAAGACTTAGATACAGATCAGAAACGAGAGCTAGGTTTGCCTCCTTCGGTCTCTGAGCTGTGCTGTCTGAAAATAAAACATGAACTCAGAAAAACATTGGGTTAAATGGCTTCATTTTACACCTTGCAGGCACAAATACGCACATAGGTGCTGGGCTCTGGCTGTGTCGGAAATAAAACATAATGATATGGTCACAGGAGCAATGATATCATAAGGATTTTGGGGGCCCTGGACCAAACGTATTTTGGGGGGCCCTGCTAGGAGCAACTTTGATTCATGATCCAGTTTCAGCTCGTTCATACCCTCTATGCACAGTCGCACTCCTACATTGCAAAATGTATTTACATCTAATATTCAGTGACAGTCACTTGTGTTTTCCATATTTTAACACTGCAGCAACCCCTAATATTACTGCAAATAAGCTCTGTGATACCCTCCCATTTCTTATACGTCAGTTCCTGTTTTGATCTAAAAGAAACTTTTTTATGGATGCTGCATGAAACACAAACAGAACATTTCTCTGCAAAATGTCTGCAATAGACTCTCACACATTACCTATGTTAAAAATAAATTAAAGGAAAACTGTATTTATAACAGTCTGTTTAAGAATTATTCAAGGTAATTGGGGCAAGACTCCCTGCAGAAAAGAGCTGGGTCTATCAGGGGGGGCCCCTGAAAGGCTGGGGCCCGGGCCAAAGCCTACTTTGCCCATGTCGTAAAACGTCTCTGCCCAGAAGTTCACATTTTATGCCCTTTGTTGGGGATGCGCATTCTGCAAAAATGCTGGCTTTGCAGAGTAACAGCATAAGGTGGACATTTTTCCTTAAACCATCCCTACTAGTTTGACCAATCACCTTACAGAATCTTCGGAAACTATTTTGTGGCGAATACACAGGTTGATCTATGATTTGAAGTGAGAAAAGAGTCACCGAACTAATGCTACCGACCTTATCACTTCTTCGTCCTTTGAACAAACCTCTTTTCTGGTTCAGGACTTTTTCCTCCGAGGGAGTGCTTGCTAAATATAGATTTTTCACTCTATATTGTGCCTCCAGGAACAGTAGATCACCTAGCAAAAATAAAGGCATATAGAAAAGCAAGAACAAAGAGGAATTAAGTCTAATCATGAGATTTGAAAAGACAAAAAAGGAACAAAGTCATCATTTCTGTTGCAGGAATTCTGCCAGGTCGTGGTGCGCTCAGCAGGGAAAGAACAAACTGTATAATAAAAAATGTTATCTGTGATGACTTAATGACAAACGCAGCTTCCATGGTATGTTCTCATTTGCTTTGGAACTAGTCTAGGATGTAATTTCTTTCCAGTCGTCCTTTAATCATTGGAGAAAAAATCTGCAGAAGGACTGTTTCAGACATCTGTTCTTTTCAGGATGCCTGTACAAGCTGGAGACATACTTATTGTGATCAGATTAGTCTGGCTGCAATAACTTTTTGCAAACTTTATTGTGGCCGTCTGTAGTGTTATTGTTCTACTCGCAGCACTGTTTGTGGCTAAACTTTCTACTCAGTCCACTTCCACCAATTCTCAATTCTCGGTTGCTTTGAAGTTACGTTAGCTCTATGCAAATCCCTATGTTCAGGGTCGGATTGTGAAGGTGGGTAATCGGGCATTGGTCGATGGGCCGGTGCCTCAGGGACACCTGGGGGCCGGTCTTTGGGCCTCTGTAAGCGGGCCAAAGAGACTTCCCCACTCCCTGCCAGTCCACTTTAATGTGGGCCAGCATCACAAAGCACTCCCCTGACATACTGTAAACTGAGGTTAGGGGTCCAGGTGTTGCTTTAGCCTTTGAAGCAATCTCACCTCGGCACACTGCCTCATGTGCCCAGGCAGGGGCCACTTCTCTTACCCCCGCCCCAGCCCATTATAGCCTCAGGGCATTTAGCTGGCAAGGGAGGTGTCAAACAGAAGCTGTGTTATCCCCCCACTGGGCCTTCACTTTTAGACGGAGCGGGCAAGAAGGGTGTGTTGTATGCAGGTTCCTCGCAGGGGGGTTAGGTGATATTTGGCCATTCTTACCTAAACCCCCCTACCCCCCTGAGCAGCAGCAATGTGCTTTTTGACACCTCCCTTGCCAGCTAAATGACCTGAAGCTATAATGGGCTGGGGAGGGAGTAAGAGAAGTGGCCTCTGTAGCAGCCAGGTGCTGTCAAATCAGCCCCAGTGTCTTTTAGGCCTTGTTGTGGGAGAGGAGAGGGTTGCATATAACTGAATGCAGTGCCATGGTCAGAGCTGCAGACGCTGAAACTGAGTGTCAGTGTCAACTCAACATCCTTTGATTCTGGGAACATCACTTAATCTCCATACTGAAAATGAAAATGAATTTGATCTTGCGTAATGTAACTGGTGCTCATGTCTCCAATGACTTTGGCCCGAGTTCACACTATACAAAACTATAACAAAAAATAACCAGCCAGATTCCAGTGAGACTAACCAGATGTGGAATGTGGGCCACTTTTTTGGGAGTGCCCGGCCTAATTGTGATCCCAATCCCAGCCTGCCTATATATACATCTATTTTGCTGAGTGACAAACAGCCCCACTGCAGAAACTCTTGTTTCATCTTAATGCCCCATATAGACACATTTAAGACCCAACACTAAGAACAAGGGGTTCATTTAAGGCAGTGAGTTAAAATCTGAGTGCACAAATACGCATCTCTGCCCCCAACATCATGCTATCTCACTACGTCACAGTAAAATTACTTGAAGCATCAACCATCCCCCTCCATCCACTGCCAGTGTGGAGCATGTGGTGCTGTGGGCCGAAGGGCCTAAGCAAGAGCAAGTTCGGCCACTAAATGATACACGGCAGAGGGTGTGCTTGCTAACTCTCTGCACATTTGTGCGAAGGTGGGGTCTCTCCTCTTTTAATAGTTGCCCCTGACCTCTAACGTGAGGTCAGGATGTGTGTGCGTGTTGGCGTTACTGCCAGGCATGATCCTGCGCCGTACTACAGAGCCGAGGTGCTCCCGCCAGTCTCTACTTTATTTTTCATATGCATGTATCAGCCTGCCAGGAATGCAATGAAAGGCAGTGTCAAAGCAGTAAATCAAAAGCTGCATCAAAGTAGGATGCAAAAAGCAGAACGAAAAAAGGCAGAGTAATTCATGTGGAGCCATAAGCACGCTACCTATTAACACAGCAATACTTGGAAGTATATGTACTAAGAAAGTAATGTATATTGGCGTAAATTGTATATTTCAAATTTCAGTAGCGGCTACTATGGGGCAGTAGTGATGGGGCAGAGGGAGGCTGGCAGGGGGATTAAGAAAAAAGAAAAAATCACTTATCTGCCAGCTTCCGACTCTCCTCTGTCCTCTTCGGTCGAGCAGGAGGCAGGCTCCCCTAGCCAAACATGATGCTGCTGTCACCAGCATGACAGCAGTGTTGTGATTGGTCTGAGAGCTATGGTTCGGCGCTCAGACAGGCAGTGGGAGCCTGTGCATGTTTTCCACCCAGGCTGTGTATTACAGCCGGGTGGAGAACATGCTAAGTGCGCACGACTCTTTAGCCGACCCAAGATGGCCGGCCAAACCGTCATGCACACTTAGAAAGTGCTCATCACCTCACCCTGCTCTGTGGGCAGCCCTGCCATCCCCGCACCTTCAGAGCCTTCTGAAAAATAAAATGATAACGTGGTGTTATTATCATTTTTTTTCTGTGGGGCGACTCTCCTCCACCTTAGTGGAGGAGCCGCCACTGTCAAATTTACTTTCCAGTAAGCTGGAAAGTCACCTGAAAGTAATGCTGCCCAGAACCTGGTGCTGCTTTGTATTGTTTAGCACCAAGGGGGCATTCCATGGGTAGTACATGGACGCTCCCATGCAATCACCCATGTATTTTGATGCAAAACTCTATCTACTAAAACAAGAAGACATGGTTTTGCAACAAAAAATAACAGACTTTTGATAGATTTGCAACTGAGGAGAAATGCTTGTATTACGCCTTATTTTTCCAACATTGCATGTTTACTTCACTGTACAATACACATACAAATTAGGAAAAGTTTTAAAGCAAGTCCAGGCATAGTAATTTGTACTTAAAGAGCACCCTTCCAGTACACAACCTATGTTAGACTCATGCAGACACCTTTCCACTAGATGTGTTTGCATGGCGCTGGACAGCCTAATTGCGGACCAGTGCTAGGGAGAGAGCAGCATAGTGCCACATCTCTGTAGATATGGCGCTGTATTGCTTTCTTCCTCTCGCGCAATGCAATGGAGCATTTTTAGGTGCTGCACTGTGTTGCTTGACATTTTCATAAATATACTCCTTGATTCAGTCCATCCTTTCCTCTCTTCTTCTGTATGAAACAAAAATTATGTTGGAATAGGAGAACAGCCAAATAAAGTGACACCAATGACGTAAAGAGGATGGCATTAGACCATGGAGCAAGGTAAATGGGCACCCTAACTCATGCTTGGGTACCTAAAGATAGCCATTATTCGGGTCCGGGGGGGGGGGGGCTCACACATCTGGGTACTGGTGCCACTGCACCAGCTAGACCAGAGTCATTTAACTCTCAGTGGTAGTGCTAAAAGTGTCAAAAGTGGTGTTAGCGGTCAATTACACTCAAGTGCCTATGTAGACCAGAGTGCAACTTGCGTTTCTGGTGTATGCTCCTACCTACCACCAGCAATTATCCAGTGTTAACCACACGAATGAAGAAAAAAAGGCCCAAACAATGTTTGTACATGTTAATCTCCATTAGTTTTTTATCAGATTTATATGGAGGGTAAATACTCAGGGGCCAGATTAAATTTGGGTGGGGGAACTTTTGGCCATGGTTGTACTAACTAAGATCATGCTAATTCTCATACCACATTTTCTACTAATGTCTAAAAAGAAGCATCCCGCCAAAGTTTAAGTCATTGTGGAGAAGAAATACATAAACTAACAAACTTAAGTACACATAGGCTTTGGATTTTTATGCCTTGCCGTTATGATTCGCCCCTATTTGCACTCCCCACCTCAAAATGTGTGCAACTGAATTGTTTAGGCAGGTGCTTTGGGTTATCAATATGTTCCCTTTAGCTCTAATAATGCACAATAATCTTATCTCAAACCCAAATACTGATATGAATTTTGTCTTCAAATTTATCCTAAAATTCTCACAGCACAAGTAATTTTTCAATTCTGATGCCAGCTGTTTCACAAAATGTATTCTCTTTTTCAAAGCCACCGTATTTATTTCTGTGCATGATGTCATGAAGTGTCACAATAAGCGAGTACTGTTCCTCGTCTTGGCCTGTTTTAGTAACTAGATTTATTTAATTTTAGATAGACTTTGTAATGCATATTTGTCTCACCATAGATCTCCTATAATTACGCCGGTATTTTCAACAGCACTTTAGTGGTATTCCTCCAATTATTTCACCCGTCAATATTGAGTGTTCTTAAGTCCCACATTATGGCAGCCAATGGAAGTCGTGGTACTTGATTTACAGAAGCATCCATGTTCAGAATGAGGTGTTGTGGATGAGCAGGCTGTCGTCACAGGCAAAGCCAGGGTAAAGGAGGTGAAGGGCGCAACTTTTGATCGGATACTTGTCAGTGGACTACCTATAACTTATCTGGTTTTAAGAGGTACCATACAATTCATATTGCTTAAATAATTAAGTAGCATTTGATTTTTAAAAAACAAATAATTTCATAATTGCGAGTAGTAAAATGCCAATATAAGGATTATTAAACCGTAGAGCGCGACAATGAGCAAAACGGGATTGATTTTTAGTCAGAATTAATTTGACATATGGCACATGAAGTTCTTAATTCTTTCAGCACGAATGCAAAAAACAGATTGGAAATTTATTAATGTCTTGTATATGCACTGGAGAATAAAAACACCAAAAATAATCTTGAACCAGCAATATCAGTGTTAAAATGAGAAATCCAGCCCGAGTAGTAAATTTGAGATGTGTTCATGTGGTCACTTGCAAGCTACATAATTATCAAAATATTTTAACCATTTCCGGTTTCTTGTTTGCAAGAACACATAGTGGTGCTAATCTTGGTACCACTCACTGTATTGCTATTGGGCGTGAAATATACACCTGCACAATGTATATTACAGAAAGGGCCACAGGATCACCTGCGCCATCTTCTGTAGTATAGAAGAATCCCAAGAGTGCATAAAGGAAGTAAAATACCTGCTGCACTACTGAGACACCCACGCAAACTGGCCTCAGCTGTCAAATGTAGGCTCTTCCTCATCAATTATGCATAAAGAAATTGGTTTTATAGCTCCACCAATGTAAATGGCATTCTTTCACATCTCAATTCACTAAAATACAGTTTTCTTTAAGACTGATCATTGTAACTGTGTGTCAACACATCACCAACTGTGCCTCTTGGTTTCAACTTCCTTTTATTAATTGATCTGGCTTTGCACCATAATTTCCATTTATATCCATGTGGTCTCACTTTCACAATCAAGCTGCATCTTGAACAAACACGTCTGCTCAATCTCCCCCAATTGTTATGCTCTCTTCATATATTCATTCACCATTTATCTTTGAGGTAAATGGTAAATGCCCAGCACATAAAGCCTGATTCGAGTGGAAACAGGAGTTTCCACTGAAATTAGGATTTAGAGCGGTGTGTGAAAATCCAGACATTGGGTAATTTCCTCGGTTTCCATTTTCCCGGGAAAAACAAGAAGAAAAGAGAAAACTGCTCAGAAAGAGGTGAAACATTTGGGAATTGGTGCTCTAAACACCATTTCAACATGCTGTGCCTAAAAGAAAGGTGAAAAACTTTAAATAAATTGGTTATGCCACCCCTTGTAACCACTGAGTCCCAAGGTTTTGATAATTCTGGGTGCAGTTTTACCACATTCTTTCAGCTTGGAAATCAAAATGAGACTCTTGGCCTTCTAGCATGGATATTAAGGTCACATCTACTCTTTCACCATTGCAAAGGCCATGTATTTGTTATACATTAACTATGTCCACATAGAATAGAACAAGTAAAGACCGTCCATTATTCGATATTCAGTTTTCCATGAGCATATCAAATGTGGTACATTACCCCTTCTGCCAAGCACTTAAAATGGATATCTGCAAAACACAATTATATATTCTTGCAATTTCAGTCAATATTTTCTATACAATTTTGATCTTAATTGTAATTGGGTTATATACGTTTTTAATGGTTATAGTCTGAATGCCTTTGCACACGTGTTCACATGTAACCAGCCAAGTGCCCCTTAACCTGGCTAGTTTGCAATAGCCTTATCCTAAAAGGCAAACACTGGTGGTAAACATGTGCAGTCCATTTACCATGTGATTACCATGAGTGAGACACAAGTAGTGGGATTCACCCACAGTAAAAAGTCCAAAACTGGGTGATCAAAAAAGCAAAAAATCTGGGTATAGTAAATGGATGGAACCCACTTGTAACAGATACACCCTAACCCGTGGGTGCTTTTTTATCATTTTTCAACTGCTGAATTCAATCCTCAATTTAAACGTTTATTGTTGTTAGTGTTTGCATACCTGGGGATGGCTAACTCTTGTGTGATTGATTTTATCTGAAATGGGCATATAATTGCAGGTAATGGACCACATATTTAAGGTTTCTATATATTCCTTTTATCCCTGAAGATGTCTTTAGGGCACCATGCCCATAATACGAAAAACATGTTTAAATGTTCATCTAAAACTGAATAAAAACACAGGACAATCTATACTGAATTATCACTTGCCCTTGTGCTATATATAGTTTTTGGGATAATAAATACATGCAGTTTGCAATGGTTTGTGAACATATGTGAATTTATGTTTAGGATCACATAGGTGTTCCCGAAATGATACTCTTGTGTAACAGGTACCCTCTACTGCTAAGCACTAAGTCAAATAAGCAAGTAAGCATATGTTTGACGTTTGAATTTGGTAGGGATAACAGGGAGTGGATGGAAAATTATAAATATTTACTAATAAATAAGAGCGGTAAGGAGGTGTTTACGGAGGGATATGCTAATGGAAACACCTACCCGGAAAACAGTAAAACCATTGATATTCACAAACAGCACTTCTAAGGTTACTACTGCCCCTAACATCACAAAACAGTAGTAAAAGCATTCTAGCCAGGCTTTGAGTAAGTCTATGACCACACATAGTCACCGACTAGAACTGCCTTAGAAAATAATGGAGGTAGTGTCTCAATACATAACCTTCATGGAATTAATAATACATAAAACACTATTTTACTTTTACATTATATATATATAGATATAGATATATCGAAAATCCTCGTCTGCTTGAATCTCCTCCGTGGAGAAAAACGAGCGTAGACCCAGGTTTTGTGCAATTATTATTTATTCCTCATGAACAAAGTCCACCATGAGGCGTTTCGGCCGATTACCGGCCTTGATCACATGACCATATATATATATATATATATATATTACCTACTGGCGGTCGCCAGTAGGTAGTTATAGTTAGAACCTAGTTTCCATAGGAAAAGCGTTTTTAATTTGCCAATATCTTTGGCGCCGTTTGACGAATCTTCGTGAAATTTTCCAAACTAATGGGTCGGCCCTCTCAGTTTCTCTGTTGAAAGTTTCGGGGTGATTCGTGAAGCGGGGGCTGAGAAAAAAGGGGGGTCCCAAAGCGCATTTTCTCCATGTTAATTTCCAAAGGAAATTTTGGAACAGGTTCAGCCCGAACTGCTGAACGGAATTACACCAAATTTGGCAAAAAGGTAGCTCTTGGTTCAGAAAGCGCCCTTTTTTATAAATGGTGTAAATCCGTTCAGTAGTTTTTGAAATATTAAAGGAAAAAGAAATATAGATATCTGGGCGGAGCCTAACCACACATCTCCTCCCGAGCACGAGCTTCATTCTAATTGGCTGCCAACACTCCAAACCAGGAAGTGTTGGCAGCCATCTTGTGACTCGGTAACCGAGTCACAAGAAATAGGTTTAAAAAAAGGTAAAAAACAAGAAAAGGGGGCAAGGTAGAAACACCCTGACCCACTAGGCCTGCTCAGGGGGTCCCACAGGGACCCCCAGGCCCAAAAAAAGCATTTTTTTTTTTTTTTACATTTTCGGCCGAGTCGCGCTGGGTGCGCCAACCCCGTCGAAAATGGAAAAAAAAAACGAAGCGCGGACTCCCGCGCTTCTTTTTTTAAAGCCCCCGGGTGGGCCAGGTCCTGGGGGCAATCCTCATTATTGTAGCGGGGGCCTGCGGGGCATCGGGGAATACTTGCAGTGTGCTCGGATTCTACATGGATGCGGCCGCAAGGTAAACATGCGTCCTTATGCGCATCCCGGACCCATTCATGCAGAGGAAGCGCCTCCCGTGTCCAGCTGCCTGGGTACGAGCACACGTCTGTCTGGGCTGCCATGGGAGTTTGGCTCTGAGAGTGACACGCGCGTGTATGTTTTCAATATGTTGTATGCATATGGGTGTGTTTTCAAGGTTCCCTGGGTGCATTGTTGTTTCTTTTCAATGGGTGGGCCTGCGGGCAAATATCCTGATATACGATCTTTGTTTTCAAAGTGTGGGGAGCTGTATGGATCTCCTTCGAGGGTTTTTGGGTGCAGTCCAGCCCTTCCCCTCACAGAGCCAGGCCTCACCCCCTCCTCGGGCTCGCAATGTGATCCTCCACAGTGGACAATGGGGCCCCGCGTGGCCCAGACAAAGGCGAGGGCAGTAGTTAAATTGCAGGACACGTTCCCCCACCCGGGCCTTGAATTATCCAAGGAGGAGGAAAGAAAATGGGAGCACCTTTCTTCTCGACTGCTGAAAAAAAGCTGGGGCTAAAAGTTGAGGCGGGCTCTACCTTTCAACGCCAGCCGAGCAGACGTAATTCATTGGTAGTCGGGGCTCGGGGCCCGGAAGAAAGGCCCGTGAGGCGGCCCCGGCAGCCTGCAGACACCGGGCCTTACACTGGGAAGGGCGGAATTATCCGAATGGCCCCCTGAACGTTTATTCTTTAAAGACAAAGGGGCATTTCTCGGCCCATGTGGGCTGAACGGGTCTTTCCGCTGCCAGTGGCGAGGCCGTGGGCAGTGCCACCTGTGCCAGGGTTATCTGTCATTGGAAACTGAAAGCAAATGGCCGCCGGACCACTTCACCTGCCCTTACAAGGTTGCAGAAAAAAAAGACACACACATTTTTCATTTTTGTCTGCTGCCACGCTCATCGTCTGCAGTGTGCCTGAATTAGACAGTGGAATTAGATGGGTCTGGGGAATTAGAAGCCACGAAATACAGGCGAAGCCGCAACCGTGGCAAGTACGAATGAAAACGTTGCAATAGGCTCCGGGATATAAACTCATGGGAAATGGAAATTAATAGAGAATTACGAGAATAAAGTAATTTAACAATATTTAACAACCAAGTCAACTGAAATAATTATGAATAAGAAATGTGAAATATGAAAAAGAAAGGGGCTGTTGCTATAAAGCAATCGTTTAGAACGGAATCATGCACGCATAAAATGCACTGCAAGTTATGCTGCGAGGAACAAAAGATAAAGCAAATAAGTTACCAGTTGCAAATGAGGGATACGGGGTAAAAGGGGAGGGAAAGGCGGGAATCGAGTAACGGAGCGTGGAAGCAATAATTATTGAAAAAAATAATATATGCGCTTCGGGCTCATGGGAAGCTGGCTCCCGGAATGTGGGACCAGAATAATTAGCTGTCGCGGTCTGGGAGGTGTGAAAGAGTAGCTCGTGAACTTGGCCGGCTGTCTGTCTAGGGGTGATTGATGGCTACCCCCGCGGCCCCCACCATGGGTTGTCGGACTGAGGGGCGTGACCCCAGACTCTGCAGGCCCTATCCCAGTGGCAGCACAGACTTTTTTCTGAATGCAGAGGATTTTTTTTGTCTTCATCCCATCAAAGAAAGTTTGCAGTTGCCCTGCAGCCCACAAACCGGGCCCCCGCAGCTGGGCTGTTTGGAGGCAGCGGCTGCAGCCCCCCAAATAATGGGGGATCAGAGTGCTTGCCTACCAGGAGGGTACAGAGGCTTTGTGCCCTGTTAATATTAGTTAATTTTCCCCGTTTGGGCAGAGGCTTGTAAGGTGGCCGGGATCAGTGGTTTAAACGGGATTGGTGGAGAGAGATGCGCCCTACACGAGAGAGTCTCTGTTGTGTATTAAATGCATAGTGTGGGACTTTGTTCCGACCGGGGGAGGGGGGATTCACTGCACTATGTGGGGCAGTTCAATCAGAAGCAGCAGGCACGTGTGCTAGGCAGAAGGGTGGAGGGGGTACTGAGAGGACGTCTATGAGAGAGAGCAGAACATAGGAAGAGAAGAGTCTAAGAAGGAAAGGTGCGGTGGCAGGGACGGGAAGATAGGGCCGGCGTGAGACGCGGAAAGCAGGTGGAAGAGGAAAGGAGACGACAGACAGATAGTACGAGAAAGAGGCTTTGAGCATGCTCAGGGTGGTGAATGGCAGGGGGAAGAGACAGAGGAGCGAGCAAGAGACAGGGTGTGCGTGAGAGAAGAGAATGGGGAGGCTAGTCGGGGAGGGCGCAGAACAGAGTGAGGGAGAGCAGGGTCTGAGACTGGCCGAGATGGTCAAGGGAGTGACAACACACATTTCCACGTATGAGGGGAGAGGGGACGGGGAGAGACAGGCAGCAGCAGACCATGTGAGGTGGGCGCAGGGAGAACAATTAAAGCAGGAGGAGGTGCTATGGGAGGGGTAAAAGAGACACAAATGCAGAAAGGAGAAGGCGCAAGAGAGACCGGGGCCTTGAAGAAGAGAGACTGCGCATGAATGCAAGGAAAGGGAGAAAGAAAGGGTGTGGCGCCGGGAGACAACAACACAAGAGAGAGAACACGGGGACTGGGCAGAGAGGGGCAGAGAGAGGAGGGTCTGGGCAGAGGTGCAGAAGGGCAGAGGGAGAGAGTTGGGTCTGGGTAGAGATGTGCAGAGAGAGAGAAAGAGAGAAATGGGTCTGGACAGAGATGTGCAGCGAGGGTGAGAGTGAGAGAGAGAGAGAGAGAGAGAGAGTAGGGGTTGAGCGACCCGTGGAGACTTCCAGAAACACACACACCCGCTGACTGTCAGATCACACCGAGAGGTGAAAACAACACTGGGCCCCTTTGTGAGCTAATGAACAGGCGAATATTTACAGAGTGATTCTGTGGGACTGAGATACCTCATAACCCAACGTGTGTGTGTGTCCTAAAGATGTTCGTGCTGGCGCAGCATGCGCCCGCACACTAAGGTGTAAAACGCGTTCACGGGCACAGATATGTGCATGAAATATTCTGACCTGTCGATCTGGGTTCATAAGTGCTTCTATGTACGCCTTTGTCCAATTGTACGTGAGCATGCATGTACGTTTACATACTTACATGTTCGCAAAAGAATGAAACCGCAGACCTAATTAATTGAAAATGCTGATAAACGGAATGACGTACGCATATACGTGCAGGAACGTGCCATTCTTGGCCTGTAGGTCTGCATGTGGGGGTCCCCATGCAGTGTGATAGAACAGTGGTGGCCTGTGGGGAGCTATGCCTGTGTTGTTTCTGGTAGTGGGTAGAGGGGCGGGCAGAGGCAGTCTCTGGGAAGTCTGCCTCCTCCATACAAGCCTGGATGTATGGTTCATGAAAGCGGACAGAGAGAAGGGCAGAGACAGACAGTGTGTTGTTTCTGGAAATGGGCAGAAGGAAGGGCAGAGGTAGTCTCCGGGGAACTCTGCATCCTCGCCACAGGCCTCCCTGTGTTGTTTCTGCCTTCGTTTTCTAGTAGTGGACAGAGGGAATGGCAGACGCAGTCTCTGGGAAGTCTGCCTCCTCCATACAAGCCTGGATGTATGATTCAAGAAAACAAGCAAAGAGAAGGGCGAGACAGACACTGAGGGCTCTATCCACACTACCAGTCTGTCTGTGTTGTTTCTGGAAATGGGCAGAAGGAAGAGCAGAGGTAGTCTCCGGGGAGCTCTGCATCCTCACCACAGGCCTCCCTGTGTTGTTTCCGCCATCGTTGTTTCTGGTAGTGGGCAGAGGGAAGGGCAGAGGCAGTCTCTAGGAAGTCTGCCTTCTCAATACAAGCCTGAATGTATGGTTCATGGAAGCGCGCAGAGAGAAGGGCAGAGAGAGACAGTGGGGGCTCTATCCACACTACCAGTCTGTCTGTGTTGTTTCCGGAAATGGGCAGAAGGAAGGGTAGAGGCAGTCTCCGGGGAGCTCAGCATCCTCGCTACAGGCCTGGCTGGGTTGTTTCTGGAGTGGGCAGAGAGGGGCAAAGGCAGGGTCCTGGGCTGCATCCAATCCACAGACCTAGCTGTGTAGTTTTTGTAGGGGAAAGAGAGTAGGGCAGAGGCAGGCCTCTGAGGTCTGTATCCAGACTACCAGCCTGGCTCTGTAGTTTCTTGAGTTAGGCAGACGGCATAAAGAGCTCCTGTGAGCTCTGCGTCCTCACTACAGACCTGGCTGTGTTGTTTCTGGATTCAGGCAGAAAGAAGGGCAGACGCAGCTCCGTGAGGTCTATTTCCACACTACAGGCCAGGCTGTGTCATTTTGGAGGGGACAGAGAGGGTGCAGAGGCAGGATCCTGTGCTGCATGCACACTGCAGGCCTAGCTGAGTAATTTCTGGAGGGGGCAGAGAGAGGGGCTGAGGCAGGCCTCTGAGGCTTGCATCCACACTACAGGCCTGGCTGATTAGTTTCTGGAGGTGGCAGAGAGGGGCTGAGGCAGGCCTCTGAGGATTGCATCCACACTGCCAGCCTGGCTGTGTAGTTTCTGGAGGTGGCAGAGAGGGGCTGAGGCAGGCCTCTGAGGCTTGCATCAATACTACAAGCCTGGCTGTGTAGTTTCTGGAGGTGGCAGAGAGGGGCTTAGGCAGGCCTCTGAGGATTGCATCCACTCTGCCAGCCTGGCTGTGTAGTTTCTGGAGGTGGCAGAGAGGGGCTGACGCAGGCCTCTGAGGCTTGCATAAATACCACAAGCCTGGCTGTGTAGTTTCTGGAGGTGGCCGAGAGGGGCAGAGGCAGGCCTCTGAGGCTTGCATCCACACTACAGGCCTGGCTGTGTAGTTTCTGGAGGTGGCAGAGAGGGGCTGAGGCAGGCCACTGAGGCTTGCATCCACACTACAGGCCTGGCTGAGTATTTTCTGGAGGTGGCAGAGAGGGGCTGAGGCAGGCCTCTGAGTATTGCATCCACACTGCCAGCCTGGCTGTGTAGTTTCCGGATGTGGCAGAGAGGGGCTGAGGCAGGCCTCTGAGGCTTGCATCCAAACTACAAGCCTGGCTGTGTAGTTTCTGGAGGTGGAAGAGAGGGGCAAAGGCAGGCCTCTGAGGCTTGCATCAATACTACAAGCCTTGCCTCTTTCTGCACCTCACTTGCTTCTTTCTGCACCCCTCTTGCCTCTTTCTGCACCCCTCATTGCTCTTTCTCTACCTCTTTTGCCTCTTTCTGCACCCCTGTTCCCGCTTTCTGCCCCTTTCCTGCCTGTTTCTCCACCTCTCTTGCCTCTTTCTCTACCTCTGTTGCCTCTTTCTGCACTTCTCTTGCTCTTTCTGCACCCTTCGCGCCTCTTTCAGTACCTCTGTTACTTTTTTCTGCACTTCTCTTCCTTCTTTATGCACCCCTCCTGACTCTTTCTGTACCTCGCTTGCCTCTTTGTGCACACCTCCTACCTTTTTCTGTACCCTTCTTGCCTCTTTTTGCACCTCTCCTGCTTCTTTCTACACCTCTGTTGCTTCTTTCAGCAAATCTCTTGCCTCTTTCTGCACTTCTCTTGCTTGTTTCTGCACCTCTCTTGCGTCTTTCTGCACCTCTGTTGCCACTTTCTGCACTTCACTTGCTTCTTTCTGCACCTCTCTTGCCTCTTTCTGCACCTCTGTTGCTTCTTTCTGCACCCCTCCTGCCTCTTTCTGCACCCCTCTTCCCTCTTTGTGCAACTCTCTTGCCTCTTTCTACACCTCTCTTCACTCTTTCTGCACCACTCTTGCCTCTTTCTGTACCTCTGTTGCTTCTTTCTGCACTTCTCTTGCCTCTTTCTGCACCCTTCGTCCCTCTTTCAGCACCTCTGTTGCTTCTTCCCGTACTTCTCTTGGTTCTTTCTGCACTGCTGTTGCCTCTTTCTGTTTCCCTCTTGCATCTTTGAGCACCTCTTTTGCTTCTTTCTGCACTTCTCTCTCCTCTTTCTGCACCCCTCTTGACTCTTTCTGCACCTCTGATGCTTCTTTCTGCACTTCTATTGCCTCTTTCTGCACCACTCTTGCTTCTTTCTGCAGCTGACTTGCCTCTTTCAGCACCTCTGTTGCTTTTTTCTGCATATCTTTTGCCTCTTTCTGCACCTCACTTGCCTGTTTCAGCACCTCTGTTGCTTTTTTCTGCAGATCTCTTGCCTCTTTCTGCACCCCTCTTTTCTCTTTCTGCACCTCTCTTGCCTCTTTCTGCACCCCTGTTCCCTCTTTCTGCACCTCTCTTGCCTCTTTCTGTACCTCTGTTGCCTCTTTCTGTACCTCTGTTGCCTCTTTCTGCACTTCTCTTGCTCTTTCTGCACCCTTCGCGCCTCTTTCAGCACCTCTGTTACTTCTTTCTGCCCTTCTCTTCCTTCTTTCTGCACCTCTCTTGCTTCTTTCTGCACCTCACTTGCCTCTTTCAGCACCTCTGTTGCTTTTTTTCTGCGGATCTCTTGCCTCTTTCTGCACCTCACTTGCCTCTTTCAGCACCTCTGTTGCTTTTTTCTGCAGATCTCTTGCCTCTTTCTGCACCCCTCTTTTCTCTTTCTGCACCTTTCTTGCCTCTTTCTGCACCCCTGTTCCCTCTTTCTGCACCTTTCCTGCCTGTTTCTGCACCTCTCTTGCCTCTTTCTGTACCTCTGTTGCCTCTTTTTGCACATTTCTTGCCTCTTTCTGCACCCCTTTTGCTTCTTTCTGCACCTCTGTTGCTCCTTTCTGCACATCTATTGCCTCTTTCTGCACCTCTCTTGCCTCTTTCAGCACCTCTGTTGCTTTTTTCTGCAGTTCTCTTGCCCCTTTCTGCACCTCACTTGCCTCTTTCAGCACCTCTGTTGCTTTTTTCTGCAGATCTCTTGCCTCTTTCTGCACCCGTTCCCTCTTTCTGCACCTTTCCTGCCTGTTTCTGCACCTCTCTTGCCTCTTTCTGTACCTCTGTTGCCTCTTTTTGCACATTTCTTGCCTCTTTCTGCACCCCTTTTGATCTTTCTGCACCTCTGTTGCTCCTTTCTACACATCTATTGCCTCTTTCTGCACCTCTCTTGCCTCTTTCAGCACCTCTGTTGCTTTTTTCTGCAGTTCTCTTGCCCCTTTCTGCACCTCACTTGCCTCTTTCAGCACCTCTGTTGCTTTTTTCTGCAGATCTCTTGCCTCTTTCTGCACCCGTTCCCTCTTTCTGCACCTTTCCTGCCTGTTTCTGCACCTCTCTTGCCTCTTTATGTACCTCTCTTGCCTCTTTGTTCACCCCTCCTACCTTTTTCTGCACCCCTCTTGCCTCTTTTTGCACCTCTGTTGGTTCTTTCTGCACTGCTCTTGCTTCTTTCTGCACCTTACCTGCCTCTTTCTGCACTTCTCTTGCTTCTTTCCACACCTCTGTTGCTTCTTTCAGCAATTCTCTTGCCTCTTTCTGCAGTTCTCTTCCTTCTTGCTGCATCCCTCCTGCCTCTTTCTGTGCCTCTTTGTGCACCTCTCCTACCTCTTTCTGCACCCCTATTGCCTCTTTTTGCACCTCTCTTGGTTCTTTCTTTACTGCTCTTGCTTTTTTCTGCACCTCACTTGCCTCTTTTTGCACTTCTCTTGGTTCTTTCTAAACCTCTGTTGCTTCTTTCAGCAATTCTCTTGCCTCTTTCGGCACTTCTCTTGCTTGTTTCTGCACCTCTCTTGCGTCTTCCTGCACCTCTGTTGCCTCTTTCTGCACTTCACTTGCTTCTTTCTGCATCTCTCTTGCCTCTTTCGGCACCTCTGTTGCTTCTTTCTGCACCCCTCCTGCCTCTTTCTGCACCCCTCTTCCCTCTTTGTGAAACTCTCTTGCCTCTTTCTATACCTCTCTTCCCTCTTTCTGCACCACTCTTGCCTCTTTCTGTACCTCTGTTACTTGTTTCTGAAGTTCACTGTCCTCTTTCTGCACTCCTCGTGCCTACTTCTGCAGCTCTATTGCTTCTTTCTACACCTCTGATGCTTCTTTCAGCAATTCTCTTGCCTCTTTCTGCACTTCTCTTGCCTGTTTCTGCACCCCTCTTGCCCCTTTCTGCACCCGTCTTCCCTCTTTGTGCAACTCTCTAGCCTCTTTCTACACCTCTCTTCCCTCTTTCTGCACCACTCTTGCCTCTTTTTGTACCTCTGTTCCTTCTTTCTGCACTACTTTTGTTTCTTTCTGGACCTCTCTTGGGGGCATATTAACAAGGGCCTTATCTCCGCTTTTTTTGCTTTAAAAGCCAAAAAAGCGGAGATAATATTATCGCCCTATCTACAAGGGGATGCTAACATGCATTAGCGCATGTTAGCACCCGTTTTCCCGATGCCTCGCTTTGCATCTCTAATGAGATGCAAAGTGGGCGTCACTGGGCAGGACAACCTGTAAAATATCGCTGATGTGCACATCGCAATATTTACAAGGCGGCACATGCATTTTAGCAGACGTTAGTTTTGGGCGAAAACCGCTGTCTTCGCCAAAAACTAACATCTGCTAAAATCCTGACTCATGTATGTTTAACATGGGGGGTGGATTCTTGTGTTACGACCACAGGGTCGTATCATCAAGCATATCGCCGTTTTGTAGGGAACATCGCTGGAAAACCAGTGATGTTCCCTGCAAAACGGCCATTTCCCCGTTATCGCTGGAATTTACATCGCCCTGGAGAAACGCGTTGTTAATAATGCGCTAACAGGGCGATAAATTCCAGCGATAGACGGCGATAAATACATAAGCGCTAAGCGCGCTTTGAGTTATTTATCGCCGTCCGTTGCTGATATGCCCCTTGTTTCTTTCCTTATCCCTCTTGCCTCTTTCTCCACCCCACTTCCCCCTTTCTGCATGTCTGTTGCGCCTGTATGCATTTCTCTTGCTTCTTTCTGCACCTCTCTTGCCTCTTTCTGCACCCCTGTTCCTTTTTTCTGCACCCTTCTTCCCTCTTTCTGCACCTCTTTTGCCTCTTTCTGCACCTCTGTTCCTTCTTTCTGCACTTCTTTTGTTTCTTGCTGCACATCTCTTGCTTCTTTCTGCACCCCTCGTGCCTCTTTCTGCACTCCTCTTCCTTCTTTTTGCACCCCTCTTGCCTCTTTCTGCACCTCTGTTGCTTCTTTTTGCACTACTCTTGCCTCTTTCTGCACCTCTCTTGCTTCTTTCTGCACCACTTGTGCTTCTTTCTGTACCCCTCTTCCCTCTTTCTTCACCCCTCTTGCCTCTTTCTGCACCTCTCTTGCTTCTTTCTGCACCCTTTGTGCCTCTTTCTGCACGCCTCTTCCCTCTTTTTGCATCCCTCTTGCCTCCTTCTGCACCTCTGTTGCTTCTTTCTGCACTACTCTTGCATCTTTCTGCACCTCTGTTCCTTCTTTCTGCACTTCTTTTGTTTCTTTCTGCACTTCTCGCTTCTTTCTGCACCCCTCTTGCCTCTTTCTGCACCTCTGTTCCTTCTTTCTGTACTTCTCTTGCTTCTTTCTGCACTTCTCTTGCTTCTTTCTGCACCTCTCTTGCCTCTTTCTGCTCCTCTCTTGCCTCTTTCTGCACACACAGGGCTACTTTTAAACTGACCTCAGGTTCAGCAGTGCACACATGCAAGTGTAGAAAAGGGCTGCTGGCCTCTAAACTGCCATGCCCTATTATATGCTAGGGACTTAGAGGAAGTTTTAATCCCCCTGCTCTATTATGTACTAGGGCCTTACAGGGGAGGTCATGCCAATCACAGGGGTACCCCAACCCATAGTGTACCCTAGTGTATTTAGGTGTTTTCACTGTATTCTAAGTGTCTTTTAGCATAGCACTGGCTCCGGGCCGGGTTAGGCAGAGCCCAGGGTCAGTCAGAGTCAGTTACCACCAGTACCAGTCAGCAAAAAGTTGGGGGGTGCCCAGGGCACAGGATGACTTTGCAACAAGGCCTCTTTCTGCACTTCTGTTGGTTCTTTCTGCATATCTCTTGCTTCTTTCTGCACCTTTCTTCCTCTTTCTGGACTTCTGTTGCCTCTTTCTGCATTTCTCTTGCTTCTTTCTGCGCCTTTCTTCCTCTTTCTGCACATGTCCTACCTCTGTAGGCATAGTTAGAAATTTTCATTTAAAAAACCTTAGAAATTCACTGAAAAAACCATAGGTTTCAGGGACGTTATAGTTAGAATTTAGCATTTAAAAAACCTTTGAAATTCACTGAAAAAAACATAGGTTTCAGGGTTTGTTATAGTTAGAAATTAGCATTTAAAAAAACTTTGATATTCACTGAAAAAACCACAGGTTTCAGGGACGTTATAGTTAGTTGGACATTTCACTCATACAAAACCAGAGAAGTAATTAGCTACGTGGGACAAGCACGCAAGCAAAGAAAGACTGAGGTTGACATATTAATGGGAAAACTACCTGGTTTGGAGGCAGAACATGTGGTAATGATTAGTAAGGGGGAACAGGAAGAGCAAATCAGGGAACATATGCTGAAATTAGCAGTAACAAAAGCAGAATTTAATAGCTTTTTTCAGGAAAGGTTGGCCCAGACATATCAAATTCATCGGGGGGAAATGTATGAATATGGAGAGACAGCAGGAAGGCTTTTAGCACTACACACAAGGCAGAAAAGTGTTAGAAATAACATACAGGAAATCATGAACAATCAGGGGTAAACTGTGAACGGCCCGGATAAAATTACGGATGTTTTTGAAGAATTTTATTGGAAGCTATATCAGGCAGATACGCAAGGAATAAGCATGACAGATCAGGAGGATAGATGGCCAATTTTAACAAAGATAGACGAAGCCACAGCGCAGGTACTGGATAGAGAAGTCACTTTGGAAGAGGTTCAGGAGGCTATCGGTGCTTTATCCGCGGGGAAAGCAGCAGGCCCAGATAAGATCCCGCTAGAAGTATATAAAATATTGGTACATGAAATTGCTCCAATTCTGCATGATCTGTTTCTGGGGGTCCAGTATAGTGGGATACCCCCTGTATCATGGCAGGGAACGGATGTGGTGATCTTTCCCAAGAAGGGGAAAGCGGCTGAATTGCCGGCTTCATATCGGCCAATATCTCTTATGAACTCCGATGCTAAACTGTATTAAAAAATGATGGGCAAGCGTCTTCAAGGGGTTATATTGACACTGGTATCCCCTTGGCAGCACAGCTTTGTCCTGGGCAGGGGGACCACAGACCACGTTAGACAGGTTATTGCAATTCTAGATATAGCAGAAGCAGAATCTAGTGCTGTGGCTGTTGACCTCCTGGACGCTGAGAAAGCATTTGACCGGGTATCATGGCAATATCTATGGGATACTTTGGCAGAAAGGGGACTAGGTCCACGGATGGTTCGGGCTATACAAGCAATGTACTATCAACCCTATGCCCAGCTACAAATAATGGGTAATACCTCAAGGAGAATTGAGATAGCCAGAGGGACGCGACAAGGCTGTCCGTTCTCCCCAATTTTATTCGCCCTATATATGGATCCATTTATAATGCAAATTGTACAAAATCAAACAATTAAACCTGTAACTACCATGGGCTTTGAAACCAAGATTCTAGCATACGCTGATGACGTTGCAATAATAACAAGCGAGCCAGCGAGTGCAGTTAGGGAGATAGAAATGATGGCAGAGGGATTTGGTAGGAGGGCAGGTTACCTATTGAATAAGGGAAAAACTCAAATTATTTGCTCGTCCCAGTGTCAACTACAAGATCCCCAAAGACGTGAAGAGGCCACATATTTAGGGGTAAATATTACAAATCATATAGACAATCTATGGGCGGTTAATATAGATCCGGTGATAGATAAAATATCTATGGAACTCAAGCGATTGGATAAATTGTACCTCACAATTGTTGGTAGAATTAACGTAATAAAAATGATAATGTTTCCAAAAGTATTATACCTCCTCCGAGCAATACCGTTAGATTTGGCAGAAGACAAGTTAAATAAAGTTAATGCCATGTTCTCCAATTTTATATGGGGGTATCAAAAAACACGGCGAGCACTGAAATTCTTGACTCTACCAAGAGAACGTGGAGGATGGGGGCGCCAAATATGTTATTTTATTACTGGGCTATTGCCGTACAACAGATGGGTGGTCTAATTTTACCCGGGAAAAGTAGAGGTACTTCCACGGGATTACCCACAATATATCAATTGTCCCTAGGAAATGAAGCAGATGGGCTCTTTCTGAGGCAGATTGAACCAAGCTATTTCAAACAAATAAGGTTCAAGTGTATCAAAGGAGCTTGAATGGTCTGGAAGAAGGTCAGTAAGATTCTGAAGATTCCCAGACAAAACAGATATACCCCTTTGTGGCGATCAACCATTTTGCCGGAAGCCATCTATGATGGTATGGCTAGGAGTTGGGAGAATGTCGGTATAATTAGTGTGGCAGATCTGCTTCAGAATAATGAAGTTATGTCATTTGCAGAACTGGTACAGAAGTCCGGGGCTAAGAACAACACACAGTATAAATATGTACAGGTGCAAAGGTGCTTAAAACAATTCCTCCAGGATCCTAATAATTTGAAGAAGATCCCACTGATTGAAATTTTTAAACGACATGATAGCAGAGTCAGGGAATATTATCAGGAGCTAATAAAGACTCTCCCAGACGATATGGAAAAAACTGAAAATAAGTGGGTAGAGAAACTGGGGGACGGGGATGTTGATTTGGATATGGCAATCGAATTAGGAGCAAAAATCTTCCTCTCCGCCAATTTAAAAGCCCAACAATACAAAACCTTGTTTAACCTATATTATACGCCGGCTAAGCTTCATGGATGGGGGAAGAGGGGAGATGATAAATGTCCAAGGTGTCAGATAGGCTCTACTGACATGGTGCATATGTTTTACTCCTGTACCAAGCTTTTACTGTTTAGGGAGAGCATAGAGGAATTTTGGGTACAAACACTTAATAAGCAAATAACGATTACTCCAGCATTAATGGTATTAGGATACGATAGCCGGGCAAATCTTGATACATCACAGAGGGATTTTGTGTTTATGACAATAGCTGTAGCCCGGCTGCTGATAGCGACTGCTTGGAAAGACACAGAGCCACCTACTTACCAACTATGGCTGCATAGAATGTTGAGTATTAGTGTGCAGGAAATATCATTGTATAAGTGCAAAGGGCGAAAAGCAAAGAAGAAGTGTATGAAATTATGGGAACCTTTATTACTATGGCGGAATAGTAAAGTTGTATAAAGTAAGCATGTAAGGTGTATATATGTATATATTTAAAGCTTTATGTACAGTGTTGACTGTGGCGGAATTCATAATATAATGTAGTAATGTATTGTTTGCTTTTTATATATTTTTTTATTATTCTTTTTTTTTCTAATGTCATACCTGACCTTTTCAATAAAAAAAGAAATTAAAAAAAGAAATTTACTGGAAAAACCATAGGTTTCAGGGACGTTATAGTTAGAAATTAGCATTTAAAAAACCTTAGAAATTCACTGAAAAAACCATAGGTTTCAGGGACGTTATAGTTAGTTGGACATTTCACTCATACAAAACCAGAGAAATTTGGCCGTTATAGTTAGTTGAGCTAACTATAACTCGCGCCCCCGCAATGCACTGCTGATGACGTCACATATTACATCATTAATGACATGGTCAGTGACATCACTAATGACATCACTGATGACATCTCAAATGACATCACTGATGACATCACTGATGACATCATCCACATGATAATCTGATGCACCTCCTCACACCCTAATATAACCTTTGATACACCCACTCGAAAATACAGACTACCATTTTCGAAACCATAGACACACCAATACCAGTTACAATGTACCAACTCACTGATTCCTAGGTCTACACACACACACATCTACTCATTCACCCATACAGGCACTCATACATGCAGTCACTCATCAATACAGCACTATCATTTGCACTCATACATCTATACAGACACTCACACACCGCCACTCATCCATAGAGTTACTCACACACCTAGTCAGTCATGCAAAGAATCGATCACACTCCCATTTACTCACCTATACAGTTATACACACACCACCTCACTTATTCATACAGATACTAACACATACTTACTCTCTTATACAACCACTGATACAAGCACACACTCATCCATACAGCCACTCTCACAATCACTCACTCTCATGTATAGTCATTTATATACTCCAACACTCACATATACTGCCTTTCACATATGTAGTTACTCACACATGTACCACTGAGACATCCATTCACCCACCAACACACTCATACACACACACCCACCCATACAGCCCTTCATAGATGCACTCTTGCACCCATACACCCAGTGAATCACCCACTCACACATCTATGCACAGAGTCACACACCCCCACCCACCCACACAGACACTCAGGCACCCATACAGATACTCAGACAACCAATCAATAACCCATATAGACACTCATGTAGCTACTCACCAACCCATGCAGCCGCTTACACACCAACTGACAGACTGATACAGACATTCACACAGTTTAGTCACTAACCCATGCATTCAGTAAAACATGTTTAATCACTCACTTATACAGTCAGTCACTCACCTACTAAATCATCCATTCAGACACTTACACACCCACTCGTTCTTCAATACACCTTGGCATATATATATAAAACATATTTAAACTTTACAGAAACACACAGTCACTGGATGATGTCATCAGTGTTGTTATCAGTGATGTCATTTGAGATGTCATCAGTGATATCATCAGTGATGTCACTGACCATGTCATGAATGATATAATATGTGACGTCATCAGCAGTGCATTGCGGGGGCGCGAGTTATAGTTAGCTCAACTAACTATAACGGCCGAATTTCTCTGGATTTGTATGAGTGAAATGTCCAACTAACTATAACGTCCCTGAAACATGTGGTTTTTCAGTGAATTTCTAACGTTTTTTAAATGCTAATTTCTAACTATAACGTCCCTGAAACCTATGTTTTTTTCAGTGAATATATATGCACTGTTCTTCTGCCCTGAATATAGTAGGACCAGAGCCAAATGGATAATTTGCACAAACCTGGGCACTCCACACTATGCAGAGGCCTGCACAAATGGACGGTCTTATACCAGCAGGCACATTGTTTTTGCAGTCTCCAGGTTCTTATTTGCTATGTGGTGACTGAGGAGGAAAAATGTCCTAACACCGGCCAATAGATAGGACAGCAGTGCTGCAAGGCCGCTAGAGGAACCCCACATGGGTGAATGTTGTCAAAGTTAATAATGTTAATAACTAATCATCTCCAACCTAATAATTGCTGAGAACACTGGTGTCATGTATCGGGTAGATGGAATTCGTTTGTAGCCTTTTTTGAAAATCATTTCATCTTGTAAACTTGTAGCGTTACTTTTGTGCACAATCAATGTGGGACAATGTTTTACCGATATTATTTGTCTATTTCTATTGTATTTAATCAATGGTTGTTGGCCATTTTTATGCTTTGTATTATGTATATAGCCACATGATTTTTTACTTTTAATATTTTTTTATATGCATGTCTCATTTATGTAAATTGGCCGAAATCAAGATGTATTGACTGACTGGCTGTGTTGACACTGCTGGGCCAGACATATTTTGTGTCGTGTCTTGGAACATAGCAGGCATCAGAAAGAAGCTGGATAATGAGGATTGACTGGAACTAATTAATAAGCATGACATAGTATGTTGCCATGAGACCTGGGCCCGTGAGGATTTTCACGTTAATGGGTTTCAATCCTTTTGCCTAGCTGCCACACTATCCACTTCAGACAGGCCGAAGGGGGGACTAAGGGTACTCATTTTTATTAGAATAAGCAATTTGAAAGTCAAAAAGTTGCTGTGTACCCCCTGTTGTCAAGTTATGCGCAAGCTATTCCCTCGGTTTTGGGATTTTTATTAATGAGCTTTTATTAAAAAAAAGTTTTAAAACTCATCCTGTCGAGCTGATAAGTGACTTGGACCAATTTTTAACTAATTATTGCGAGATACACCCAGATACGGGAGCCATTCTCTGGATGGCAATTTTAATATTTGTATTTTCCCTTTCAGAGGTGACTGTGTTTATGGGGTTGCAGATTGGCAAGAAGAATATGTAGCACATTGTATGCCATATGCCATATGGGTCTGCATTGAACTAGGTGATAACCAAACTTAGGTTACTTTTCAGATCAGATTTTTTTAAGGAAGGTGATTTTATTCTGCCAACTTATACAGGAAAGGGGAAGGGATCTACAATAGATTTTCTGTTGGTCTACTCCTATATATTCCTCTACTTTCAGGCCTCCTTTATTTTTCCTTCCATTATCAGCAGCCATAATCCTATTGTTGCTAGTTTAAAATGTGCTCTGTCGAAATCTCAAACTTGCAGTCTTATCACTGATCTTCAGTTCTCTAACAACCATGGTATTTGCCTCAAATGGGCAACTGTGGATCATGTAAAAAAATTGAGAGCCTATTCATGCTAAATCTAGAGGAAGTGATGTTTTGTCTATCAGAGGAGGCATTGGTTGGGGAACTTCATGAAAGTTTTGAAGGTCTCTGTAAACGTGTTTCAAGCTTGTTGGTTGCCAGGAAAAAGCAAATGGCACCCCCTCCCCATTCAAATGGTTTAACACTACTTGCATTGTTGCTTTAAAATAGCTCAAAATGGTCTACAAAGCATCATCTTGCAATGTTGAGGAGGTTAGATATGCTAGGGCTGCATATAAATCCACTCTAGATAAGAGGAAACAGGAAGTAAGGAGGCAGGCATAGGAGGATTTGCAAGCGCACTCCGAACTTAGGGATTCCAGGGCCTTTTGGGGAGTGATAGGCAGGCCTTTTTTTTACTGATGATAATCAGACTAAAATTGAATGTCATATTCCTGCAGTGGAATGGGTCAGTCACTTCTCTAAAATATTCAGCCAGGAACCTTCATCCCATGCTCCAGGTGAGATTAGGCCTCCCCTCTTCTGTCGAAACCCTAGCTCAAAGGAACCTACTGAAGTTAGCACAGTAACTAGAACCATATTAAAGTCTCTGGCAGGAAAGGCGCCAGGGCCAAATAGAGTGCCTGTTGATATTTTCAGACAGAATCCCACTTTTTGGGCACAACTGCTAACAAATGTTTATTGTGCGGTGATAAGAGGCAATATCCCTAATACCTGGAAGGAGTCCATCATCATCCCAATATTTGCAAAAATGAGATAGAAATAGTCCAAAGCAAACACAAGGAGATGATGGATGGAGCGCTGAAACTTTTCAGACACTCACCCCCAGTCACAGGTCTGGGTTGAATCCATCATCATTCTTTAGCTCACTTCGCCACCTCAGTTCAGACCCAGCTATATGCAAATCAGTCTTGACCCTGTGCCTCATGGGAACAGTCCAGCCCGAACTGCCAAGCCAGGTTTTCCCTGAACCGGAAACAAGCATCCTGGGACTGGTTTCTGGGTAACACCCTTCATCAGCCAGGCTAGCTTGAATCCAGTGGCAAAGTGAGCAAGGGACCCACGTCAGGGCATACCTTGCCAACTTAGGGCGAACAAAGCAAACACAAGGAGATGATGGACGGAGCGCTGAAACTTTTCAGACACTCACCCCCAGTCACAGATCTGGGTTGAATCCTTCATCATTCTTTAGCTCACTTCGCCACCTCAGTTCAGACCCAGCTATATGCAAATCAGTCTTGACCCTGTGCCTCATGGGAACAGTCCAGCCCGAACTGCCAACCTGCTACCGACCAATTTCCCTCTTTGATTCTTCAGTTAAGATCCTTAGGAGGGTAATTCTGCAAAAATCAGAAGATTGGGCTGTGGAGAAAAATTATTTCTCGGAACTGCAATGTGTTTTTCGTCCAGGGGTTATTATGGTCAAGAAAACCCTGAATCTGCTCTTGCTATCTGGGAAATATATACAAGCAAGAGGAGGAGCTCTCCATATGGCCTTGGATCTTTCCAGTGCTTTCGACCAGGTCGATAGGGATAAGTTATGGGTTATGATGGGCAAAGCAGAGGTTGATGTAGCCCTAATCAACCTTTTGAAATGTCTGCACTGTGGTACGATGGCTCAGGTCCGATTTGGTACCAATATTGAGTGCTCTCCTGCCTTTTATTCCAGCAAAGGTGTGAGACAAGGATGTATTATACCCGCTTTTTATTTCTTTTTTATATTAACGCTCTTGAGGCGGAGCTTGAGGCCAGAGGCAAGGATCTTCCTATGGTTGGGCATCGTCCAGTTCCCGTTTCATTTTACGCGGATGACGCAGTTTTATTCACCCGCATCGCAAATGGACTGCAGCTGCGACTAGATTCTTTTAATGATTTTATGGGGGGAGGTTAAATTTGAGAATAAACCAGCAGAAATCACATATTATGATCTGTGGACCTAAGAAAACCTGTTCACGAACACACACCATAGATGGTATCCCAATCACCAAGGTGCATAGTTTCAATTCCGAGTGGTCTTGGTGATGGATAATTTGAGTTGAGATGAGCTCCTGAGCCAGAGAGCTTGTAAGTTCGCCAGGGCTATAGATACGATTTTTTAATTCTCCAAGAAATTTGGTCATAAAACCATTAAGGAGTTGACACCTTTGTATAATAGCAAATGTTTTTCCTTGGGAACTTATGGGGCTGGCTTTTGGGGCTATACTTCACCTGGAAGCTTGCAATTGATTGAGAATTAATTTATGTGCAGATTTCTGAATTCTTCCAAGAGTATTGCCAGTCTTATTGTCCATCTGGAACTTGGACATCATTTTTTGGAGGACATAGTTAAGACTGCACTGTTGCTTCTTTGAGTTAAGATCTGGCACTCGCCCCATACCACATTTATCTGATTGGCCGTTGAAGACTGCTTGAGAGAAGAACGTCTGAACCTCATCCCCTGGTTAGCCTATGTTAAGAGGAATTTTTCCAAACTGGGCTTGTCGAATCTGTTTCTCTCACCTAACGTAATTGATACAGCACAAATAACCGGGTGAAATCTCTTTTTTATCATTATGGAGATCAGGCCAGACTCTCTAAATGTTCATCTATGAGTTCGGTTTGCCACTACTTAGATATAAAATCCGGTGAAGGGATGGAATCATACGTATTGTGGGTCTTGAACCCCGAACATGGATTTTATTTAACTCGTTTTAGATTAAGCACTTTGCACTTTTTGGTAGCTTATCTTCAGCAGGGCACTTGGTTCCCCACTCTACCCCATTGTCCTTGCAATAACATCTCCAAGCAAACGTTTGCTCGCCCCAGACTGCATCTTTTATGTTCAAATGCATTCTTATGGTTTTAGATCACACATCTTAAGCCTGCAATGTTTATAGCTTTTAGATTTGAAGCACTGTTGTTTAGTCTCTTATAAGTTATATTCAACAAGCACTCAGAATTAGAAAAGTGGAGAGCTTTAACGTTTCCTGAGAAAGCTGAATTTTCTATACCAGGCTGTAGGCCCTGCCTTTGTTGTAACCAGCCTTTAAAGTCTTTGCCAAATTGAGTCTTGCTTTGACTGTTACAACCTGGTCAGTTTTTTAGTGTCAGAAGATTGCCTTATGTACCCTGATATATGTATGTATCATGTTGTTGTGATTTTATACTGTTTATCTGTCTGCATGTATGTGTTTTTATCTTTTTATGGCTATCAGCCGAATAAAAGTATGTGACTGACTGATAATGCAGGCCAATATAAATGAATAATGTAGTAGAAAGCATCATTTTAAATCTTTGTGAAAAATGGCTGTTAAAGTAGCAGACTAATCAGAGTATAAATGAGACCCTTAGTTATATTGTTAGCCAATTTAATATTTACTTTTAAAAATGTATTGGCTGTATCTATACAGCATTGTTCTGGCCTCAGAGGACTGCGAAGGACTGTACATAGAAACAATGCATGCACATTTCACATGAGAGACATGAAGTTGTGCTTATAATGATAATGAATAATGCAGTTAAACACAGAATTTCCACACAGCAAAGATGAGGGAAGGGATAATGTCTACAAAAGAAGGATGGTTTTAAGGAGGTGGGTTTTGAGGCCTTTCTTGAATTTCATCAATTTGGGATAAGGTCTGAATGGAAAAAGCTGCTAATTCCAGTGTCTTGGTCCATATACTGAATAGATCTATTGGAAAATGTGATCTTTCTTAGACAATTGGTTTACCAATTTGGTGAAGAAAAAACTCCTAGTAGAGTGATGTCACTGGTTTAGAGGTCAGTTGTTCAGGTTTTGCAAGTGAAGTGCTTTTAGGATCACACAACATACGTTAAAATACATTCCGGCAGGGAGAGGGAGCCAATGTGGATCTTTTTAGGTTGGTGAAATATTTTTGAAAAACCGCCTAAATTGATGTCAGTGATGAGTCTCAGTCATTGGTGAATACAGCATTACCTCCATCAATTTCTGACAAGATACCACTGATTATCAGGAGTAAAGTGCAAAGAGTCCTGAAAGCCAACAAAAACGTGTTCAGCAAATGAAGGCACACATCTGGAGTGACCCTGGAGAGAGGGCCTGGTCCAACACCAGGGTCTTTAAGTACATGGACAGCCAGCACTTGTTGAGCATACATACGTTGCCTGTGCATGATGTGTAGTTAGGACTCGTTCAGCTTTAACTCTACACCTTACAATGTATTATGAAAAAGTTGTAAAACAATACAGGAAGAACATTTCTGTTTCCAAGAATCAAGTGGTCGACATTGGTAAAGAACAAATATAAAACATTGAGAGGATTTGTAAATCCCTAAAAGGTTTAAATATACAAAGTAAAATATTGAACAGAGTGGTGAATTGATCATTTAACTGTTTGAGTTAAAAGTCTACTACTGCATAGACCTATGTGTAGCATGTAGATACGTTTGAATCATAGCTGCGTCACCTCAAACTTTCACCATTGTGGAACATTGATGTAGTTAGAGCCAGAACATTGAATTAAGGACATATAAAGTTATGAGGTAAATACATTGCCTGCAGTGAGACCCTAGTAATTTCAGAAAACAGTGCTGAAACTTGTCAGACAGATCAGTAGCCAAGGCATGGGACACAAAGTGATTGCCATCCTTGCCATGTTTGCAAACCATCCAGCATGTTTCCAGAGATTGAGAAGTGGTTAATGAAGCCAAGGGACAAGAAGTATATACACCAACACTCCTGATTTGGGTAGAAGGGTCATGCTTTTGTAAGCTACACATAACACAATGGCTTTTTTGAGTGTAAAACATACTTTACCCAAGAATTAAAGAAACTAACTCCTCTGCCAGCCCACTCAAACAGGATCACTACTCAATATGCAGCCCATTTCCACGTAGATATGATGACTTTAGTTGACTGTGTTCTCCGGAGGTGAGACTGCTCTCCTTTCTAAAGTATGATTACTCAGTGGTACACACCACTTAACCTGGGTATAGTGGGCACTTGACTCATTTTAGGAGATTGGGGCTCATTTTACACCAACAGACATTGACCCAGGAAAAAGAGAAAGGCAGAAAGGGAAGAAAGGAGAAAAAGAGATAGGAAAGCAATGAGAAAGTCAGAAAAATGTATCAAATAAGAACTTGCAAGAATAAGATAAAGTCAAAGTAAGTGTGAGGTAGTGAAAGTAAAAGGTAATAGCAACCCTGGCATTAAGCAGTGGGACCCTAAGATAATGTTAACAGTCTGCATTTATGTTTTTAAAAATTACTCACTGCCCCCAAAAAGGATGTCACTTCCACATTTAGCATCAGACATGTCTCATCTTCTTATTGTTGGCAAAACTATATATAAACCACCCTCACATTCACCAGCGCAACCAAAGGACAGCTCACCCTGGACTCAATGCCACCAGAATATCCACATAAAGAATGGACCAAAAAGTTCACTCTTAGAGGTACCAGCTCCACATCAAAATTAGTGTAAGCTGCCCAGTGTTCAAAGATGCGAACGAAATGGTGAGTTAACGCACAAGAAAAGGACACATGCAATTCCAATATCAACTAGCTTTTTCAAGAAATTATTGGCCTTCACCGAGAAATATTGCTAGTTTCATAGAAAAAATACAATACAAACTACGGGTAGTAATCCAAACCTAGATTAATCAATGCTCGCTAAAAAGAATTTTGCACATCCTAGACATTTTACACTGCCAACATGCTGCACTGTAGAAGGCCTACTTGTTTATAATAACACTGACTTTTACACACATCTATCCACTATCAACTCCACCTATATGACCCAGCACTATGTAAGCACACATGATCTTTCATCTCATACATAGCAAAACTCTGAATTACATCAGCCTGCCAGCCCTTAGAGCATTGTGACAGCAAAGCAACCCAGTGTTATTGTATTATGATAAAGTACACCACAAACTCTGCAACATTGCTGTAGGAGGTAAGGGTCAGAAGGGTAAAGATCAAGACCATCTGGACCCAGATGGGGAAAGAAGAACTTAGCAAACTTTAGCACAGCGAAACCCAGTGCAAATTTCATAAGCTACAAAAAGAACTTGCCGTTTTTATTTTCAAGAAAAACAGGTCTCTAACATTTAGTGATTGGAACTGGTAAAATAAGCACATCATTTCAAGTGTTTGGAAATAATTCTTGGTGTGGTAAGATGGATTTAGATACTTCTGCACAAAACTGAATGATTTGGGTAATGGAGGAGCAAGCAGGATTATGTGAGACAGGGCTTATTTGAAGGGGGAAAATAGACATTTGAGGCACGGATGAGAGATAAAACAAGCACATTATTTCTACAAGTTGGCAAATAAGTGCCCATCAATCTGTGGTACCTACTAAATGTGAAACAATCCGTTCAATGTGACAAGGGAAACATCTGTACATCGGTCTATGCATGTTCACACATATACAGCAATAAGTGGAAACTGAATTGGGACTTAGCTATGAATGGTTGAGGTATTTAATCAGCTCTACTGTTGTTCCTTGTATAAGAAGAATGTACAGTGCACATGACAATTAACTTGCATGTGGCATCTGCCTGCCCTGCCACTCAGGCTCCAACCTCATGCACCAACAATTAAAGACAAAGCATAAACCTTTGATGTATGTAGGAAATTGAGTATATTGGTTGAGAGGGGTGAAGACCTACTCAAGCTGTAAACACAATTCCTGTCAGGGTGAAGTCACAAGCAGCCCCAAATTAACTTGTTCTTAACCCTCTGGTAGCTTGGAACAAAGCAGTCAGGCTTAACGTAGAATGCACAAAGTGTGTCTTTTGCTTTCTCACCCTAAGTGCGCTGGGTATGGCCAGACGTGGGTCCCTGGCTCACTGTGCCACTGGATTCAAGTTAGCCTGGCTGATGAGTGGTGATGCCCCGAAACCGGTCCCAGGATGCTTGTTTCCGGTCCAGGGAGGCCTTGGCTTGGCAGTTCGGGCTGGACTGTTCCCATGAGGAACAGGGTTAAGACTGATTTGCATATGGCTGGGTCTAAATTGGGGTGGCATGGTGAGCAAAAGATCGATGTATTTAACCCAGATCTCTTGACTGATGGTGAATGTTTGATTTGCTCTACATTCCGTTATCATCTGTGTGTCTTTTGTTTTCTCACCCTAAGATTACTGGGTATGCCAAGACGTGGGTCCCAGGCTCACTGTGCTACTGAATTCAAGCTAGCCTGGCTGATGAGGGGTGATGCCCTGAAACTGGTCCCAGGGAGGACTTGGCTTGGCAGTTCAGGCTGGACTGTTCCCATGAGGAATAGGGTCAAGACTGATTTGCATATGGCTGGGTCTAAACTGGGGTGGCATGGTGAGCAAAGAACAATGTATTTATCCCAGATCTCTTGACTGGGGATGAAAGTTGATTTGCTCTGCATTCCGTGTCTTTTGCTTTCTCGCCCTAAGTGTGCTGGGTATGCCCAGACGTGGGTCCTGGGCTCACTGTACCACTGAATTCAAGCTAGCCTGGATGATGAGGGGTGATGTCCTGAAACCGATCCCAGATGCTTGTGTCCGGTCCAGGGAGGACTTGACTTGGCAGTTCGGGATGGACTGTTCCCATGAGGAACAGGGTCAAAACTGATTTGCATATGGCTGGGTCTAAACTGGGGTGGTATGATGAGCAAAAGAATGATGGATTTAACCCAGATCTCTTGACTGGGCATGAATGTTTAATTTGCATTCCGTCCATCATCTGTGTGTCTTAGGCTTAACGTAGAGGCAGCAAGAATAGCATTCATGCAGCATTCCAAACAGTAATATAGTGATGAAACAAAACAAGAAAATCCCATACCAATTTAGAAACATAGAGTGCAATGTAATAAATTATTTGTGACCAAAATGATAAACATCAAATCAGTAGAACTGGAGAAATGCAATTTGAAAGCTTCAAGTGGAAAATGCCTAAAAGAGCCAACTGTGGTTATCTGGTTGTGCTGGACAAGGATAAAGTAACAAGTTCAGGCTGACCGCAATGGAGTCCAGGCCAGATACAGTGAACAAGTTAGGGTTGCAAGATGCCACGTCGTGGATGCGTCACGCAGCAGTAGTTCCGAGGAAACTGCGGGCTGTGATGCAGAGTCCTGTGTCATCATCGAGGATGCTGTCGATGAGGAGCCTGCAATTCGAAATCCTGCATCGAGGATTCTAAACGCAGGGGCATTTCTGAGGAAGCTGCAGGGCTGCAATGTGAAATCCTGTGTTGTCATTGAGGACGCTGTTGATGAGGGGCTTGCAATGCGAAGGCCTGTGGTGAGAAAGCGTTGCTCAGCGACAGTTCTGATAAGGCTGTGGACTGAGATGCGAGGTCCTGTGTCTGGGATGGGCTGCTCAGTGGCAGTCCTGATGTGGCTTCAAGGAGAAGCATTGCGCCGCATCATTTCTGCTCACAGGATCACAGCTGGGTTGGCAGAGCACCTTCGGGTCCACTTCCAAGGGTCCTGGACTGGGTGGAGCCACTTAGGGGGCAAACCTCACAGCAGGTAGAGTCCAGGTGCTGGATTCAATATGGTTGGAGCCTTTCTCTCCCTGAGGCTTTGATCAGGAGGTCAGCAAACTACCCCTTTGAGTCACTTTGGTGGTTTTGGGAACAAGATGATTTGATACTGTGTCACATAGCCTAATGATGAAAAAGCTACATGAAAGTGGACTCCACTCTAAAACCATGCAATTGTTCTGTTCCTTTTTAAGAAACAGAACTCAGACAGTACAGCTGGGCCCTTTCAAATCATGCCAAAAAACTGTCAAATGTGGAGTCCCACAGGGTTCATCATTGAGCCCGACACTCTTTTTTATGCTTTTTTTCCCCCTGGCTAGGATTTCACTAAATGGGGATTCATCATCTGTTCATACACGGATGATACACAGTTGATGATAGCTATTGGAGAAAGACATGAGGGCACCAGAGACAAACTGGTCAATTGCTTATCAGAGACCACAAACTGGATGACTGAGCACTGCCTCAAACTAAACGCTGAGAAGTCAGAGATCCTACTTTTTTGAGGGAAGGGCAAATCCGATCTGGGAGTACTCATGGTGGCCTACCCCATTAGGTATTGCACCAGAGCCCAAGAAGGTAGTGAAAAATCTAGGAGTTCGTGTGGATAATTCACTAATCATGCAAGAACAAGTCAAGGCCACTTGTGGCAAATGTTTTGTCATTTTAAAATTGCTAAGACTTTTAAGTGAATTCCTGACAACTGGAGAAAAACCATAGATCAGGCTCTCAGAACAAGTAGACTGGACTACGGGAATGCATTGTATGTAGGCATGGCAGACTATCTGTTTTCACAATTGCAAATAACACAGAATGCATTGGCCAGACTGATCTGCTAAAAAAGATAGTTATAGTTTGGCATCTGCCGGTCTGGAGACTTTACATTGGCTGCCAATGCGCCAAAGAGCGAAGTTTAAGTTACTTTGCCATGCACACAAAGCACTATATAAATTTCACACAATAATTTTACAAGACAGAGTAGAATTCTATATGCCCACACGTGATCTGAGATCCCGTAGCATTACATTAGCAAAAACAAGATGAGCAGGAGGCCACTCATTTTCACATCTGGCAGCTGTACAGTAGAACAAGCTACCATTAGATTTACGACTCATTGAAGATCATTTGGGGTTCATGAAGAAGTTAAAAATGTGGTTGTTTAAGACATAATGATGCTGGTGCTGAATGCCTTAAGAAATGACAGGAAGCGATGCTAGCGCCGTGATATTCTGCAGGGATGATTGATGCGCTTGGCAAAAACTGTAAATAAATAAATAAATAAGATGCATGTCGAGTCCTTCTCACTCAGGCAGCAGGTCAGCAGAGTGGCAGAGTGGCAGTCCTTGCAGAGCAGCACAGCAGTCCTTCTGAGTCTTCCACAGGTCCAGAGGAGTTGGGTCTGAGGGTCCATTATGTATACCATGAGCCCATTTTTAAGTAGGAGATGTTTCTAGAGGCTTCACCCTAGGAGGTGCTTGGAATTTTCTGCTTTCTTGCCCTGGCACCAGCTTGTCTCAGGACACAAAAGACTAGTGTCAAACCCTTCGTGAGTGTGCTCAGGCAGAGGCTTTGTGTGTGCAAGTATCATAGGTGACAGCTCCGCCCCCCTATTAAGTCAGAGATGGCCCATCCTGCCAACACCTATTCCTCCTTTGTCTCACTGTCTGAGAGTAATACACAAAGACCAACTGCCACCAACACCTGTGACCCAGGATACAGGCTGCATGTACCAAATGGTTAGGACAAGAAAATGCAAACTTTCTAAAAGTAGCATTTTCAGAATTGTGACTTAAAATCCGACTTTGCCATTAAAGAGGGTTTTAAATTACAATGCTTTAGACACCAAACTTGACATTCTTACTTGCTCTCACTTGAAAGCTATCACTTATTAAATGTAATAAAGTAACCCTATGTTATCCCACTGGAGAGGTAGGTCTTGCTGTAGTGAAAAAACAATGTAATAATTTTTCACTACCAGGACTTCTAAAACTTGAAAGTACATGTCCAGTTTTCTAAATACACTGCACGGGCTATTTAAAGCGCCCCTAGCTGTGACTTATATGTATTAAAAAGGAAGGTGTAGGTCTGGCAAAAGTTTTTTTGTTCCAGGTCGAAATGGCAGTTTAAACTGCGCAAACAGGCTGCAATGGCATTCCTGGTACATGTTTAAAAGGCTACTGAAGTGGGTGGCACAATACATGTTGTAGGCCCACTAGTAGCACTTAATTTACAGGCCCTGGGCACATTTAGTACCACTTTATTAGGGACTTACAAGCAAACTAATTGTGCCAATGGGGCGTATGCCAATTTCACCATGTGTAAAGGAGAGAGCACAAGCGCTTTAGCACTGGCTAGCAGTGGTAAAGTGTGCTGAATCCTAAGGCCAACAAAAATGAGATCAGCAAAAATGGAGGTGTAAGTCAAAACCTTTTGGGGAAGACCACTCTAAGGCTGACAGGTCTACAATGTTAAACAGGGGAAATAATTAGATGTCTTTTATGTGGCTGAATTGAACAAGATGAAAGCAGAAAACCTGGGATCGACCCTGGCTTCCACACTTTCCACCAAATTGTGTGATCCTAGGCAAATACCTCTATTATAGTGATCCTCACCAAGTGGAGGAATTACACAATGTGAAAGCAGAAAATTTGGGATCAATCTTGGCTTCCCAGCATGACCAAACTGTGTGATCCGAGGCAAATCTTTCTCTTGTGTTTTTATTTAATATACTATGGTGTTGCTATATTTAGAATAAGAATCTAGACCACATATAGGCTGCTCGTGAAAATTTAATTGTCTCTTAGTTGATTCATATTTTTGTCAGGGCAGGGGCATAAATGTTTCTAAGTTCACACTAAATTTAAGCTATCACTTTTAGTAAATGCCTGTCAAAGCAGTGATACAATCTGAAATACTATGGTGAAATGTTTCAGCATTTTAACAAAATATACATTTTTGAATTGTGAAACAACTTTGCATGTGGTGTTGCATGAATTACCTGTCAGTTTCATGGCTCAGCTCATGCACAAGCTCACCCTGTTAGGTTGTTAGCTTGCCCACTTATGAAGAAACTAGCGTTTGAAAGCAATGCTGGGGCCTGGGTGATTGTAATGGTATCCTTGTTCCCAGCCTTAGGAGTCAAAATTCTTTCCTTGGAATTCAGCTGCATGCCAAGCAGCTGTTGCATCACAGGGGCAGCGTTTTCTCCAAACATCAGATGCAGTATACTTTTGCAGTGTGATGGGGTGAAGTTGGGCAGGGGTAGTAGTACTTACCAATAGCTGGAATGAAAACCTGGATAAAACTGACTTCTCTCCACCTGCAATCTATGTCTGGCTTCTTTCTTCCTCTTTCTGTCGATGTGCAGAATGTGCTCGAGCTCCAAAGGAAGGCTATGTGCATGGGGGCTAAGGCATTTGTAGGGGCTGAGGAACAAAAAGACTAGCATTCTGGCTGTTCACCCTTTTTAAATGGTCTGCAACAAATGTTGATCTTCTGGCTTCCTGTCGCACTGCATTCTAGGAGATTTGCAGAGTGGTCATTGTTCTCTGTTCTTCATGCTGATTTCTTCAGGGCTTCTCGTGCAGGGCATGTTGTGAAAAATCACAGAACAGATGTGTTGCAGGCTTGAAACTGTTTTCCAATCTGTGTACTGCCCTGTCTCTGATCCTGACAGCAGTGCTAGAATTCGAAAAACTTTACTCTGGGAGCCAACACATTGGGGGTCGAGGTGTGACAATGAAAAGGGGTTGAAATCAGCAGGGGCGGATTCTTGAAAAGCAGTCTGTCAACGTATTCATTTATTTATTTATTTATTTTAAACTCTGCCACAAAGAAATTGGTAACAAGAAGAAACATGACAGAAAACATGTTCTGGCTTAATTGGATGAAAAGGATGCATTTTAAAATATATTATGCGGTTAAGGCACCTGCTGCAGAGATCTTTGTGTGCCCAGTAAACCTCAAGGAACAATAATAATAATGGTAAGCTAACTGTTAGAAATGGGGGTCTCTAATTGGCAGAGGTAGGTACCTTTGTCCAAATAGGGACCCCTGCTTCTAGTCATGGTAAGGGGGATACACTTCTAAAATAACCCCTGCTCACCCCCTTGGTAGCTTGGCACAAACAGACAGGCTTATCTCAGAGGCAGTGTGTAAAGCATTTTTGAACACATACAGTAATACAGTGAAAACACTGCAAATGGACACCACATCAGTTTAGAAAAATAGTAAATCTTTATCTAAACCAACAAGACTAAATACGATAAAAATCCAAAATACAACACTCTTGAAAAATAGTACTTGTGCAAAATAACCTTTAAATTGCAGGAAACTCAATAAAACACAGTTCCTCCGACTCGGTAGCTCCTCCTGGGGCTACAGAGATACTGAATACGACAGAGTCTAACAATTCCAGCCGTGCGCGTCGATACGGGCCGGCTAAAGCGTCGACAGACTCGGACACAGTACCTTTCTTGTTGCGACCAACACGTTGGTGCGAGTCGGTCAGGGCAAACGTCGCGTTGTGAAATGGAGCGTTGTGGTGGACGATGTCCTCACGATTCGGTGCAGGCAGCGGCTCGTTGACGAGGTCAGTGAGACCAGGGCTTGCGTTGAAGAGGAGACGATGCTCGCTGAGGTGCTGGCAGCCCACGGTGCGGCGATGGAGTCGGTCGATGTACGGGTCGGGCAGCAACGGAGTCGGTGATGTCCTTGCAGCGTGTAGCGAAGAGTTGCGGAGTGCGGTGCCCACAGGACGCGGTGCAAGCAGTGGCTCATTGACGGAGTCAGTGAGACGAGGGTTGTGTTGCGAAGCAAGGCGTTGCTCTCGGCAATGCTTTCAGGACACGGAATCCTGTGACAGACTCGATGACAGAGTCGGTTACCCTTTTTCTTCTGTGGAGACGATCAGAGACGGTGCCCACAGACACAGTGAGGTCTTTGCTGTTCCTGAGACCTCTAGAACAGGGGGCTCAGTTCAAGCCCTTGGAGATCTTCTCTTCAAGCAGGGGACAAAGCAAGCAGCAAAGCCTTTTTCTCCTTTCCTTGGCAGCAAGTAGCCACTGCAGGCCGACCCCAGACAGCAAACAGCACAGGAGCAGTATTCCTCCCCAGCTTCTCCGGCTCTTCTCCTTGGCAAAGGTTCCTCTTGATTTCCCAGAAGTGATCTAAAAGTCTGGGGTCTGGACCCCTCTTTTTATATCCAAAAATCCTTTGTTCTCTGAAGGCAGAGAGTGTCTGTACCCAGCCAAAACCAGTTCTGTGGGGCACTTTGCAAGTGAACAATAACCTCCATTGTTGTGGAAGGCAGGCACAGCCCTATGCAGGTGCAGGTGCTACTCCTCCCACAACCCCAAATGCAGGCCAGGCCTATTCAGCCCAGCCCCTAATCATCAGGCTCTCTGGAGCCACTGCCGCTCCCCAGTACCTGACACTCCAAAGCCAGACATGCAATACACAAACCTAAGAGGCATACTGCATGTCTAAGCAAGAAAATACCTACTTTCTAAAAGTGGTATTTTCAAACACAGAATGTAAAAATCACCCTCACTAAAAGATGCATTTTAACATTCTGAGTTTGGGCATACTAAACTTTATTTTCCTACCTTGTTCCCAGGGGTAGTTATGTTTATAAGATGTTATAAGCAAGCTCCCCATTCTGTCCTATGGGAACAGGTAGCCTTGCAATAGTGAAAAACAAACATTGGCAGTAATTCACTATCAGGACATGCCACACACACCAGGGCATGTCCTACCTTTCACATACACTGCACCCTGCCCACAGGGGTACCTTGGACCTACCTTAGGGATGACTTATATGTACGAAAAGGGAAGGTTAGGGCCTAAGTCGACATGGCAGTCCCAGAATGCACACAGGCCCTGCAATGGCAGGCCAGAGTTACATTTTACGGGCTGCCTCTGTAGGTGGCACAATCAGTGCTGCAGCCCACTAGCAGCATTTGATTTAAGGGCCCTGGGCACACACAGTGCACTGTACTAGCGTCTGACTAGTAAATCAAATATGCCAATCATGGAATCACTAATCCATAACAGCAATTTACAGGAAGAGCATATGCACTTTAGCACTGATCAGCAGTGGTGAAGTGCCCAGAGTCAAAAAAAACACCAACAACAGGTCAGACAAAATACAGGAGGAAGGCAAAAAGTTCTGGGATGACCCTGTAAAAAGGGCCAAGTCCAACACTAACTATAGTAGTTAATGCCCTTGCTGGAGGGATGTTTTGTGCAGTCCAACGCAGATCACAAAAAAGGTTAACGTGTCTCCCACAAAGCAAATTGTATAACATGCAGATGACAGATCTTTATTTTATGTGGATAGGTAATGATTTACTGCTTTTATCACAGAGATCCTTTTGTTATTTTCAGTTCATAAATTGCAAACGTTCTAACCTAGCACAGTGAGCTATGAAGAGCAATATGTGACTCCAATATCCTATAACCCTCATTGTTTTATGTAACAAACTCTGTACATTGATTTACACACTAGTATGATTTATTGTCAGTGTATAATGTGGGTGTGTAATGCAAAGCTCTCTGACACCCTTCATTGGGATGAGAAGTGCTACTAAAGAATTCATTTTAAAATGTGGCATTAAAATTCTTATTCATGTAAATACTCATTCAGACAGATATATCTGGCATTCTTACAGTACATGCACTGGTCTAACATAGGGGGATTGAACAAAGTCAAAAGCTTTCCTCCAAGTCATAGTTTCCCTTAAGTGAAGTAATAACAAGTTGTGTGCTTTGTTTCCCCTCCATTGCATTAGTGTCTAAGTGTGAGGGTTCAACTCCAACAAAAGGAGAGCTAATGTCCGCTTAACTTCAGTCTTTGTTCTGGGCCCAGCAGAAATCTAAAGCAGAAAGCACCCACGCCGCCTGCATGTTGCTGTTCAGGACAGAAAGCAGACAACATGCAGGTGCTCTTGAATACGTACCGCTGTCGGAAATTTACACCGGGACAAGTTCAGCATATTTCACAGGGGCCTAACCTCTTGGCAAGGGGAGTGGCGTCCACCATGTGAAAATATTGAGTGGACATCGTCCACCTCTAACTTGTGTTGTGTCACTATGCATCTCATAGTTACACCAGTCATCTTATACCATGTGCACGAGGGGCTAAATTGGTGCAAATATGAAGATGCCTAAAGTTTCTTTAAGATGCCCATATGAAAACAGAATCCACAAATATTTGTTCAAGTGCCATTTGAAGATGCTGCACGAATGAACTCAAGTATTCATCTTTGATATTACAGTATAAAACACCTGGAGTGAATCTAAAATTCTCAAAAGTCTTTCCTATTTTCACCCAGAATTGTTGAGATTTCGGCTGATGAAATCAGTAAAACAGTCTGCTGTGTTGCCAGTTGTAGTGTGATGTGAGCATGTACTGACAGATGGCTTCTGATGGACTCCGTAGAACTGTGACGTAACCATTAGAGCGCAGTGAATTAAATGCAGGTTTAGAATGTTGAGTTTGCGGTTGCCAGCAGAAGAATAAAGACATGTTATACTAAGCTCTGTGTGTGATGTAGTCATTGGCGTAAGTTCAATGAATTTAAAGATGAGGAAGCTATACGTCTCAGAGTGATTGACGGATGCTTGTCAGATTCGTTCATTTGTTTCAGGTGTAGATTTTCATTTCCACACAAAGATGAATGTCCCACCATTAGCAGGTAGGCAAAGGCTGTGGAAAGGGGAACCATTTTATGCAAGGCAAAAGAAATAGTGGGTGCACCACGGCACTAAGACAAAATGGCCGCTCAAACGTTCCAGAAGCAACGTTCGACACACGACCATAAGGCCAAGTGACCACATAAGCTGAGGCAAATCGACACTAAACGAAGTCAATCAACATCTAAATCTTTGTCAAATAGTTCTGTGTCAATATCATGTGAAAGTGAAGAAGATGAGTGTGCCATGTTAATGTTCACCTCCGAGAAGCATGCGTTGTTGGACTGGCTCTCTGTGAGGAAAACCACTGGTCAAAGAGAAACCGACATGTTTGTATGTTCAGTTACTAGAGACTACATTTTGCTGTGTCATCAGCTGCAGAGCTATTCCAAGATGACATTTGATGTATCATACAGCCTGTCATGAATGCTTTCAATTACAGTAATGACATACTGGTTTTCAGAGCTACACCGAAGGAGCATGACAAAGCTCCCACTCAAGTGTGTCAGTTCCTCGCTGATGCTGGTTTAACTTTAAATGCCAAGAAATGTGAGTTCCATAAGACAAAGGTAAAATTCTTTGGCCATATTTTTTCTGATGGGGGCATGACACCTGATCCCACTAAAGTGCACGCTCTATCAACTGCCAGTCCCCCACAAGATCTTTTCATGTTACGTCCATTCCTTGGCATGGCCAGCTATTGCTCTAGATACATACGAGACTTTCCACTGTCAGTGCGCCATTAAGAGACTTGACTAAAAAGAATGTTTCTTTTCTTTGGTCAACTGAATGCGAGCAAAGCTTCCAGAAAATCAAGCAAGCTATTGAGAAGTCTACTGAAATGACATATTTTTACCCAAAGCTTCATACTGAGGTTGTTGTTTTCGCTAGCCCTGTTGGGTTGGGTGCAATCCTTGCACAGCACAGTGGACACCCAAATGCTCAAAGACATATTGTGGCGTACGCCAGCCGAAGTTTGTCTCAAACTGAACATGCTTACTCACAATCTGATAAAGAGAGTTTGGCAGTGGTGTGGGCTTGTGAACATTTCCACGTATTCTTGTACGAGAAACCATTCGTGCTTGTGACCATTCATCAAGCATTATTGACTATCATTGGAAATCCAAAATCAAAAATGCCTCTTCACATTAAACGTTGGGGTCTGTGATTGCAAGAGAACAACTACACCATCATTCTTCATCCAAGGAAAGATAAGAACCCTGCTGACTACTTTTCACGAGTGCCTCTGCAGTGCTCCGGCACCCATTCTAAGCCGGCTGAAGCCTATATAAATTTCATAGTGAAATCAAGTGCTCCTACTGCCATTTTGATAGAACAAATTGTCACTGGAAACAAGTCAAGATAGTCATATGCTGAAACTGAAAGACATTATTACACATCAGTCTTAGTAACAGCATGCTTGACCTCTTACCAGTGACAGTGAATATCAAAAGTTTATGAATGTCAAAAATGAACTGCCTGTTACTCAGGAAGGTATTATTCTACGAGGGTCGAGAACTGTCATTCCGTAGCATCTGCGACTATTGAAGTGGCCCATGAAGGACATTGTGGAATTGTTGCCACTAAATGAGCTCTCTGAGACCAAGTCTGGTTTCCATATCTCAACGAGAGGATTGAAAAAGAATTAAAGGCCTGTCATCTTGCAACTGCCTGTCATTGAAATCCACTCAACATCTGTCAGCATGTCAAAGATACCATGGCATCCGTGGGAAAGAATTGCAGTGGACTTCTTCGGTCCTCTTAACCCGTTGCGTGCGTCCGTCGGCCAACGGCCGTCGCGAGCACTACCTCTGTAGTGCAGCGAACGTCCGTTGGCCGACGCGGCCCCGCCCACTCCGCTAAACCACTGCGGCAGAATTGCCGCCGCGGTTAAGTGGTTAACTATGGACATCACCTGATGGTGATCGTTGACGAACATTCGCATTTTCCATTGGTCGAAGATCTCTTATCTATCACTCAAGAACGTGTCATTGAGAGATTAGACTGCATCTTTGCGGTCTGGGGTATTCCTGCGATTTTAATGTCTGACAACAGCCACCCTTTCAACAGTCAGGAATTCAGAGACTTCCTCAGTCACCTTAATGTGAAGCATTAGAAGAGCAATCATCTGTGGCTACAGGCCAACGGCCTTGGCTAACGTTTCATGAGTTCTCGAAAGAAAGCTGTCCCACATGCTGTACTAGAAAAGCTCAACCTTATTGCTTGTCTAAATTCCACTCTTCAAGCTTACTGTTCAACCCCTAACTCAACCACTGGTGAAAGCCCTGCAACCTTAATGTTTGGGAGAGCCTACACAGATAAGCATCGACATGCACAAGATATCACCTTTACGAAAGGAGATCAAGTTCTTGTGCACCAACATTCAAAATGAAAGCGTGGTGCTACTTTCAATGCTGAACCATTTCATGTTGTGACCAGCAAAGGGCACATGGTAACTGCCCAGCATCTTGGCAAGTCCTTTCTCAAGATTCCTCTCACTCATCAGGCACTGTTATCATTGCAGAGACTAGGGGGCATATTATCAAGCGGCAGCGATAATTATCGCTGGCCGCTCTTAGCGTGAGGATTTTTATCGCCGGCTATCGCTGGAAATTATCGCCATGCTATCGCTGTATTAACAACGCATAGCGCAATGGCGATAATTATTCCAGCGATAGCGGTGTTTTCCATGGAACATCGCTGGTTTTCCAGCAATGTTCCATGGAAAACGGCGATATCCTTGATGATAGGGCATGTGGTCTTAACCACACAATCCACCCCCCATGTTAGGTATGCCTTAGTCAGGAATTTAACAGACGTTAAATTCCTGCGTTAAGGCATACTTAACGCGATTTCAAATATCGCTACCCCTCCTTGATAATATCGCGAAGCTGCCTTCGTGATATTATCCCATGTTGTTTTCACAGCCACGCCTCCTTTGCATCTCATTATCGATGCGAGGCGAGGCGTGTGAAAAACGGGCCCTAACTCAAGCATTCACGCGCTAGCGTGTCCTTGATGATAATGCGATAAAATTATTGCCGCTTTTCGCCCAAAAACGGACGCTAAAGCGGCGATAATTTTATCGCAGCCCCTTGATAATATGCCCCATAGTCTGAAAAGACAAGTGAATAACCCCTGACTGCTGCTGTCTCTCCATCACCAAAACCAGTCATGGACATTTCTACTGCCGATTCCCAGTTTCGGCATCCACAGGCGGGACGTGGAATCCACGCACCACGAAGCCTCATTGAAGAGCTCTAATTGTATTTATATTTGTTAAAAATGTGTTTTTTATTTTACAAAAGGGGAGATGTAGTGTTGCGTAAGCATGTATTGACAGAACCTTTGTGGCTCCTGATGGACTCTGTAGAACTGTGACGTAAGCATTAGAGCATAGTGAATTGAATGCAGGTTTATAATGATGAGTTTGCGGTTACATGCATGAGAATAAAGATGTGTTATACTAAGCTCCGTGTGTGGTGTATTCATTGGCAAGTACCCTCTGCTGCAGAGGACGCCGCACCATAGATCTCATAATTCCAATAACTGATGGAAATTAATTACCTTTAAGTAAAAGTATCACTTTGTAACTGTTGAACAACATTTCACACAGAATATGCTTACCAATCAAAATATACAGTGGGTCTCGGCATGGTTCCCTTACCTCCATTAGTTGAGCTTGTAACTTTGTTGTAATGATAATTACCTCCTTTTACAAAAATCACTAAAACAGGGTCATTTTTCCCAAGGCAGCGGAACAACGCATTTCAAGCTCTTGGCTTTGTTCGTTTGTAGACGAAACACATAAACTGATATTATGTGGTTCTAAATTGGCATTCCCGTCGCCCATTAGTCGTAATTACTGCTCATTAGTGGGATAAAGCAGTAATCAATGTGTTAAAATGAAAACACTAATATCCCCGGTGTGCTTTTATCACAAAGCATTTCCCGCAAACTGCTGATCTTTCAGAAATCCACAAGCTCCCAAATATAGTCCAGCCGACACAGACAAAGAAAGATGTAACTTAAATATGCAAGTTAGGCATTCAGCCAACAAAGCGTAGGAAGGGGGAGGAGGGCGCGTTGTATCATGGCGCGAACTCGTAACTGAGATCTGGACCCCTGTAAAGTTCAATCTCTTCTGAAGGGTTTCAGAGTGACTGAAGTCAGAGCTTCAGTGCCCCCGTGGGATCACCCTGCCGGATCCCCTGTAAAAAAGGCAAACAAACTCTGAGGTGCTAATCTCTCGGCCCTTTCTAGGAAATCTTCAAAGCCATCTAGTGATGAGTTTTTCTGTCACGGCAGAGTAGGCGGTTCCAGTTGTCAAAACTTCCTGTTACAATATTTCCAAGAATATCCAACATAAATAGCTTGCCCCTTTCTACAGTCAAATCTCAAACAAGCCATCTGCTTCTTGTCGATTGTTCAGATTCATAGGATGAATAGGCTGCTGACTGCCCGCCCTTTTTAAAGGTTCAAGTCTTCATCCGTTTCTTTGAGTTTATAATGTCATTCTGTTGGTTTTGGTTAAATTTCTTCTATGTCCATTTCTCAGCACTCAATTGATGGGGCTCACAAGCAGTTGCCTTTTATCTCAGTGCCTTTTAAAGTTTTGAATACTAAATGGCTAGTGATAAATGGGATACAGTATAAACTTCTAATAGCAAACAATACAACATTTTCATTGTCTACTAATCACAGAATAATGCTTAGTGAAAAAGAAGATAGTGCACAAATGATGTGATGTCTGTAGCGATTGACATACCCTGTATTATGTAGTATTAAGACAAATAAAGCAGACAATAAATGCTTACCAAGTGTACCAGTCGATTTAAGTGCTTTAGCGTGAACTAGGCCTGAAAATAAAAATAATGCGCACAAATGGTGTTTGCACTCATCAAGCAGCCTTTATTACTGCAGGTGTTGTTGTTTGCACACGGAATTACCAGAAGGGACCGTTTCATAAACAGTAGCACTGGTTCAAAGGAGAGTCGAGTGCCTTTTCTGTTCGTGTGCGGTGTCTAACGCACATACGTGTAACTTGGAATTTCTCCTAGTTTAATGCTTGAACTGCAAAAGGCACAGCTCAGAAAGCGAAAGAGGCAATCACCGCTACCTATTTACGACTTGTGCTTCCTTAAATGGGAGAAATTCTGAGTTATACGTATGCAGTTTATTAACCGTTTATGATACAGACCAAGGTAGGACGTGGGACCCCATTACGAATCCTCCAAAGTTCCTGTTCTCACTGAAAACTTGTTTTTGGGTAAACTGATAATTAAACGTTGGGTAGTAATTCCATCCACATATCCACCTGCTAGAAGCAGGTGGATATGTGAATGGAAAATGTACTAAAATTTAAGAGAAAAAAGGAAAAACCTGGCTGCAGATTTGTGCATGTTATTCTCCATTCATAACACTGATACCATAAAATCCTTTATTACCACTTCGAAATAACGACGAAATTGAAATGAGGACCTTGGTGTTAAATGGCCACAAACATAGAAGTACATTCAATTTGAAATCTCCTTCTGATGAGCTCTAATGTCATAAGCATTGACAAAGCCAATTGGTCTGCATTTTTTATCAATCAAAGTGTCGATGGGTGAGTGAGTGAAAGTGAGAAATAGATAAAGGAAGTATGGATGGATGATTGAGTAACTTAGTGCATGGGTGGATAGAAAAGTGCATAGACGGCTGCAAGAGTCTATGACTGGATTGATAAATGGGTGAGCGAGTGTGTGGATGAGCTCTATGATGGACTCACTGGTCAGGCAAGATGGCCGACCAGTGAGGAGCTCCGGCCGGGAGCTCCCGGCCAGGCTTCGCCTTTCTGGCTTAAATCCCCGGATTTACACCTTCATCAGGGGTTCAACCTACTCACCTGAGCTCCGGTTTTTCCTGCGGTCCTTGATGCTCCAGTCTTCCGCCTGTTGACCCGAGATGCTAGAGAGTTGTGCGCTTGAGGCTTTCTCCAGTGGAGTCCGAGCAGGCATGGCTGTTGCCCGGTGGACCCGCCCGGTCAGCTGCGGGGGAGTCTGACCTCCGGTGTATCGCCGCGGCCGACACCTGCCCGGACGGGCATCGGGCACAGCTCCCCTCTCGTCTCCGCTGCCTGTCTTCCTCCACCCCGCCTTTTCTCTGGGTTCCCCTGGTGACGGCCGTTCGGCTGGTCCTGTCGCGACGTTGCCGATGCCTCCGTGATTTCTCTGGATAGCCACGGATGAGCCGGGCTGGGGCTCTCTCCTCCTGACCCTCCTGATTCGACGGCCGCTACTTTTCGCTACCGCTGGCCCGCCTGCCTCGTCGGAGGTTTTGGCGGGGGCGGGAACTGCGACGCGGCTCTCCGGGACTATCTGAGCCTGTCGGTTTTCGTCCCTGCCGGTGAGGCGCCCCCTCTGGTTTGGACTCTGCGGCGTCCTGTTCTCTGGACTGTTGCCCTGGAGCCTGTGTCGGTCTCCCTTTGACCTGGGAGAATGGATCGGACACTGTTGCCCCCGCTGCCCGGGTCCTGTGCACATGGACGGCACGGCTGTGCTTCGGAGACCGCTTGCCCCCCCCTCCTCCCTCCCTTTTGACTGTCTGGCTCCTTTCCCTTTCTTGTTCCTCCTTCGTTGGGTCGGCTCCCTGGTTTTCTTCGGACTTGGCCCTCCTAACTTTTGGACTGGGACTTGTGTGCGCCCCGCCATTTTGGGACCGTCTCCTGTTGTCGCTCCTGTCCTTGGTCCGCCATCTTGCGAACGTGGTCTCTTCCTCCGTCCCCGCTGGTCTCCAGCTGGGCGACCTATCGATCGTCCTTCTTCTCCATGGATCTGCTCCCTGTTTGTGACTATTGTTTGTTCTTCTGGTCCCATCTCCGTTTTGTCTCTCTCTCTTTCCTGTCCCTATCTGCTTTTCTTACTTGTTTCTTGCTGATACTCTTGTAAATACCATGCTCTGTAAATTTGTAATATATAATTGTCCAACCCTAATCGCTTTTTAAATGTAATCTTGAGTGTTTTGCAACTTGTATATATGTAATTCTAACCACTAGTATCTGTAGTAGACATATTTACTTATTACTGTTCTTATGTAATTTTAGAGTTTTTTCTGTTTGTTTCTTCTCTTTGAATGAATCCTCTACTTGTATATATGCAACTCTAACCTCTAGTATCTGTAGTAGGCGTATGTACTGACTACTGTTCTTTTGCGATTTTAGAGTTGTTCTGTCTGTATCTTTTATGTAACTCATGTACTCCGAAGTCCTTATGTAATGTAACTGGTCCTTTTGTAAAGCGCTCTGACACCTTTGGGTAAAGTTTGCGCTATATAAAATCGCATTAAATAAATAAATAAAATGGGTACATTGTTGAGTGAGTGAATAAATGGGTGAATGATTGGGATTTTATAGAAATTTTCCATGCATCATCAGAGTGTGATGCCAGAGACCTCTGTTCCTCAATCCATAAAACATTGTTTCAACCACCATTGTCTTCTTGATCTTGGTTTAGAAATAGAATCTTATTCATAATTTAAGGATAGTGGGAGGGATGAGGAATTAGTTTGATAATTTTTTTGTCAATAACAGAAATAAAAATTAATCTTCAATCACACCTGGCTAATTTCTTTGACTCCTGTATGTTTCGTGTTTTGCAAAGATGTTGCGCTTGTTTTTAAAAAAAACTGTTTTTTTGAGATCGTTGAATATTGTTAATGTGCACAGATGTTTTCATAATCACTTTTGATGGTTTGTGGAATGTAATATTTGAAACGGTTGATTTTTAAAGTTTTAACACAAGTAAAATCTACTTTGGGCAGGAGGAGTTCTTGGTGCTAATTCCCAATGCGTAATTGGTTGCCATGTAACCAGTAGCGGCCCGTGGAGGGAGTGCCGTGGGGCGGTGGGGCGGGGCGGGGTTGGAGCAGGGTGGGGGGTAGTAAACTACGGCATACGGCCGAACAGAGGTAAGTAAACAAATAAATAAATAAAACTAATTTCGTTGCGCGCGCTGCATCGCATTTGGCAATGCAGCGCGCGCAACGAAATTCGTTTTATTTATTTATTTGTATGTAGATTGGCTGAAAAACTTTGTATGGAATAACGAGGTCAAAGTATGTCATACTCGTTAGCACACACACATAATATGTAAGGGTGGGTGTAACTAGAGTAATTTGTTCTAGCGTAATTATGTAAAATTACAGCAAAATTACATTGAATTATGCTAGAAGCATAACCCAGCAGTTAGCACTATTTTCTTGGAGTTAACTGGACACTCCCGTCCAAAATGCAAAATAGCACTAAATGCAGCAGAACATGAACTGTAGCAGTCAGCAGCCACCCTTCGCTTGCCAAGATTATTTTTCCTGTGCTCCCGTGGTAAAATTTGTTTTGCCAAATTACTCATAACTATGCAAACTGGCGTCATTGCACAATTTTTAGTAATTTTGCATCAAAAGAGTAAAGCGAAATTACACTGATTCAATCAATCAATCAATCACAAGATTTGTAAAGCGCACTACTTACCCGCGAGGGTCTCAAGGCACTGAGGGAGAGGAGGGGGGAGTGTTGCCGCTACTGGTCGAATAGCCAGGTCTTGAGTCGTCTCCTGAAGGTCAGTAGGTCTTGGGTCTGTCGTAGGTTGAGGGGAAGGGTGTTCCAGATCTTAGCAGCGCAGTGAGAGAAGGATCTTCCTCCGGTGGTGGTTCTCCGGATGCGCGGGACGGTGGCCAGGGAGAGGTCGGCGGAGCGGAGCTGACGGTTGGGAACGTAGAAGGAGAGTCGACTGTTGAGGTAGGCTGGGCCGGTTTTGTGGAGTGCCTTGTGTGCGTGGATCAGGAGTTTGAAGGAGATTCTCTTGTTGACGGGGAGCCAGTGCAGATTTTTCAGGTGGGGGTGATGTGGCTGTGGCGTGGAATGTCGAGGATCAGGCGTGCAGAGGCGTTTTGGATTCTTTGCAGTCGTTTGATGAGCTTGGTCGGGGCTCCTGCGTAGAGGGCGTTTCCGTAGTCGAGTCTGCTGCTGACGAGGGCCTGGGTGACTGTTCTTCTCGTGTCTGTCGGGATCCACCTGTAGATCTTGCGGAGCATGCGGAGGGTGTTGAAGCAGGAGGAGACTGCGTTGACTTGCTTGGTCATGGTGAGCGTTGAGTCGAGGATGACTCCCAGGTTGCGTGCGTGGTCGGTTGGTGTCGGGGATGCCCCTAGTGACGAGGGCCACCAGGAGTCGTCCCAGGCTGATGGGTTGGAGCCGAGGATGAGGATCTCCGTCTTGTCTGTGTTCAGCTTAAGTCGGCTGCACTTCATCCAGTCGGCGACGGCTTTCATTCCTTCGTGGAGGTTGGATTTGGCGGTGAGGGGGTCCTTGGTGAGGGAGAGGATCAGTTGAGTGTTGTCGGCGTAGGAGATTATGTTGAGGTCGTGCTGTCGGGCGATGCGTGCGAGTGGAGCCATGTAGATGTTGAACAGTGTCGGGCAGAGGGAAGATCCCTGGGGTACGCCGCAGATGATCTCGGAGGCTTCGGATCGGAATGGGGGGAGGCGGACGCTCTGGGTTCTGCCGGAAAGGAAGGAGGTGATCCAATCCAGGGCCTTGTCTCGGATCCCTGTGTCGTGGAGGCGTGTGCGTAGTGTGCGGTGGCAGACAGTGTCGAAGGCGGCGGAGAGGTCCAGGAGGATGAGGGCCGCCGTCTTGCCGTTGTCCAGCAGGATCCTGATGTCGTCTGTGGCGGCGATGAGGGCGGTCTCGGTGCTGTGGTTGCTGCGGAATCCTGATTGGGAGGGGTCCAGGATGCTGTTATCTTCGAGGTAGCGGGTGAGCTGTCTGTTGACGATCTTCTCGATGACCTTAGCTGGGAATGGAAGCAGGGAGATGGGCCGGAAGTTCTTGAGGTCGTTCGGGTCCGCCTTGGGTTTTTGAGTAGGGCGTTGATCTCGGCGTGTTTCCAGCTCTCTGGGAAGGTCGCGGTCTCGAAGGAGAGGTTGATGACGTTGCGCAGGTGGGGTGCGATGGAGCTGCCGGCTTTGTTGAAGATGTGGTGTGGAAAAGGGTCTGATGGGGAGCCGGAGTGGATTGTGCCCATGGTCTTGATTGTGTCCTCGGTGTTCACGTTGACCCAGGCTGTCAGGGGGTCGTGGTCGATGGGGTGCGGCGGGTCTGATGTGTCGGGGCCTGTTGGGGTCATCCGGGAGTCGAAGCTGTTGTGGATGTCGGCGATCTTGCGGTGGAAGAAGGTGGCGAGGGAATCACACAGGGCTTGCGACGGCGGGATGTCGTTGGCGTTGGAGCTGGGGTTGGAGAGTTCCTTCACAATGCTGAAGAGCTCCTTGCTGTTGTGTGCGTTGTTGTCGAGGCGGTCTTTGAAGGAGGTCCTCTTGGCGGACCTGATGAGGTGATGGTGGTTGCGGATGGCGTCTTTGTGGGCTGTGCGGCTGTCCGGCGTCTTCTCGCTGTGCCATTTGTTTTCCAGTTTCCGGCAGGTGCGCTTGGATGCTAGGAGTTCCTTTTGTGAACCAGCTGGTTCTCTTGCTGGTGTCTTTGTAGGTTGGTTTTTTCAGCGGGGCTAAGGTGTTGGCGCAGTCGTCCATCCATCATCTGAGATTGCGGGCGGTGGCGTCGGGGTTGGAGGGGTCGGTGGGTGGGCTGAGTGCGAGGTTTGTCTGGAGTTGGTCTTCGGTGACTTTGCTCCAGCATCTGCGGGGGATCTGTAGGGTGCGGTGGTGTGCGGCGGGTTTCCGGAAGGTGAAGTGGATGCAGTGGTGGTCGGTCCAGGTGAGTTCGGAGGTGTGGCTGAAGGAGACGTGGGAGCTTGAGGAGAAGATGGCGTTGAGCGTGTGTCCGGCGATGTGGGTCGGCGTCGTGACGAGCTGTTTCAGTCCGAGGTTGGCGAGGTTGTCGATCAGGGTGGAGGAGTTGCTGTCGTTGTTGTTCTCCAGGTGAAAGTTCAGGTCTCCGAGGAGGATGTAGTCGGTGGAGGTCAGGGCGTGCGTGCTGATGAAGTCGGCGATGGAGTCGCTGAACTGGGGTCCGGGTCCGGGGGGTCTGTAGATGAGGGTGCCTCTTACGGTGGTGTTGGGATCCGTGTGGATCTGGAAGTGCATGGGTTCGGCGGTGCTGAGAGTGTCGTCGGTGCTGTTCGAGACCTTGATGGTGTCTTTGTGGATGATGGCGATTCCTCCTCCGATTCCGTTGGTGCGGTCTCTGCGGGTGATCTTGTAGCCGTCGGGGATGGCTATGGCGATGTCGGGTGCGGAGGATTCTTTCATCCAGGTCTCTGTTAGGAAGGCGACGTCCGGTGATGAAGTGTCGACTAGGTCCCAGAGCTCGACGGCGTGTTTGCGTGCGGAGTGGGTGTTTAGTAGGATGCACCGGAGATGGTTGAGGTCCTTCTTGGTGGGAGTCTCGGGCTCTCCGAGGCAGGTGAAGCTGCAGTTCCGGCAGGTGAAGGGACCATGGGTGCGTTTCGGGGCGGCCTTGAAGCAGGTGGAGGTCCGTCCTGGGTTGAGAACGATGAGGGTGCTGGCGTCGTATCGGAGGTGGTCTTCGTCGCGGATGCGGGGGCCAGGGGTTCTGGCGCTGGGTGCGGTCCAGGCGCGGACGGGCGCAGACGGGCTTGCCTTAGGCGCGCCAGCGGTGCGGTCGCACAGCGGCCGCCATATATGGGAGGTGGGAGGGAGGAGCAGCTGGGAGGCGGGAGGCAGGGGCATCGAGTGGTCAGCGAGGGGGGCGGGCCGCAGGGGACACAGCGGCGGGAAACGGGAGGGCGAAGGGGTACAGAAATCAAAAGGGGCACAGGGGGGCACAGAACGAAAAACAGTGCACAGCAGTGGGGGCACAGAATGGAAGGGCAAAACAGTGGAAAAACAGTGGGGGCACAGAACGAAAACAGTCACAGCAGTGGGGGCACAGAACGGAAGGGCAAAACAGTGGAAAAACAGTGGGGGCACAGAACGAAAACAGTCACAGCAGTGGGGGCACAGAACGGAAGGGCAAAACAGTGGAAAAACAGTGGGGGCACAGAACGAAAACAGTCACAGCAGTGGGGGCACAGAACGGAAGGGCAAAACAGTGGAAAAACAGTGGGGGCACAGAACGAAAACAGTTACAGCAGTGGGGGCACAGAACGGAAGGGCAAAAACAGTGGAAAAACAGTGGGGGCACAGAACGAAAACAGTCACAGCAGTGGGGGCACAGAACGGAAGGGCAAAAACAGTGGGGGCACAGGGCAAAAACAGTCACAGCAGTGGGGGCACAGAACAGAAGGGCAAAACAGTGGAAAAACAGTGGGGGCACAGAACGAAAACAGTCACAGCAGTGGGGGCACAGAACGGAAGGGCAAAACAGTGGAAAAACAGTGGGGGCACAGAACGAAAACAGTCACAGCAGTGGGGGCACAGAACGGGAGGGCAAAACAGTGGAAAAACAGTGGGAGCACAGAACGAAAACAGTCACAGCAGTGGGGGCACAGAACAAAAGGGCAAAAACAGTGGAAAAACAGTGGGGGCACAGAACGAAAGCAGTCACAGCAGTGGGGGCACAGAACGGAAGGGCAAAACAGTGGAAAAACAGTGGGGGCACAAATATAGAGGGGAAAGACAGTAACAGTGACGCTCACAACGACAAGAACCTACCTACGGCCTACCACTGGCCACCAGGGATGAGGCGCAGGTCGTAGCCTGCGGGTGGAGGAGGGCCTCAGATCAGCAGCAGCAGGGAGCTGGACGCACAGGTGGCGCTGTCCAGATGGGGGGCGACCTACCCAGAGGTCCAGGGTCGCTCTTGCATAATTAAAATTTCGCCCAGGCTTTACATTATGGGGAAAAAGTACAGATTTTCTTTGCAGATTAGAACATTTGCAGCACCAAGCACGTCAAGTATTCTGGCACCCAATGTTCAATTTTGGAAGTTGGGAAAAAAACTAGAAACCTGAGCAAAGTCACGGAAAGTTGAGAAACATCACTTGCCGTATCATGAACGAAGGCAAGTTTCCCGATTCCACCTGACTTCACCAGGGTGAAGTTTAATTGCCCTCTGCTGCTACATGTGCAATTTGTGTGCAACTTTAGTAGAGGACCAGATGATTTCCTGTAGGCAAAAGTTAAATACAGTAATGGGCTAAAGTTATTTGCATATCGGGCAGTTGTGCAGTTTACCTGCTACTGCTTAGGTTGGGTTTGGTGGCTTAGTGTACTAATGTAAGGTAAAAACAGAAAAAGGTTCCTTTCAATAAGATAATTTCATAGATTCTCATTCAGACTTAATATATCCTTCCTCCCAGTAACTCTATTGTCTAAAACCTGAACATAGTTATATGTAAAAATGTCTCGTTTATTCAAATTATTTTCTTATGCTAAATATTTTCACTGTGATTCTTGTTAAAAAGCAAATACAATAATCCATATATATGACAAGTAAACTTCATCCATCAATAAAATTAAATATACACATCATCAAATAAGTTAAAAACAGATGTCATAAGATTCTATAGTCTATTGTACATTAAAATCACAAGTTGTTGCGCAAATATTTTGCCTAATAAAATAAATTTAATAAATGAGACATTTTTACATATAACTATGGGGCCCATTACGATAGCGGGAGGACTGCCACCGTCAGCCCGTCGGTGATAGTCCCCCCGCCAATCGTAAGGGCGATCATACTGCCACATTACGATGGCGGTCGGATTGGTAGTGGTCGGAAAATCTGACCGCCGCGGTTCCGACAGTTGGATTGAATCCGACCGCCAGTCGGACCGCCCGCATAGCCCAGAATGGTGGTAGTGCCTGTTAGGCACCGCCGGTCAGATTAGGATGTCAATCCATGCCATCCTTTCCATGGCGTTTCAACTGGTATGAAAAGGCTGGCGGGGATGGACATTGGGGGCCCATAGAGGGCCCTCCTTCCCACCTGGATCTTCCCTCTGGGTTTTGGGGGGACACCTATGGTGCCACCCTACATGTCCCTGTAGCAAGGGACAGGCACCGCATGGTGCCTGTCACGTAGTACAGGGATGTGTACAACTTCCCTTTTGAACATTGCGGCAGGTGCTGCAGCCAGCAGCACCTGCCGCAATGTTAAAGGTGGGTGATGCGACCGCCACAGTGGCGGTCGCATCCTAATTCCTATTGTGGGACTGCCACATGGTTAGCAGGCGGTCCCAGATAGGAGACAATGGCGGACGAACTGAAGTCTGTCTGTCATCGTAATAAGGCCCTATGTTCAGTGTTTAGATAATACAGTGACTGGGAGTAAGGATATATTGAGTCTGAATGATATTCTATAAAATTATCTTTTAGAATGGATAACTATAGTGAGTGACACAAAAGGGACCTTTTTCTGTTTTTACCTTACATTGACCCTGTCCCTTTTGGTTGGAAGGGCATATCTCCCATTTTGTGTAGCGTATTAATGTATCCACTGAAGGGGCCTGTGTTAAACCTCATGGTCACAGGTTGAAATCCTGCTGGATCCACTCAGCCTTTCATCCTTCTGAGGTCAATAAAATGAGTACCGTTGAGTAACAATAAGCATCTGCTATTCAGCGCCATGATACCCTTCTGGGTGCACGTGTGCTTTACAAATTCACATGTTATGTGGTGTAGTGTATGGCTGCTGACAGCCTTTACAGAAAATTAGTAAACAGCCATTGCTTGGTACGGCCTACTGCCTGAAATCACATCAATTAGAGTGAATGACGTCCGGAGACTTGAAGGATAGTTGCTGAGCTGATACCATTCACCCACTGCCACGCATCACCCTGAGCAGCAGTGGGAATATTTTACACCACTTGCCTCCTTTTCCTCCCTGTAGAGCACAGTTTCCAATCGGACACTTTTTCTGGCAATGATTTCCCCAACCACTTCATCCAAAATATCTACATTGTGGTAAAAGAGTTAGCATATTCCCTCAAAATAGCAGGACAATTGAACTCTATCTGACAATTTCTTGTACTGGACAAGGTTAATTTACGCAGTGCAGAGACACTGACTGGGCTACACCAGCCATATAGAGGTCGAGAAATCCAATTGTGTATCCTTTTCTACAATATTTAGCCAAGTAATTTTGTTTTTATTGTATACTAAGAGATACACATCAGAGAGAACCTTAGGAACTTGATGTGCAGGCTAAAGAAGAAATAGAAAATACAACCACTGAATATCTCTGAATCTAGAACAGTTAACACCAATAGGGAAATGCTAGATTTATAGGGACATTTTCAGAAAACTCATTTCAGGCTACAAGAAATCATGCATTTTATTTCAGGGTAGTTTAGTCTCCAATTATTTGGTCGCAGCCTTCGGCAAAGAAGTCTAAGTGATACAGAAAATCAGATTTCAAACTAGTGTGGTTTACATCTGCCCATGAAGAAAATTACAGGAGCATTCAGGTATGTGGAAAAGAAATGGTAAGATAAGCAAACAGAGAATATAGCATGAATATATTGCCGGAGGCTTTCCACAAATCAAAGTAGGGTGTCTCGTTTGTGCTTGTGAACCTACTGAAGCAAAAAGCACACTTTGTTGCATTTTTACCACCAAGATTTATATCTCGTAAATGACTCAACTGACTAAATGAATTCGGAGATGTCCATAAAATTTGATAGATGTGCAAGCTAGTTACAAGTGTCAATAAATTCCCATAAATTAGGACAAGTGATTGCAAAGTCAAGAGACTTACAAGCCAGGCTAGTTCACAGTTTGGCTTCAGATGACCCATTTGGCCACCTTTCGATATGTGCATGTTTTGGAAAAGCCAACTAAAATCACTTTATTTTACTTTTTCCACTGAAATTGGTTACGTCGAAAATCTCAAAATGGCTGCTACCTTCTAATGTACATTAGTTTTAGCTGCTTTTCTAAGGTTCATAAAGGCCTCGACTAATGGAGCTTCAAAGACAAGATGCATTACTTGTTTTAAAAAGCCGTTTCTGATGTAGGAAGCAAAATACACGCTTTTCATTGCTATTTAGAAGTCTGCAGGGAGGATTCTTCAAGGGAGCACTTGTTTATGTAACAGATATGAAAGAAGCAGACAACTTTATAAAATTCCCCAGAGTGGGCATGCGCTTTGTAGGGTTCCCATTTCTTCATCTTTCACTGGACAATGCTATACTCATAAAACTCAAACCCTGCTCAGTAAGAGAAAGTCATTCGTGAAACACACTCCATAATCCCCCCTCACAGGAATTTCAATCTACCCACCCACACTATGGGCCTCCAAAAAGCTCTTCACAATTTACCACCTGATTGAGGCAGGTGATAAATGAGTGCATACTGCCGGCCTATTATCGCCTTTAGAAACGGGAAAATTATGAAAATTTGTATCCTGCATTCCCAGGTATGCATGTTATTCCCTATACAATTGAAAATAACATAGGACATACAGTTGCAGGGATAACTGCCAGAACCCTAGACATTGTTCCTCTTTTACCTAAGGACCTGAATCTGGGGAACTTGCAGTGAGGTCCATGAAATGGAATATTTCTGAATGCCTAGTGGAATCATGGGCGCAGATTCGTATCAGACACAAACCCCCTGCATATGAGTGGGATCCTAAATTCTAATACCCATACAATCCCCTAGTTATAATTATGAGTTGTGCATTTGTTCTTCTCCTCACTCCGCTCCATTGCACCCGTTCTCAGCTACATTTCTGCAGATCACAGCGGGAGAAATTTACTGGGGAAAAAATGCTCTCTAACTTTCAAAACATATTAAATTCACGGCAAAATGCACCAAATCTGTATCTAATTCTTCATCAAAATTATGAGAATTTAGAATATGAGGTACTGTACTTGGTAAACACCACACACCGGGGTATCTGTATGTTTTGAAGTGCATTAAATATATTGGCCCTTACAACTCCACTTGTAATTTAGGAAAAATCAGTTATGATGGGACTTGGATGGTTCAAGGATTTTGTCCTGCTTTATGGAAGAGGTCAACCCATGGGTTAGCACTTCTAAACGAGAACACTATAATAAGAACAAACATAGCGGTCAGCTGTTGAGCTGGTTGTGTAAACCACGTTTACACAACCTCTTAATCTGGATTTTTAGGCAGACAAACTAAACTCTTGGCTGCCTCAAGTGAGATGTTTTTTAGTTTAAAATATTCAAATCTATAATTTAACATTCTTCCCGAATATTAGCCCAGTGTAGTTTAAGATAATTTCACTCAGTGAAACATATTCATAAAAAAGTGTGCCATCTCATTGTAAAATATAGCAGGAGACAAGGTTCCCAAAACAGCATGAGGATTAGGGATCCCAAATACAAATTACAACTTCTAACTGCCTTCCAAAGAACGTTGGCCTGTACTTTTCTCTCTTCCCCTCTTTCTGGGCTACTGAAATTGCATAACATTCTGCACATCGGGAATGTTCAATGTAGGTATTTGCGTGTCAGACACATGCCATGTTTGAATGATTTTTACATAGGTTCCTTGTAGAATCATTATAAAAAATGGATCATTTGAGATTTCCTGAAACGATTGCATGGGTGCGGCCCTCGTGGATCAACACTTAACACTCAAAATGAGTTCCTATAACTTATTGTTCAATCATATTATTGCAGTGGTGTAGCTTGCCCGATGGCAATATAGAGGTGGGGGGACATTGCCCGCGAGACGGCAGGTAAGAGCAGGAGGAAGCTGCCCCCCCCCAAAACTCGTGCTGCCTGGGGCGGACCCCCCCCCCCCTTGCTACGCCACTGTAGTATTGCACCAACCTTTGTCATGGTAATACACATAAAATGCAAACAATACATATTATCATTATATACATATAATTATGAAAGTAAAACACGTGCTTAAAACGTTTAATTTACTGAGAATAATCTAAGAAACATAATAGGTATTCCAGGCACATCAGTAAATTCAGTCACTTACACAACCTAAAAATTGCTCAGCCTAGATGCCATGACTCTTCATCAGGTTTCTAGTATCTGTACAGGTGGTATAATTTCAGATCAAATTCAAGAATATCATTACGGCTTGGAACTAAATTTGTAACTGTGATTTCTTCCTATGCTTGCCTGCATAAACGGGGCTACTGTGTATTGGACACGCAGTGGCTTGATTTGTTCACACTGTTCTATGACTTAATTAAATGAGTTTACTCTTACATTTTCAGTGTCCGCTGAAACTTTGCTTCATGCTTTTAGGAATATATCAGAATGACAGAAAAATGAGTTGTTTTTTTATATGTCAAACATGTTACACATAATCTTGATTTACATATCCCCTCTGGCCATTAGGTAGTGTAAGTATTGAGAGGAAACATTTGCAGTGTACATTGAACATAAATGGATGCATTTGTGGGTATTGCTAGGGATAAATATTTTTCAATCTCTGTTTATCTTGTTGCCTAGGTGGTTTTCAAACAGGCAAATTGATCCTGCCTTTTCATACATGTGAATATGGATTCCGAGCCAATAATTTTCTTCATGTTCACATTTTGATTCTTCAATTCTAGGGGTGGGAGGTAAATTCTGTTCCGCTTGCGGAATTTGCAGAATTTTGGAAATTCCGCGTTCCGCGGAGAACGTGGAATTACCGAAAATTCCGCGATCCGCGGCGTAGCAGAATTTTTTCCTAGTTCGCGCTTTAAAAATGCATGTTTGCGTGCGCGGTAGCGACTTACCAGGATCCCTGCGTTCGCCGATGAGTTTTCCTATCCGTTCGCGTGCGCCGCGAGAGTGTGCGATCGCGAACACGTCATTCGGACGCGCCACCGGACATCCGCGTTCGCGAACAGGAAACACGCATCGCGAGCGGGCGGGACAAGTGAAACAAGATGGCTGCGCCATTTGGCGACCGGATGGGTAAGTTCGCGAGATATTTCCCCCCGAGCACGCAAACAGCGTCCCCGAACACGAAAAACACATCGCAAACGGGTGGACCAAGCAATTCCGCATGCTCGTGGAACTTTGCGAAGCTCGCGGAGATTTTTTACCGTTTCGCGCAACTTTGCGGAACGCGACTCCGCAAATTCCGCCCACCCCTATTCAATTCATGAGCTCAGGTTGATCACTTAAGTGAGCAGAACCAATTGCACTAAGTCCTTCAGTGGACAACCAAGGGATGCCCGCCAGCTCCCCTCAAGACAAGGAGATCCATGAGATGCTTCTTCCTCCATAAAATCATCCATAACAGATATGTTAATGGCTAAATAATCAGGGATTGTGTTATTCCCAAGTTCTAGTCAATATTGGCGCATTAATATCCCTGGGTCCGCATAACTATATGATTCACTTTGCTTTGTTTTTGGCCACAAACAATTGTTCTGCTTTAGTCACACCCCTGATTTCCCTACCTTACAATACTGTTGCATGGCAGACTTGAATTAACAAATCTAGGAACTGACTACCAAATTTATATTGCATTAGCCAATGGTGTAAGTGACAAGCATATTTGTAAGTTTTGGGTTGACAATGTAACTGAAGACTACATTTTGATCCCTGGGTATTCAAATATACTGCTTGTTTCCTGCATTTTACCTTCAATCATACATTCTTTTAAGGCACTATAGATTCTAAGGTCATCTTACAAACGTAAAGCTCCTGACTAAGAGGTACTTCAATACATCTATAACCATGCAATGTATTATCACCTTCCAATTCAATGAATCTGACAATGTGGAGTTCAAAATTCTGCTTTTGAGTTTTTTACATTTTTTTGCAGTTTTATTATAGCGCGTAGTCGTCCCGAAGGTATTGGAGCACTTTAGATTAGCACCAGTTACATTACGCAAGGAAATAATTCATTTTTTAATAGGCACGGAAAAATTAAATGATTTGCCCAGAATCCCAGAATGTTAAGCTGATGCTCGAACCTGGTTCCTCAGCTCCAAAGTTGCCAGCTCTGGCCATTAGGACACATCTCCTCTGCTAGAGTAGATTAGGTCCTTCCTTTCTCATTGTATCCAGACAGTAGCACTTTCCCATTTGCATAAAAACATCAGTGGATCAAATCAGTTGTCCCCGAGTGGTCTGCAACTTCATCTCTTTCTTTCATTTGTATGAGAATCCTGTGATAGAAATGCACAAATGTTGTATTTTACAGTGTATGTACACTTTGATGACATCCAGATTATCATTAGTCTTATAGGCACAATTTAAGGTATCTACTGAGAGGGCTTGCCTCATCATGAATTCCATATTGTCCATGGACAGATAGTGGGTGTAGGAAATTGGGTTATTCGTTGTGCAGTATGTGGGGCCAGTGTAAGTAATTGGTCCACAATTTCCCCTTCCTGGAAACCAAGCACCCCATTGTATCGCTTGACTATCTCAGGGTAGCGAAGCAAGGCAGTCCAAGGCATCCTCAAAGGAGGTGGTTTGGGCTAGTAATCACCATTCGCTGGCATGCAATACTAATACTTAATAAATGATTATCTATTCAGTGCTTTTTCTTTAGAAAAGAAAAAAGTACATTTATTACACTCATGCTACTAAATAGCACACATTAATTTACAAATATATACATAAGGCAGATTGAAAATACCTTAGATGATATTCTGTAAGCACATTTACCTTAGAGGGTCATTATTCTTGTTGCAGGGATTCTGCACAGATACAGAACTATGCGCAGGAAATGGGACCGTGGTGTATAATGACTGAGTCTTCCTACCACCTTAGTACCCACGAACCCAGGACCGACTAGCTATAGTGCCTCACTTGCTCTCCTACTCACTCACAGAGAAACAACTGATTGGGTACCCCAGATCACAACACTCCCAGATCTCTCAGGAATCTTGGTAACAAGACACACCCTTTCGCTCACTCTCTTGTACTCGTCCCCAATAGGATCTGATGGAGACACGAAAAAGTTTAAAATATTTAATTTAACTAATGAGCCCTAACATGCAGTATACGTGCCACAACAAGCAGGAAAATGCATAATACAAATATTGTCAGCATAGCAGTCAGTCAATATATCCTGAAGGGAGATATCATCATAGAAAGACAATGGGTCAAGGACTATAGTGCCTAACCTCCCTCCCCTTGCTTAGAAGAAGTATTATTATAAAAAAGAAAATCTCTGGCCATGTCAGCAGACCCCATACTTTAGCCTATAGATGGTGGCTCTACATCATGGGTGCTCTTCTCCCTGGAAAGATCCCTCTCCAAGTGTGTGTCACCTATTCATGCACCCCACTAAAACCCAAGTACGCTGTCCAAACAACAGCTGCATTGGTATGTTTTGTCCAAGGGCTAAGGTCTGGGCAGAACAAAATAACAAGGGGCATTGTTGTTCGACCTTGCACATAATGTTCAGCCAAAATCCCAGGAACATGCAGAGAGCGAACACAGTGATGAGTTCTCATGTGAAAGCAGTCTTTGAAAATATTGCAAAAAATAAAGAAGCGTAGTAACGTGTGCAAAGCAGCAGTCAAGCTGCAACGTGCTCATGCTAAGTTAGTGAAAAACGATAATGTCCCTATGGGCCACGAGACATTCTCAAAATCACAGTGCCCGCCCCCACCTATGTCAGCCAACACATGACAGCTTAGTGGCAGTGTCACTTTAGATAAAGCAGGGTAATTAGCATTATCAAGGTTTCACCATATTACAGGAAAAATAAACCACATGTTAAAACATCATCATTTTGTCCAAAAATGCAATGATTAGTAATAACCATTGGTAAATGCAATTATTAATTTCAATAAAGCATACCAACCTCAATCAGTAATCACTGTCAACATTATTATATCAATACAAAATTTGAAAATAAACATAACATGTGTCTTTGTGCTTTTTACATACTTTCAGGCCACACAAAGTGCCACCCTAGAGGGCACCACTTTGAGGCCACATAAAACACAGCCATAGAACCGGCATCTACAGGACACTACCTTCCCTGTGTTTTCTATATACATCTTCAGGTCACATAAAATACAGCCATATAACCAGCTCCTAGAGGACACTGCTGTCCTAGCTGTGGAGCAAAAGCTAGAGCATTAGGAGTTCTGAGAAAAATTATGAGAAACTCCCAGAAAATCATGGATTTAATGACCACGCAAACTTAGGTTCAGTTTACAAAGTTTGGATCTGGGGGGCTGCTGTAACTCCTACAGCCCCCCACAAAACTTCTCGGATCATCGGTGGTGCCCCTGTCTTCCTGGGGCCATCATGAGGAAAGACAAAAACGCAGATTGGCCTGACCCGCAGCACCTTATGGGGCACTGCAGCCACAGTAAATAGTCCAAAGCCTTGCTGGTCCAAAAAGCAAACAATCTGGGTATATTAAATTAGTGGGATACATATTGGAACAGTGGGTTTGGAAGAACTTACTGCATACAGACACGGTGGCAGGGTATATCTCGCTGCATCTACTACCAATGTTTTTACAGTCCTAACAAGGTTGCATATAGTTTGCAGATAGTCAATGCCCACCTCCCGAAACCAGCCACCCACAATTGGTTTCAAATACAATATATAAGCACAAAGGTGGGAGAGGCATTGAATCCTAGGCAAAATATCATAGGGTTTAAATCCCACGCAAGAAGAAGACTGCGATGACAGAAATAGTAGTCCTTTCACAATGATGCGGTTATAGGTTCTTTTATTCAATATTTTAAACACAGCAGCCAACGCGTTTCACCCACACGGGCTTCTTCAGGGCAAAATATTGGACCACACAGTTCATAGAAGGAGTGGGAGTTTCTCCTGGAGTTGTCCCAGGTCAATCCACACTGAACTAAAATTGTCATCAATGACACCAAAAAGCCTGAAAGTATTCAATCAATGAGATATTCAATCTATGAACTTCCGTGGTAACCGACCTCTTCAAGGTCCAAAGTAAATGTAATATAACACGGTCACTCGTGAGCCTGAAATGATTCGATCCACGGGCCACCGTAGTGGCTGTCCTCTTCACGGAGCAGTGTAAGTGCAGTGTAACGCGATCAATCGCAAGCCTTTTCAAACAGCCTCCAGAGAAACCTCGCACGTCGAGTGTTTGCCACGACGTGCGAGGTTTCTCTTGGAGGGCTGTTTGAAAAGGCTTGCGATTGATCGCGTTACACTGCACTTACACTGCTCCGTGAAGAGGACAGCCACTATAGTGGCCCGTAGATCGAATCATTTCAGGCTCATGAGTGACCGTGTTATATTACATTTACTTTGGTCCTTGAAGAGGTCGGTTACCACGGAAGTTCATAGATTGAATATCTCATTGATTGAATACTTTTCAGGCTTTTTGGTGTCATTGATGACAATTTTAGTTCAGTGTGGATTGACCTGGGACAACTCCGAGAGGAAACTTCCCACTCCTTCTATGAACTGTGTGGTCCAATATTTTTGCCCTGAAGAAGCCTGTGTGGGTGAAATGCGTTGGCTGCTGTGTTTTAAATTTGAATAAAAAGAACCTATAACAGCATCATTGTGAAAGGACTACTATTTCTGTCATCGCAGTCTTCTTCTTGCGTGGGATTTAAACCCTATGATATTTTGTCTAGGATTCAATCCCTCTCCCACCTTTTGTGCTTATGGTTTGGAAGAACTTCTTGAAGTTCAAGTCTAATACAACTGAGGTGCTGATTAACAATTGGCTATAGGCTGTGTCTAGACATGCTATTCGCTATTGAGTCCTCTAGCCATTCCCATCATTTAAGACTACTTCAACGTATGTTTCCTTTCATTGAACACATGCCCTCGGATTATGATTCCTAATGCTTTTGCACAAATTTAACTTAGGGACCCATCCAATGGAGAGCCATAGCAAGTGCTGTTTATCACTTAACAGGTTAAAAATGAAGTTGTGAATTCTTGCTGGACTTTGAACATTTGACCACGTGTCACCAGTGCCTGCTGGCCTACATGTGCTACCAATGAGTTAGCTAGTTGTTCTTTTATTCTGTGGACATTGTTGGTAGGGGAATGTATGCCTAATTCAGATGTTGCCCAGCTGATGAATGTATATGGCTGCAACCCAGACATAGTCTTCTAGTTTACGTAGCCAAGTTTGAGGACAGTCATAGCAGGAAGGTGAGCCTTCTTTTATAACACATTATTCATCTTCCTAAGAAAATAAATACAGCTTTTGGAGTTGAGAAAGTGTTGTAGGTATTCTGCACATACACAGAGCTAGGCACAGGATAATAGGACCTCGGAGTATAGTGGTGAACCAACCATGCACCTTAGTACCCACAATCCCAATCCGACTAGCTTTAGCGTCTCATTAGCAACGATGCTACCAATGATTAGACAACCCAGAACACGGTCTCTCTCTCTCAGGACTCGCGGGAGCAAGGACACCCTTTCATAACACACTCATACCTGTCCACAACGTGCGTAATAAGAGACACAGTATAGTTTAAAATGTTTATTTCAACTATCGTGCTCTAAGATACAGTACACGTGACAGTACTATCAGCATAATGCATAAGGATAAAATAATAAGCATAGTTACAATTCCATAGAATACAAACGGGGAAAGCATTTCATAACGCAGTGGATATAAGGCTAAATGACCATACCACCCTCCCCGTGCTATTGCTAGTTTATTATAAAAATAGAAGACCTCTGGGCTTTGTCGGGCAGACCCTCATACCTCAATATCTAGATGCAAGGTTTACATCATCAGACAAGCACAGCTCTTCTCTCTGGAAAGGTTTTTCTCCACGTGTGCCTAACAGCGAAATCACAATATTAAAAGCACACAAATTTCTCCAGTGCAGCTGCATTCAGTGTTATGTCTAAGTGCGAGGGGCTGACCAGATCAGCAAGAACAAGGGACATTGTTTTTCGACCTTGTACATGATGTGCAGACGAAACCCACAGGGTACAGGAGGAAAGGTGAAAGGCAAAAAGGCAGACAGTTCTAAAATAGCCGGGCACAAGCAGAGGCTGGAAAAACAAAGTCACAAAGTAACGGGCGCAAAAAGGCATCATGGAACCCAGGCCTAAGCCAACTTAGCAATGCAGACCATGAGGCCACAAACCACATGACAAAAGGATCTCAAATCTTGGATTTTTCACTCTACCATTTTACATATTCGAGTTGTCTATTCTATAGATCTTTGCTTCTGTCATTAAAAAAACTACGCGCATGAAAATGTAGTTCTGATGTAGGCATAACAACTGTAGTCTTGAAGTATTTTTGAATGTGTATAGTCGCAAATGTTTCTTAAATCAAGAGGGAGTACATGCCACAAATTGGGCTGTGAGCGTTGAACATTAATCCCTGTGATTTCTTTTTCTGTTGAAGGAGTGGATGACAAATTGAACATAACTGGATGAGAGCTGAGACTTTGCAAACATTTAACAAAGATTAGTATTTTACAGCTCCCTGGATTTCTTTCTTTCAAAGAGATCAGTATATCTACCATTCCTGTTTGATGTTAAACCAAGAGAAACACAAGGAACTATGACCACCTGCTGAATCCTTTCCTTTGGGAACGAAATGACCTACTAATAAATGTATCCCCCTGCTTTCTGACAAGTGTTATAGGTGCTGAAGTCGCACCTATGTTTAGTAGTTTTGAAGTGCTGTGTTCAGGTCATTTATGACAAGAGATTAAATAAATCCGCCATCCATGGCAATGAGCAACTCATCAGTCTCTGGGACCATTTCAGGGCAGTTGGAAAGACTGTCCTCAGCGATTTCATAGAATTATGACTATACCTCAGGTACATCTTAAAAATACTGTCGCCTATCTCAATTTGAACTCTGTTCGAAACACTACCCTTTTGATTGCCATAACCTAAATGCCATGATTCTACTTTTTGTTATGAATAGTAGTTGCATATAAACATGTGTTGGGCAAACAGTGCACCGCAAAAGTATAGTGCTCCAAAGACCATCTACTGTATTCTATATCTAATATTGCTATACTATATCTAAGTTGTACTATAACACTATCTAATTTTACATAAGCCTTGGATCTCTGGCCGCCTTTAGCACTTCAATGGCCATCTATCATTATGCACTGATTTCTTTATGCAATAACTCACTAGAACGCCAAACCAAGCTCACTTGTACCACACTCATAATTCTGGCTGGTTCATAAGTCATATATAAAATTATTTTCATATTTCACTTTATTAATTCACCACTAATCCTTTACGGATTCCGGAGTAGCATGCTACTCGCCGAAAAAGCGCTTTGACACCTCGTCAGGGGTAGTAAGCGCTATATATATGCAATTACAATACAATACATAACACTGCCTAAATCGTCCAGTGACATGGTTCTCCAGATTCACCTTGACTCAGAAAGCATTACCCCATTACATTTCTGTGCAGCCACCTCTTGCTTTTGAGGTTTGGCATCCACATTTTATACATTTTTCAGGCTTAGACTGTACATGCAGCCTTGAAAGAAAACACATCCGCTGAAGTGCCAGAGGACATTTCATTTTCAGATTGCCTTTCAGGCAAGCTGTTTTTTGTTCCACTTTAGCTGATTCAATCTTTGAATGCACAGATTGCTCGCTGCCTGTAACAATTCTTCACAAATACAGAAGCTGCCCTTGCCTATTATTGCCTCTGCCACCCTCTTTTTATGGAGCCCGCTGCAGCTGCCATTAGCTGCATCCCTCCCTGCCCTCGATTACTGCTGGGTCTCCACTTGGGTGTTGGCTATTGAAAATAAAATGGTTTCTAAGCCAGATCACAGAGAGATGCATAACAGAGAACTTATTATTTATTTGTCTGCTCCTTCGACTGTGCATGAATAAGAACATGAGCAGATATCTAGTTTTTGCAAATTTGGCCTAGCTCACAAAAACCTGGGAGCGAAAGGAGTGCAACTGACTTCTGTGAAATATTAGGCATGAACATATTTCAGCCTTTACCCTGCAAGTATTTTGCACAGTTTGCATTGACGGCGAGTACTGTTAAAAATATGCCCTTTAGCTTCCAAGTCTACATCTGCTTTTATGAATACAGCTTTTCCATTTTTTAAGAACAGGCACTGTTGCATCCAATGCTGGGGTAGGGATTGGCAAACCGCAATGAACTAGTTCAATGCTATTCCATGGGCTACATGTTCTGGTTTAAAAACAAAGACCAGTTCCTGATTGGTGTACTTCCCAGCATTTCCTTCAATATGTATTCAGTTTTAATATGTACAGATCACATCTTGATAGAAATGCAGGTACCTACCTAGAGTGCTCTAAAGTTGTTATGGTGTTCAGTGTTTTCTCTACACAAGATTTACCACACCAATAAATACATCTCGTTCAGATTGAAAATAAATCTATTTGCAGATTTAAAAAAATAACCAATAACACTTATTAATTTACCACTGAACGTATTTCCGTTTCAACAAAATCAACTATTTATCAGATAATATTAAAATGTTGTAAATGTTGAATATGACATCCTGCTCGTGTCATCCCAGCATATGCAGCTGCAGAGACAACTAAGCACTATGAAAGGTTAGAGTGCTGTGTCTTCCACTAAATAGGACTCTATGGACTAGGACACTTTACCCCGCACACTTTTACTCCGCATACCATTACCCCGCAGTTTTTACACCACAAAATCTTTTACAATGCAGGGCTTTACAATGCAATCCATTACAACGCATTCCCCATTACAATGCAATTTGCTAATCTAACTCCACGGGGCGTTACTTTGGGGAATGCGTTGTAATAGTTTGCGGTGTAAAGCCCTGCGTTGTAAAAGATTTTGCAGAGTAAAAAATGAAGGTAATGTCATGTGGAGTAACGCTTGCGCGGTAAAGGATGTTTCCCGACTCTAAGGGCCTGATTCACAAATTACATTTTGTAATACATAAAATAGTACTACAGAGGTACTATCTACTTACTACAAAATGCAATTCACAAACCTAGAGCTGGAAATCTCCACCTCCACCTCGCCTGTATGTTTTACGGGTAGATCATCACACAAGCAAGCTTACACCTCTGCAATACACTGCTGCTTATAACCTCATATATTACATCACTCATGACATGTGAGTGACATCGCTGATGACATCACTGATGATATCTCAAATTACATAATTGATGACATCATCTACAGACTTACTTACACACCCACTCACACCCATATACAACCTCTCATACACCCACTCACACACCCACACAACCACTCACGTACCTATTCACAGACCCATAGAAGTACTCACACAACCATTCACTCATCCATTGAGCCTCTCAGACACCCCCTGACTCACTCACACTACCACTCACTCACCCATAAAGCTACTCATACAACCCGTCACTTACCCATACAGGCACTCACAGAGTCACACACTCACCCAAACGCTACTCACGAACCCACTTATTCACCTATACACACACACCCACCCACCCACTCATCCATACAGCCCCTCACACATCCGCTCACTCACCCATACATCCATTCACACAGACACGTCCTTTACGTTACAGCCACTCACAACCAACTCAACCAGTCACTCAAACAGCTACTCATTTACCCATACAGCTACTTACACAGCCAATCACCCACTGATACAGCCATTCAGACACCCACTCACTCACCCATACAGTAACTTACACACCCACTCACCCACCCGTACAGCCACTCACATACCCAGACACTGATACACCTACTCACTCACCAACATAGTGACTCACACAGCCACTCACTCATCCACACAGCTACTCACATACCTACTTATGTACCCATACAGCCACTCACACACCCCCTCACGCACCCATACTGGAACTCAGACACACGGATACACACAGTCACACAGTCACTCACATAATATATGTTACAAATTGTATCACTCATTAGTAGTATGGAAATTATACTATTTGAACTCTTGTACTACCTTGGTATATAAGTTTAACACTCATAAACCTTTAGAAAACACTCAAACTCACTGGATGATGTCATCAGTGATGTAATCAGTGATGTCACTGACCATGTCATGAGTGATGTAATATGTGAGGTCATAAGCAGTGCATTATGGGAAGTAAGTTATAGTTAGCTCAGCTAACTATAACTGCTGAATTTCACTGATTTTGTACGAGTGAAATGTGAGCCTTACTATAACGTCTCTGTAACCTTTGTTTTTTTCAGGGAACTTCTACTTTTTTAAATTCTATATCCTAACTATATTGTCCCTGTAACCTTTGGATTTTCAGTGAATATATATATATATATTTAATGAAAAAAACAAAGGTTACAGGGACATTGTAGTTAGGTATTTCCCATACAAAACCATACCAATTAAGCAGGTATAGTTATAATTATGTGAAGAAACTAAAACTTGTGGCCTAAAGTTACTTAATCTGTGAAAAGGAACAAGGGAACCCTGTAAGTCGGAAGGGACCAAGGGTGGCAATATATTACTAGAAACAACGGTCCCTATTATGGACGGTATTAGGCTATAACCACAAAACTGTAATCAGCGTCGGGTGTACTGTTGTCCCAATGGACCTTATTACGTTTATTTACTTATTCGGTAAACATGAACGAACATACAATAAAGTGAGCAACAAGTGAAAGGGTTCTGGAAATCAAAAGATTTCCTGACCTCAGGCATATAGTGGTAAGGTGACTTTTCAGTGATAAAAATTACAATAGTCACGATAGAAAACACATCTTGTACTCCACAACAATCAAAATTTTACGAGTCGGAGTTAAGATGTTGTTGTCTACTATTACTTATATCATGTTATGAATACGTCTGCAATTCCTAGAGTGCAGACAGAATGTTTTGATAGGGATCATTGGAATAATGACCGACTGTTTACAGTAATTACTGGCTATTAAAGAGACAAAAGTGTAGTGATTTCATCTTGCAGTCAACCAATGATTAAATGTTTAAATGGCATTATCACATGCATTCCTGATGGCAGGAGAGTGACTAAGCCTGATAATGGAATCACATTACCTTGGTGATGGAATGCCGATAATTGAAAAAGTCTCATCAGTGAGATCAGCCATTTTCATTAAAAAAAAAAAAGCAGGCAGCCTTCCAGTGCATTAGCTGGCCATCAAACCATTTTAAGTCTTCAATTGGATGTGCTTATTACACTGAGACTACCTAATTAAGTTTAATACCGACAATTTGTTTGGAAGCTCTGATTAGATTTGACACATTCTCTGGCTGTCCGGGAGTAGAGGAAATAATTAATTTGGTTTATGTTTTGCTGTTCATGTATGTACCTATTTATGCCGTTTGTTCAAAAGTACACAGAATATTATATTTACAACTAGAAGGTCAACAGATGTAGATCTCTTGGGACTTTATCTCAATGACTAATGAACAGACAAGACAACTAGTATCTCTACATGCAGTCATTTAAGCAATAGACACAAATGAAGAATACATGGCCAGCAGCCATGATAGTGGCTATAAGCAAAGAAACAAATGAACAGTGGGTTGAAATGCTACCTTAACCAATTGACAGTGGTTAGACTTATTGCAAGCATTCCTCTCATCACCTTTTGTATTTTTGATGTACCGCCCTAAGTGGGAATGTTATGCCCAGACATGGGTCTCCCTCATGTGCTACTGGAACCGAGCTACACCTAAGTGACAAGCTGAAATTAGGGTGAAACAGGTCTTGGGTTGCTTGTATTCTGGTTCAGGGAGGACCTGTACTAGCAGTTTGGACTGAACTGTTCCTAATGGAACAGGCTCAAGACTGATTTGCATATGGCTGGGTCCAAACTGAGATGGCATGGTGGATAAAAGAATGATGGGTTGGAATGCTACTCCAAATGTTTGCCAGTGATTAGACATATTGCAAGCATTTCTCACATCAGCTTCTGTGTGTTGATGTACTGCCCTAAGTGACAAGGGTATGTCCAGATGTTGATTCCATACTCACTGTGCCACTGGAGCCAAGCTACTCCCGAATAACGAGCCTCAATCAGCGCAAAACCAGTATTGAACTGCCAGGCTAGGGAGGAGCTAGCCTGGCAGTTCGAGTTGGATTGCTTTTATTGGAGCAATGTTAAGACTGATTTGTATATGTCTGAGTTCAAACTGAGGTGGCATGGTTGGCAAAAGAACGAAGGGTTGGTATGCTATCCCTGAGAGATTGTCAGTGGTTAGACTTATTGCCAGCATTTCTCCCATCACCTTTTGTGTGTTTTATAAACAAAGAAATACATCCTCAAACAGCCACATTATCTATGGGCATCAGTTGATTAACTGGTGGCTATTCACGCTTGCTAAATGTGCTCCCGGGGTAGGATTTTCACCCAACTTGCCCTCAGCATTCAGCACTATTTTCTTATTGAAAAATATCCCCCTCGTGTCCAGGCGTCCAGGCACCAGAAGGCATTTTGCGCTAAGAAAGAGCACTAAGGGGCAGATTTACAAGCCCATTGCACCACTTTTTCGTCACTTTTCCCATGTTAAAAATGACGCAAAAGTGGCGCAAGGGCCTTGTAAATAAGCCCCTAAATGTGCTGTTGAAGTTGAATTTCCCCCCCAACTTAGCCCCGGCATCTAGCACTTTTTTCCCAATCTAAAGTTTACACTTAATAAATGTGATAAGATAATCAAGTGTTAGTCAATGGGAGATATAGGCCTTACAACAATAAAAAACGACTTTAGGAGATTTTTCAATCCCAGGACTTAGCACACATGTCTACAATTTTATTAAAATTCACCCTGCCCGATGAGCCTGTAGGGCCTACCTTAGGATGACTGATAAGTATTACAAAGTATGGTTTAGGCATGGCAGAAGGTTTATTTTGCCAGGTTAAAATAGCATTTTAAAACTGCATTGTAAGCTGTAGTGGCAGGCATGAGACATGTTTTAAAGTGGTACTTTTGTAGGTTTCACAATAAGTGCTTCAGACCCACTATGGTTATTTTATTTAGGGACCATGGGTACCATTTACTAGGGTCATATGAGTAAATTAAGCATGACAATTAGGGGTAGGCTAATTTTAACTTGTTTGAAGAAGAGAGCACAAGCACTTTAGCACTGGTTAGCAGTGGTAAAGTTCACAGTATCCTAAAGCCAACAAAAACGAATTCAGAAAACAGGACGAGTGAAGGCAAAAGGTTTGAGGGAAATACCACACCAAGGGTGTCATGTCTAACAGTTGGGTTGAGCTTTAGGTAGGTGCTGTATTTCCTGGTCTGATGAGGTGCTGGCGGTGTTTAAGGCTTTGAATGTCTGGAGCAGAGGAGACTTTAAGGTAGAGTAGTGTTTAGGCAGCATATTGGTGACTCTTGATTCTGATAGCTTTGCGTAGAGTCCCAAGGGGCTCCTTGTAGTGGTTGAATATGAGAGGAGACAGTATGGAATAGTAGGAGCCTCTGGAGGTGATAGGGATCTTTCGGAACCTGAAGGTGTGCTTCTGAGCAAATTGGTGTTAATTGGAAATGTAGGAGGAGAACCAGTGAAGGACAGTGTTAGAAATAGGATTTCTGGTTGGCTAGGGCATGCGCCTAAGCCAGACAGAAACCACCACTCTAGTCAGGGCAAGGGAGTTACACACTGAAGATAACCCCTGCTCACCCCCTTGGTAGCTTGGCACGAGCAGTCAGGCTTATCCCAGAGGCAATGTGTAAAGCGTTTGCGCAACACACACACACACAGCAGCAACACACTAGGCACACCACAAAAGAGACTCCACACAAGGTTATATAAAAAATAGCCTTTGTATTATCCAAAACACCTTAGAATCCTAATCACGCATATACACTGTGCCAACTGGCACTAGGCAATTTTTACAGGGGATTATATACACAGGACAGGGCCAATCGGGCCACTGTCATAACCTTTAGAAAGCACTAGTAACAAGTAGTAAATAACGCAACCAGTAAATACTGGTATAATAATGACCTCAGCATTATATCATCTTAGGCATAAAACATATCCTGCATAAACATCAGAGGCATAAATACATTATGCATAAGCACCATGACATCACATTAGGCGTCACAATACAGGCATAACACCTTACGCATTGGGTATCACATTAGGGCCTTGCGCCCTACCAATCATAAAACTGACCCCAGGCCAACTGGCCTTTCTAGGGGGGCCCAAGATGCCCTTTGTCCAAAAATGTCAGGGCTTGCACGGGGGCCTTCCACTGGCCCTTTGTCTGCTAATGCAGCCAAAACCACGGTGCGCAATGCACTGTGGCAGGGGGTATGTATCTTACTCCCTCCTTGTTCCTCAAGACGGAAACATGCCCCGTGTTGCGGCTGCCCGCGCTCCTGCGGTGCAGCCGAGTACAAATATGCCCCCTGGCACTAACTGTGCCACTGAAGCCCCACTCCGGGACTTCTACAATAAACTTGCCTACACGCTGCAGCTGCCCGCAATTGGCGGTGCAGCTGGGAAGATCCAGAACCGGCACCAACTGTGCCTCTGCGCTCAGTCCCTACTCAGCGGGATTTGGTGGAAACTGAGGGCAGAGGTCTTAGGCACCGACAATGTGCCGCGGTCGACCCCCGCTCCCGGGGCCTCACCAGATCGACCCCGCTCTTCCTCCTGCGGTCCCTGGAGGCCTGCCTCCCCTTCTGCCAGGTGGGGAAGGCAGGCAGGCAACAGATGGAGCCCGCGAGACTCCGATGCCTCTTGCTTCTCTCTTGGCTCCAGACGTCCTCCAACGCGGGGTAGGCTCCCGCCGGAAGGTCAACGGCGTCTCTCTCCTGTGGCCCCACCCACAACCAGGCAAGTGGCCTGTCTTCCGGGTCGGGCCACTGCGGTTCCCTTCGGCGGCTCTTCAGTGCGGGGTGGGCTCCCGCTATTAAAAGCACAAACTGGGGGCGGGCTCCAGCTAAAGGAGCACAAACGCGGGGTGGGCTCCCGCTAAAGGAGCACAAACGCGGGGTGGGCTCCCGCTATTAAATAAGCATCAATGCGGGGTGGGCTCCTGCAAAAAGCCAGCAATGCGGGGGAATCCCCACGTCGGGATTCCCTCTAAACAGATCGCAGCTCCGCGCTGCGAAGCCCCAGCGCTCTTCCAAGAGCAGAAATTCAGCGCTCATGAGGCGTTAAGCCCCCATAGGTTTCAGGTCAAAGGCTGGGCCCAGGCAGGCCAGCTCACAGGGCCCTCCAGCAGGGAGGCAGTCCCTCATGGCAGTTCCTCCTGGGGCCCAGCAGCAGCAAGTCCCAAAGCACAAGGAAAGCACAAAAAGCACAACACTCTCATGGGGTCACAGCCCCAGTATTTATACAACATTTTCTTTTGTCTGCCCTTGGCACAGGGCTTGGGGGAACCAGCCTGAGCTGGTTCAGGGGGGGGGGGTTTGGAGCACACTGTTTACAGGGTTCCTCTTCCCTATTGTCAGGTGGGGGCTTGTCATCAGACACACCACAGGGGGGCGAAGCCAGCATTCACCTAGGCAGGCACAGACCTATTCAGGGTCAGGGGACTACTCCTCCCACTACTCCAAATGCAGATCTCCCATTCAGCCTAGCGCTGACTCACCCTGCCCTCCCTGGTGCCACACACACCTCACCAGCCCCTGTCACTCCAAAGCCAGACATGCAATCCACATCAGGCAGGCAGACACATAGCACACAGAAATGCCAACTTTGGGACGCTAGGGGGCGTGCAGGCAAGATGGCCGCACCTTGGTGAGGCTCTGTCAGTCCTGGAATAAAAATTCACAATCCATCCTTAATCCGGGGGCTTAAATCGCCCAAAACTGTTTCATGCTGCGTCGGAAGGCTGAAGGAAGTGGCGCACCCCGCCTGTGATGAGCCAGGGATTGTGGCGGCCCTGCAGGGCGACGGATAAGAGGGAGGCCTACGGTGCGTGTCTCTGCTGCCTAAGGCCGTGACGAGCGGGTGAGAGGCGATCCCCTCGGGAGCTGGAGGGACCCGCTGGAACGGTTCCTCCGTTGTCCCCCTGAGGTATCGCCGGAGCCGCAGTGGTGATACACCTGAGGTGGCGGCCGTGGCTGAGGTGGCGAAAATGCAGATGGTGGCTGCTCCCGAGTTTCCGGATCATGCGCAGCCCGGGGGCTGTCCCGGAGTGTGAGGCAGGCGGGCTGGGCTGGGAGCCGAAGGCTCGTCTCTAACACGCAGGACCCCGCAGCAACAGTAAGTCGAGGTAGCTACGGCCCGGGGGAAGAGCTGCGAGGGCGAAACAGCAGGGGACAGACCTGGCGCTCCACTTGAGTGATCGCCCGCCTGCAGCCCGGGGGCCGCTCAGATGCGAGGGCCGGCACGCGAGACCGGGGATTTGGGCCTAGCTGGCGCAAGCTGCCATGACATAGCGCATAACGGAGGGGCCGGCCGTGGCTGATCAGACCCCCACCCAGCCACATTGCTTCATTATTGCCTCCTACGGAGACAGCGCGACGTTGCCTGGGGGAAGGCTCCCCTGAACCAGGCGTAAATGCCCCGGCTGTGGCCTATTTCAAGCCCAGAGGGGCTACTGGGGTACCTCGGTCCATAATTGGAGGGGGCTGAACTCACCATTTATAACAGCCCGCCAAGAATCTCGTCTGCAAGGAACCCACCTGCCTGCATGCTGTCGAGTGGCCGGCCCTTCTGTGGAGCCCACAGCGAGGAGTAGGGACTGGCTGACTTGCCCTATGCCACCTATCCGGGCGGGGGGCTCTGGTTGGGCGCGAAGCCTCTGGACTCCATATAAAGCCTGCTAGGGCGCTACCCCTTCGCCACCTGTGGGTACTGAGCGAATGCACTGAGGGGAGCTGCTGTGAGCATGCAGGCCTCTACACAGCGCCACCGCTGAGTCCAAATATCCATCCGTGAACAGAGGCTGTGGCTGGCTGCCGTGGAGTGGTGGGCTGCCACCGGAGAGGGGCACTATAAACATCGGCTCAGCGCACTGAGGGCACTGTCGGGGAGCAGCCCTGCAGGGGGTACACCGTGCGTTACACCCCAGGAGTGGGGACCAGGGACACGCCTGATCAGCCCAGTGGCCCCTAACCCAGAACCCTTACACCGGATCTGACTCCCCATCAGAGCCATATGCACACCATCATCTGCGGGCCGTACATCAGGAGAGCTGTGGCGCGAGCCTCTGCAAATTGACGTCCCGCTGGGTGAGGGCTACAACCACGCCACCTAGATTCTGAGCGCCCTTGGCCGCCCACTACTGCTCAGGAGGACCTACCCTGCCCCCACTGGGACGAGGCAGGCGGAAGGCCAGCTTAGAGCCTTTGAAAACAGCTGCCACTGGCCCGGCCGAGGCGGACAATGGGGATGCCCGATGGCAAACAGCCTAAACTCAACTTTGACACTCGCAAAATGCCCAGAGGGCAACCGCTGGAGCAGAAACACGACGGGGCGGGCCGAGCAAGCCAGGACACTGAGGAGGTGGACATGAAGATGAATGAATGAATGAATGAATGAGGTAGCATTTCTAAAGCGCGTGGTTACCCGGAGGCATCCCAGCGCTGGCGGGCACTAATTGAACTGCAACAGGGTTAGATGGGAAAAAGCCAGGTCTTCAGACCCTTCCTAAAATATTATGACTGGGTTCCCTACGAAGCTGCAATGGGAGGGCGTTCCAGAGTTTAGCCGCATTATATGAAAACAGTCGCCACCACTTCTGGCCCTCCGGATTCTAGGAACTGAGACTAAATGGAGGTCATCCGAATGAAGCCGCCTGTTAGCTCGGTAAGGATGGACCAGAGAAGAAATAATGGCTGGTCCCTTCCCTCTCAGCACCTTGTGGGAAATGCACAGGGCTTTAAAATGGACCCTTTCCCTAATCGGGAGCCAATGGAGGGCCTTTAAGGCGGGTCTGGCCGATTGATGGCCTGAGAGCCCTACAAGGATCCTGGCGGCACAATTCTGTACGACTTGGAGTTTCGCCAGAACCGAGCTAGGAGCGGCCAGGTATAGGGCATTTCCATAGTCCAGTCGAGATAGTTTAAGGGCTGAACCATCCATTTTTTTGCTTGAAAAGGGAGTAACGGTAGCACCTTGCGAAGTAATCTTAACATGCCAAAGCAGGTGGCAACAACTGTTCTGGCTTGTGTTTTAAAACTGAGCTCATCATCTAGCCAGAAGCCTAGGCTCTTTATTTCCTTTTTTGGGATGGGGTTTGGGCCCATACATGCTGGCTAGATGGAATCTATTTCAATTGGGGAATTATTGCCCAGAAGCATGAGCTCTGTTTTGTCGCCATTCAATTTAAGATGAGACAGTGTCATCCATCTGGTGACTTCTTCGAGGCAGGGCAACAGACGGGAAGAGGCTCTATCTGCATGGTTCAGTGAGATCACCAGTTGAGTATCGTCAGCATAAGTGACGATTTGCACTCCGAAGGGGAGGACACTGTCGGCTAAGGGGGCCATATAAGCATTAAAAAGGGAGAGGCTCAAGGACGAGCCCTGCGGTACTCCACAATGGAGGGGCCGGGGGTTTGAGATGGCTTCGCCCTCAAAGATTTGAAAGGATCTATCCTCTAAAAAGGAGCTTAACCATTTCAGGGCAGCTCCGGACACACCCAGTTTGTGGAGTCGTTGGACCAAGATGCGGTGGTTCACCGTATCAAAGGCCGCGCTGAGATCTAGAAGTATCACGGCCACCGATCCTCCCGCGTCGAGGATCTTTCTAGTTTCTTCGACGACAGCTAACAACGCAGTCTCAGTTCCTTGGCATGGGCGAAAGCCCGTTTGAGACGAGTGGAGGAGGTTGCCATCCTCCAAATGCCTAGAGAGCACCGAGTTAACGTATTTTTCTGCAACTTTACTGACCCATGGAAGAAGAGAGATGGGCCGAAAGTTGCTGAGACAACTGGGATCTAAACTAGGCTTTTTCAATAGAGTTTTAACCATTGCGTTCTTCCACGAGGGGGGCACCACCCCAAAAGAGAGCGAGGAGTTGATCAGGTCCAGCATGACAGGGCCAACTGAATCCACCGCTGACTTCAAAATTTTAGGGGGGGCCGGGTCGGTGGGTGAACCACTCCTGACAAGTGCAGAGATGGTCCGGAAATTTTCCTCGTTTAAAGGAGGAAATACTTCTAACACATGATCATGGCTCTGAACAGTAAAATCCTCACGAGATAGATCTGTGTCAGAATCAATCATGGGAAAGGTGCTGCAAATGGTTTGAATTTTATTTGAAAAAAACTCTGCAAGCTCATTGCAACGATGGGAGTGTTGCTTCGGGAGTAGCAGGGGGGGGCGGGGGCTTTTAAAAGTTTTTTGGCAATGCGAAACGTTTCGCGGGGGAATTTGCCGCTAGGGAAATTTTCTCTTCAAAGTAATGGGCTTGAGCCTTTCTAATCTCGGTCTTACATACCTTGATGGTTTCTCTATACTCCTTTTCTTGGGAGATGCTGCTTCACACAATGAAAACCAGTTTTGCCTCCATTGAGGGGAAGATGGACTCCATGTGCACCAGAATGGACCAGATCACCCAGAAGATCTAAAAACAGGATGGCAGGATAAAAGAGGCCGAGACACGCATTTCAACATTGGAAGACGAACACATACAGGCGGCAGGGCAACTCACGGACATAGACAAGCTCCTTAAGGTGATCCCAGCGAAGAATAAAGACATCGAAGCCCGCTCTAGGCGGAATAATATCCGTATCACAGGAGTTCCCGAGACAACCAATACAGGGAGACTTGAAGATTACGTGGAGCGGCTGCTCACCACCTGCTTTGGCCAGGAGGCCTTCTCCAGAATGCTAATTGTAGAATGGGCAAACCGCACTCTGGCGCCGAAGCCCCCACCCGGGGCGCTGCCCCGGCCCATAGTGGCGAGACTACTTAACTACCGAGACCGCGATGCTGCCCTGCGCAGGGCGAGGGAGCTGAGAAATGTAGTCTTTGAGAACAACGCCATCTCACTATACCCTGATTTTACCCTCAACGTTCAGGAAGCGCGGATGAAGTTTGACCCCATCAAAAAGAAGCTCCAGCAGGAAGGAGTGGAGTATGCCATGCTATACCCCGCACGTCTGCGGCTCACACACAACGGGCTACACCACATCTGCAACACTCCACAACAAGCGGCGGACTTCCTCAAAAAGACAGTGCTGACTGCCAAGAGAGTGGAGCGTTCCCCATCGGGGGCCAGAGACGAACCAACACAATGAGAAGAAGACTAAGTGAAGAGGATATCGACCTCCACGCCCTTGCTCGCAGGTTGGTCTGCAGACGCTGCCTTCATAAATGCTCTCTACTATACACAGGTAACACCGGATGTTGTCAATTAAATGTCTTCCGACTTCCCACCTATCTATTTGTTGATAGCGACCACCCCACGGGACATTGACTCTGTATTCCAGGGACACCTTCTGCAAGTCACGAGGGTGCAGGAGAAGCTGTTACGCCCCCTGGGACACACGTCTCCTAGGGTGCACCCCTTTTCTCCTCCAATGGAGATTGTACTGTTTAGTTGTTGTCTTGGTTACCTTGTTGTGGGGTCACTGCCTTTATGGGTCACCAACACCCCTGTAATTAACGCACTACCCATTTTTTGTATTGATAACGCTTGCTTGCTCCTGTCCGCAGGGTTCATTCTTTCATGGTCACTGCGCAAACCTAAAGTAGGGACAAAGCAATGTCAACCCAGGGACAATGTGACTCATACGACACAATTGTTTTATGATGCAACGGGAGGGGTTGTGAGGGAGGGTACTGTACACTGCAAGTTGGGGACGCCGTTGTGGGGGGAATGTTGGGGCAAACGGGCAGGCATTTTCATGATAGCTATAACAACCAGGTTGCCCGGGCACCACTCGCACTTAACCATCGGTACAAAAATGCAGTACATATATACACACATGAACTCAGACAAGGACGGGTGAGGGACAGAAGACTAATACTATAGCGAGCATAAATCTACTCACCTGGAATGTTAGAGGGCTGGGAGACCCTAGAAAGAGGCGACACATTTTGGCCTACCTAGACAGACATCACGTCAGCATAGCTATGCTGCAGGAAACGCATACCCTACCCACACAACAGCCCCAGTTCGCCTCAAGATGGGCCTCGCATAGATACTTCCTCTCGTATTCTGCCTTCTCCAGAGGTGCGGCAATCCTCATTAGAAAAGCAGTGCCCTACATTGAGGAGGGATCTGCACTGGACCCGCAGGGGAGGTACTGCATAACATGGGGGTGGTTGGCATCTGATTCCATCACGTTGGTGTGTAGCTATGGGCCCAACGTGGACGATGAAGATTACTACATCACCCTATAGGCACGCATAGCTAGCATAGGCTCGACTCACCTCATATGGGGAGGAGACTTTAATTTAACGCTCCATCCTTCACACGACCGTTCCCACCCACTGCCACACCACTACTCCAGAGCGCAGCGCCAACTTCAACAAATAATCACTGATAATTTACTGGTGGATGTCTGGCGCCACCATCACCCGGTACAACGCGAGGGTACATATCATTCGACAGTGCATAACAATTGGTCCAGGCTAGACATGTGGATTGCATCACAAGACATTGCATTGCATGCGCTCTCCTCGCGCCACTTGGCACACACCTACTCGGATCACTCCCCTGTGATTATGTCAATAAACCCCCCTGGTATGTCGCCCCAACCCAGACAGTGGCGACTACAGCCCACGGCGCTCCTTGACACGGTGTTTAAGACTGGGCTGGGGGACACGCTAGAAGAATACTTGAGAATTAATATAGACTCAGTGCCCTCCCTTGCTACGGTGTGGGAGACGCTAAAGGTCACCGTTAGGGGACATTGCATGGCTAAAGCGGGAGGCATCCTCAAAGGCATTCGCACAACGATAGCACGCCTGGAACGCCAAATTAAACAACTGGAAACAAACGCACACGCAGCACGTGAGGGCCCCACCCTGGCTAAGCTACGCGAGTCCCTTACAGAATACCAGGTCGAAGCAGAAAGGGAATGTCTTTTCCGAGGCAAATACCACACGGCGAGCAGGTATGGCGAGGGAGAGCGGCCCGGCAAGGCACTTGCCGAGACCATCCGGCCACCTAGAACGGCGAACCACGTACTGGTCATCCGCGATGAGGACGGGGTGGCGCATCGGGACACGTCGCCCATAATGGGGGTTTTCACTGCGCACTACCGGGCACTGTATACGACGTGTGCGGCACGACAAGATGAGACTCCGCAATACTTGCAGCAGATAGAACTGGCCTGGCTCAGCAACCAGCAGAGAGAATTCTTAGCAGCTGACCTGGGAGTGGACGAAATATGAGAGGCCATAATGCAAATTGGAAACGGCAAGGTGCCGGGGCCCGATGGACTTGGCATAGAGTTTTACAAGAACTACATAGACACACTGGCCCCCTTCCTGAAGACAGTCTATGAGGAGGCAGCCCAAACGGGGATACTCCCGCCCACTATGCGGGAAGCGATGCTGGTCTCACTACTGAAACCCGGAAAGAACCCCGAATCTACGGACTCGTATAGACCCCTGTCCCTGATCAATTGCGATGTTAAAGTATCGGCTAAAGTTTTGGCAAATAGGCTCACACTCTTGATGGATAATCTCATTAGTCCTGACCTGGCACGTTTCATACCTGGCCGATCAACTTCGCATAACTTGAGGACCCTCTTCTCCAACCTGCATGGTATCGACCAGGAGGAACAGGCGGTGGCGGTCTTCCTAGACGCCACCAAAGCGTTTGACTCCCTGGAATGAGGATACCTTCTTGCAGTCCTGACGCACATGGGATTTCCTCCGGGGTTCCTCATGTGGATTAAGTTGCTCTATCATAGGCCCTGTGCCTCATTGATGTTGAATGGAGAATGCTCCCCTGCCTTTGGCATAACCAGGGGCATGCGACAGGGGTGCCCCCTTTCACCCCTGCTGTTTGCGATCGCCATGGAACCGTTGGCATCCTTGTTGCGATAGCACCACAACCAATATGCACTGGATTACCCCATGAGGCCCGTCCTAATTTCGCTATACGCGGATGTTATCATGCTATATGTGCGTGATCCCGCTGAAGAATTAAATGCCATGATCCGGGAAGTCATAAAATTTGGGGCCTTCTCGGGAATCACCATCAACTGGGGCAAATCCCAGGTCATGCCGCTCACGAGCTGTACCACTCCGTTCCCAATGGACTACCCGCTGCAGTGGTGCGTAGACAAGGTCCGATACCTGGGAGTCACCATAACCAAGGATAAAGAAGAACTACTGCGAGCTAACTATGGAGTGACCCTCGCTAAGGTGGAAGATCTGATCACCAGGTGGGTGGCTCTCCCGCTCTCCCTCGCAGGCCGGATTGCCTTAATGAAGATGGTCATCATGCCTAAATTTCTATATTTGTTCACAAATATCCCTTTCCCCCCCAGCCGCCCCTTCTTTACTAGGCTGAAGAGCCAGCTCATTCGCCTTGCTTGAGGCGGGAAACAACCTCGGATCAAATGAAGCACCCTCACTTTGCCGTTTGCTCAGGGCGGGTTTGAAGCGCCTGATCCCGAACTCTACTATCTCAGTGCTCAGGCACACTTCGCCGCGTACTGGCTCGTGCCTCCGCCCTTTATGACACATTTGGCGGTGGAGCAGGGGCTCATGGCGCCTTTGCCTTTTAAGGGGTTCCTGGGTGTAGATGACAAAACAGCTGGGGGAAAGAGATCCACCGTGGCTTGTACAAACAATGCGTGGCGAACCATTGCCAAAAGGTCCCAGGTCCCCATGCTATACTCCCCGCTACTTCCCCTGGTCGACCAACATAACCTGCCAGTTACACAAGAAGGTATCTGTAAACGCATGCTTCTCAAGCTTGGCATAACTACATGGGGAGACACGTACCACCTGGGATGATTCAAAAACGAGGCCGACTTCTTAGGCGACACACCACCCACCACCATTGACCGCTTCCTATACAGTCACCTGCGACAAGCTGTTCGGGCTGCTACCCCTATGTTCCCAGAGGAACCTCCCACACTGCTCCCATTGCATCAAACGATACAGGCAGGAGCACCACATGCCGTGTCCCGCATATATAAGGCCTCCGTAGGGGCGGGGACCCACAACACTTTGAAAGCAAAACAGGGGTGGGAAGCCGAATTGGGACACCCTATCACAGAGGAGGCCTGGGTGTACAGTTGTCAACAAACTGAACGCATCACTGCTAGCAGCCAGTTCAGAATTATCCATTTTAAATTTCTCCACAGAATGTACTATACTCAGGTAAGGCTGCACAAACTCAAATTACGGGAAAGCGATAGATGCGACCGATGTAAGCAGGAGGGTGCGGGTTTTCAACACGTGGCGTGGGAATGTGGGTCCATAGCGCATTACTGGACCGAGGTGTGGAGAGCCCTGGGTGACATGATAGGGGGTCAGCTCAATCTCACACCAGAAATGGGCCTTCTGGGGTACCTTCCAGGGCACAAAGGTCGCATTAAGCGATTCCTGGCGATGGGCTTACTTGTTGCTAAGCGCAAAATTGCTTGCAGATGGGGGAGGGGCAGAGCGCCCAAATTTAAGGAATGGCTGGCTGACCTCACTTACTGTCAGGAGCAAAACAATATTTACGCTGAGTTGCTGCCCCTCCGCTCACAGCCCTGCGATATCTGGGAACCCCTCACTAGCTACCTGTGCAGGACGGCTGCGAGCAACACGGAAGATGGCGCTGCACCATAGCGAACTAACTGCCTAGCTGAGAGCGGTGGGCCTAATAACAAAGGGGCTGACCACTAGTAGGACTGATGTGAAATTCTGCCTGCCAGTTATACCTATGCCCGATAATGTATAATGAGTCCTGTATATTCCAACTCAACCTTTGTACTGTACTGACTTATCCACGCTTTGTTCATGTAATGCCTGCCCTATACTGTAACTGTTGTGTTGCAGTACTGAAAAATGCCAATAAAGAAAGTAAAAAGAAAAAAAAAAGCCAAATTCTAGAAGTGGCATTTCTAAAATAGTGATAACAAATCTGCGCACACCATTGCGCAGCATTTATTATTACTATTCCAACCATACCAAACTTGACCATGCTGCTCCTCTCATATCAGGAATTACCACTGAAACATTTATCAGGGAATCCCCAATACATTTCTATGGGAGGGCAGCCTCACAGCAGTGAGAAACCAAAATGGCTGTTTGTCACTGCCAGGACATGTCACACACTTAAGGTACATGTCCTACCTTTTACCTACAATGCACCCTGCCCATAGGGCTAGCTAGGGCCTACCTAAGGGGTGACTGACATGCAGTAAAAGGGGGGTCACAGACGTGGCGCACGCTTTAGGTGCCACGTCACAGCGGCAGTAACACTGCGCGCACAGGCCCTGCAAAGGCAGAGGCCTGAGACAGGTTTGAAAGGTTACTTTGGTGGGTGGCGCAATCAGCGCTGCAAGCCCACCAGTAGCATTTAATTTACTGGCCCTGGGTATCTGAGATACCACTTTACAAGGGACTGACAGGTAAATTAAATATGCCAAACAGGTGTAGGTCAATCTTACCATGTTTACCACAGAGAGCACACACACTTTACACTGGACAGCAGTGCTAAAGTGCCCAGAGTCCTAAAACCACCAACACCATGTCAGAAAAAAGGCTAGGAGGAAGGCAAACAGTTCAGGGATGACCCTGCAAAAAGGGCCAAGTCCAACACAACCCCCTTCCAGCCAAAACGCAGGGTAGACCAATCACCACCTTGATGGGCTTCCCTGCTTTGGGCGATAGAACACGGACGTGGGCCCGCAACTGCAGGGGCACACTCCAGTTCTACGCCATTCTGAACCCATGTGGTTCCCTCTGTCATAGCTCCCAGGACCAACTAAGCTACCCCACTGGTACTCCCTAGTTGTCCGCGGCCAGGACCAGGCCCTAGGCCATCCAGATATCTCCGGTCCTTGCCATCTCACAGAGTGGGGGGCAGTAACCCCTGGCACATAGTAACCATTCTCCACTCTCCCTCTCATCAGTGCAGTTCTAAACTGCCACTGATCCTCCAACCTAGGGTCCGCACCCTCAGGCTGATCAGAAGTCACGGGCGAGGCTCTCCTCCCCCTACCTCTCCTTCTGGGTTTCCGCACTCTCCTCCTATGAGAGGCAACCTCAGAGCACAACTCACCCACCAGTTCAGGGCCTTGACCCTGCAACTGATCTACCAACCTGGGATCTAAACCCTCAGGTTGCACCGGGGTCAGAGGTGAGGACTCCCTCCCTCTGCACCCCCTTCCAGAGTTCTGCACCCTCCCAACTGCAGTGGTACCCCTAGAAGCTACATCGGTCAGGACACTGCTTACAGTTGTCCTTCCCTCCAGGTCAGGCATAACCTGTACCTGGCCTCCCAACCCAGGGACTGAACCCTGCGGCTGAGCACCTGCCTGGTGCACCAGGACTTCCTTGGGAGCACACATGCCCACCCGAGGGTAACACATAACTCATGTGTCATGTGACAGTCTACCTGGCGCAGATCTCCCGACCCCTGTCCATCTGACAGTGCATGAAGAGCCCCCAGGACAGAAGTGGTGTCACCATGGTCACTCCTAGGAGACTCAGCCCTTCTGGCTGGCCCCTGACCCAATGGTTCTTCCACTGGGGACTCTCTCCCCCTCTCACCCCTCAATCTGGACTTCTGCACCCTCCACTTAGGAGTGGCACTGCCAGACACCAGAACTGACAGAGGCCTGCTTACAGACACTCCAAGTTCTCCTGACACTAGGAGATCCCACTCAAATGGACTACTAGTACAGCTTAGGCTCCCTACCTGGTGTTCCCTTAAGGAACCATCCAGGCCCTGAGACTGAGGTTGGGCACTTTTGGGACACATCCCAGCCTCACTTCTCCTCCTATGAGACAGGACGTGAGGCCCTACAACCTTCCCACTACAACAGGACCTAGATGGGCTACTCTGAACCTCTCCCACCACTCTGGGCTGGAAGATACCTGAGCCACTCCTCTTAGGGTCACTCCCCAATGCCTCTTCAGACCCTCTGGCAACCACCCAGAGGTCTGCCTCCTGTGCAAGTTCCCTGGGATCAGAGAACTCACACTCCAACAGGTGTTGGCGCAACCCCGGAAAACAATTACTGAACATGTGCTCTCTGACAACCAGATTGAACAGCCCTTCAAAATCATTTTCCGTGCTAATCATCACCCAATCCTCCAGTGCATCACAACACACATCCACAAACTCCCCCCAAGACTGGTGAGACAGTTTTCTACTGCCCCTGAACCTCAACCTGTACCCCTCTTCCTGGGAACCAGCACCATACTCTGGGATCTGGGAATGGGACTTCCTGCATTGGACTCCATATTGCTGCCACCACTGGACCCCACCCTCACTGGTGAATCCAGACAACTAAAACTGCACTCAGGAGATAATCTACCCTCCAGAGCTAGTTTCTCCCTGGCGAAGGCCCTCTCTGCCTCCGCCATCCTCTCCTGCGCTAGGACCCTCTCAGTCTCTAGCTTTTTCTCATCAAGGCCCAACGCCTTGAGACTCAACTCCTGGGCCAACAAGGCCTTTTTCTCCTCTAAGGCTAACTTCCTATGCTCCAACTCCAATTTCTGAGCCTCCATATTCTCATGGCTCTCCTTCTGGAGCTTCTTTAAAGCCAGCTCATACTCCCTTTCTTCCCTCCTATCCACCCATTCCTCTGGGTACAGGGAAAGGGATGGGGAACTGCCCCCGGCACTGTACCCAGCAAGGGACTCTCTATCTATGGGGTCCTCACTACCTACTGGCGTCCCCGCCCTGTCATTTTCTTCCTCCTCTTCAGACTCTTCTGGGTTACCCTCAGACCCACTACCCTCTTGGTATGCGGACTGGGAACCCTCCCTCTCCTGGTCCTCCAATGCCCATATTTTCTGTTGCCACCGGAGTAGGGTTTCCTGGAGGTCTAGCTGGGTGTCCCACCCACTCACTGCTATGTCCCTCTCCTCACAGAACCCCCTCAACTCCAACATACTGTATTTGCACAGCTCTGTTATAATAAAGGCAGATTCCATGTTGGCAAGGCACCAAATACACAGGTGCAAGACAAAAGACCTAGGAGTCTGAGCTGAAGCAGGAAGAGTAAACAATACCAAAATGATGCTTTTAGGAGAAAAATAAAATCAGGAAAAGTAATCCCCAAATATGTGATTCTCTAAATGCAGAGTTTGTAGTGCAACCAATTGTCACTGTGGTACTGCGCAAACGCAAGTCCTATCCCACCGCTGCAACCAATGTTAGAAATGGGATTTCTGGTTGGCTAGGGCATGCGCCTAAGCCAGGCAGAAACCACCACTCTAGTCAGGGCAAGGGAGTTACACACTGAAGATAACGCCTGCTCACCCCCTTGGTAGCTTGACACGAGCAGCCAGGCTTATCCCAGAGGCAATGTGTAAAGCGTTTGCGCAACACACACAGCAGCAACACACTAGGCACACCACAAAAGAGACTCCACACAAGGTTATATAAAAAATAGCCTTTGTATTATCCAAAACACCTTAGAATCATAATCACGCATATACACTGTGCCAACTGGCACTAGGCAATATTTACAGGGGATTATATACACAGGACAGGGCCAATCGGGCCACTGTCAGAACCTTTAGAAAGCACTAGTAACAAGTAGTACATAACGCAACCAGTAACTACTGGTTTAATAATGACCTCAACATTATATCACCTTAGGCATAAAACATATCCTGCATAAACATCAGAGGCATAAATACATTATGCATAAGCACCATGGCATCACATTAGGCGTCACAATACAGGCATAACACCTTACGCATTGGGTATCACATTAGGGCCTTGCGCCCTACCAATCATAAAACTGACCCCAGGCCAACTGGCCTTTCTAGGGGGGCCAAGATGCCCTTTGTCCAAAAATGTCAGGGCTTGCACGGGGGCCTTCCACTGGCCCTTTGTCTGCTAATGCAGCCAAAACCACGGTGCGCAATGCACTGGGGCAGGGGGTATGTATCTTACTCCCTCCTTGTTCCTCAAGACGGAAACATGTCCCGTGTTGCGGCTGCCTGCGCTCCTGTGGTGCAGCCGAGTACAAATATGTTCCCTAGCACTAACTGTGCCACTGAAGCCCCACTCCGGGACTTCTACAATAAACTTGCCTACACGTTGCAGCTGCCCGCAATTGGCGGTGCAGCTGGGAAGATCCAGAACCGGCACCAACTGTGCCTCTGCGCTCAGCCACTACTCACCGGGGCTTGGTGGAAACTGAGGGCGGAGGTCTTAGGCACCGACAATGTGCTGCGGTCGAACCCCGCTCCCGGGGCCTCACCAGATCGGCTCCGCTCTTCCTCCTGCGGTCCCTGGAGGCCTGCCTCCCCTTCTGCCAGGTGGGGGAAGGCGGGCAGGCAACAGATGGAGCCCGCGAGGCTCCGATGCCTCTTGCTTCTCTCTGGGCTCCGGACGTCCTCCAACGCGGGGTAGGCTCCCGCCGGAAGGTCAACAGCGCCTCTCTCCTGCGGCCCCGCCCACAACCAGGCAAGTTGCCTGTCTTCCGGGTCGGACCACGGCGGTTCCCTTCGGCGGCTCTTCAGTGTGGGGTGGGCTCCAGCTATTAAAAGCACAAACGCGGGGTGGGCTCCCTCTAAAGGAGCACAAACGCGGGGTGGGCTCCCGCTATTAAATAAGCATCAATGCGGGGTGGGCTCCCGCAAAAAGCCAGCAATGCGGGGGAATCCCCACGTCAGGATTCCCTCTAAACAGATCGCAGCTGCGCGCTGCGAAGCCCCAGCGCTCTTCCAGGAGCAGAAATTCAGCGCTCACGAGGCGCTAAGCCCCCATAGGTTTCAGGGCAAAGGCTAGGACCAGGCAGGCCAGCTCACAGGGCCCTCCAGCAGGGAGGCAGTCTTTCGTGGCGGTTCCTCCTGGGGCCCAGCATCAGCAAGTCCCAAAGCACAAGGAAAGCACAAAAAGCACAACACTCTCATGGGGTCACAGCCCCAGTATTTATACAACATTTTCTCTTGTCTGCCCTTGGCACAGGGCTTGGGGAAACCAGCCTGAGCAGGTTCGGGGGGGGGGGGTTTGGAGCACTCTGTTTACAGGGCTCCTCTTCCCTATTGTCAGGTGGGGGCTCTTCATCAGACACACCACAGGGGGGCAGAGCCAGCATTCACCTAGGCAGGCACAGACCTATTCAGGGTCAGGGGACTACTCCTCCCACTACTCCAAATGCAGATCTCCTATTCAGCCTTTGCGCTGACTCACCCTGCCCTCGCTGGAGCCACACACACCTCACCAGCCCCTGTCACTCCAAAGCCAGACATGCAATCCACATCAGGCAGGCAGATACATAGCACACAGAAATGCCAACTTCTAGAAGTGGCATTTCTAAAATAGTGATAAGAAATCTGCGCACACCATTGCGCAGTATTTATTATTACTATTCCAATCATACCAAACTTGACCACGCTGCTCCTCTCATATCAGAAATTACCACTGAAACACTTATCAGGGAATCCCCAATGCATTCCTATGGGAGGGCAGCCCCACAGCAGTGAGAAACCAAAATGACTGTTTTTCACTACCAGGACATGTCACACACTTAAGGTACATGTCCTACCTTTTACCTACAATGCACCCTGCCCATAGGGCTAGCTAGGGCCTACCTTAGGGGTGACTGAAATGCAGTAAAAGGGGGGTCACAGACGTGGCACACACTTTAGGTGCCACGTCACAGCGGCAGTAACACTGCACGCACAGGCCCTGCAATGGCAGAGGCCTGAGACAGGTTTGAAAGGCTACTTTGGTTGGTGGCGCAATCAGCGCTGCAAGCCCACCAGTAGCATTTAATTTACTGGCCCTGGGTATCTGAGATACCACTTTACAAGGGACTGACAGGTAAATTAAATATGCCAAACAGGTGTAGACCAATCTTACCATGTTTACCACAGAGAGCACACGCACTTTACACTGGACAGCAGTGCTAAAGTGCCCAGAGTCCTAAAACCACCAACACCATGTCAGAAACAAGCATTTGCAATGCAATAGGTCTCGCATTTAAGCAAGTTTAAGCTATTGACATTGTAAATGACAATGCGTTTTATGTATGTTTCAAAAATCAAAATATAAATAAAAGGAATTATCATTTACAATGCCAATAGCTCAAACTCGCGTAAATGTGAGACCTGTTGCATTGCAAATGCTTGTTGTTCATGCTGGTGCGGAGCTATCTGCAGTCTCACACCTAAATGCCAGTGTGATGGTGGGAAACAAAGGCACTCCGCTTGTTATGACTTCACAGGTGCTAAGAAGAAGAAACTATGGTTTGGAGGGAGGGGCTTTCCGTTTCTACCTCCTTTCTGTTAGAGGTGCTCTTGCCCTGTAAGAATGTCATATGTATCTGTCTGCATGAGCAATTACAACAATAAACATTTACATGGCACTTACTCAGTTTTCTCCCATTTATTTTTAAACGCTAATCGGCCCGAGGCAGGGTGTCAGAAACGCAAAGTCAGAATTTAAAACGTGTGTGGCGGTCCACAAAACACAGGGTTTGGGATTATCTTTACTAGTATGCATTTATCACTACCCTAAGAAGCCTTATAAAAAGGTAAAGATTGAAGAAAACAACAGTGCGTTTCTTGTAGTTTGGGTGCAGCTGTTTGGGGCTGGTTTATAACTTACTGTGCCGCTGTACAAGGATTGTACATTATGACCTTCGCGTAACACAAGGACCTCTGTGACAAAAGCCGTAACCCACTGAGCTACCTGAATAAAGCAGAAATCAGTGACGTGCGCTTTACGTTGTGCTTTACAGCAGGGACATGAACCCTCTCTGTTGTTTTATGATGACGCAGACCCGTGACTGGCCTGCTCACAGATCTCTGCAGCAAGTGCACTAACCACCGGCAGGGCTTTAAGTGGAGTGAAAAAACTGGGGGGTCTCTCACGGGGGTGGGGGGGGTGGCCGCGATAATTAAGGGCGTGGGTTAAAAAACCTACACTAAAAAACAGTGCTTATCATAGTGTGCCACAGACTGGTATTTTGCTGCTTGTGTCGTTACATCCATCATTACAACAGAAAAAGAAGTGGAGTTCAGCGGATCCGAGTTTATTATTTCACTTCAGCTCTCATTTCCGGGAAGCCTGAAAGTGTCCTTGGTTACACAGGCAGCACTCTGTGTCACGAGTGCAGCGGGGGCATTGTTTGAGCGCGCGGAAGTGAAAGCGCGGTGGGAGCGCGCGAAAGTGAAAGCTGAGATCGCCAGAGAAGAGACACCGTGAGCGTGCACATCTGCTATCCGGGCGCAAGCTGAGATTGCCAGAGAAGAGACACCGTGAGCGTGCACATCTGCTGTCCGGGCGCAAGCTGAGATCGCCAGAGAAGAGACGCCGTGAGTGTGCACATCTGCTGTCCGGGCGCAAGCTGAGATCGCCAGAGAAGAGACGCCGTGAGCGTGCACATCGGCTGTCCTCCTTCAGAAGCAAAATCCACAACAATAGATCTCGCCAAGGCGAGCAGCGCATGCGCTGCATCGCTAGGCGAGACCTAAAAAGGCTAGGAGGAAGGCAAAAAGTTCAGGGATGACCCTGCAAAAACAGGCCAAGTCCAACAGACAGTGTTAGTGAATTCTATTCCATACTACAGGGTGTGGATGAGGGTTCTTAGTCAACTGAATGAAAGACAGATGAGAGGTCCAGCAATAGCAGGAGTCATCTTCATTTGTAAGTGTGAGACCCAACGAAACAGCTAAGTCAGTAATTGTTGACACTAAGGAATGGATATATCAGGAGATCAGGGCAAGGAGAAGGAGAAGGGTCCACTGCAGCTGCCTGAGGATGTGCACTGTGCAGGCCATAGGCCCCCGATGGAGAAGGAGTAGCCACACAAGGAACTCAGCTATGACACAGGCCAATAAGTGTTATGGTTATGGTAGTGATGAATCCACACCCCTGGTTCCACTATATAGGAATCTGTTTTCCGGCACTTACATCCCTCGTTCACTCAAGAACCTGGCCTTAAATGATCATGTTCCTCTGCACCAATCTCACTCTCAACTGATTGCTTTTAAATTTACCCTGACTGGTGTTTCATTGATAGTAGGACCAAAGATAATTGTACTAGTTGACCTGTTAAATTAAATATCATGTTGCATGGTGATTTTAGTTATTGTTCATCTAATCTGACTCTACTTTGTCAGACACAGGATTTTATACATGCTTTTGATCAGGCCCCTAGTCACATTGGCTATGCCTCTTCCAAAGGTTTTCACAGGTATGCTTCTTAGGCCCTATTCCCTTTGGGTTCATCATCATTTTAATTAACCCTGGGCGTAGTTCGCGAAGTAGCGCTACGCGAAGCTACGCGAAGTGCACTTCGCACTACGCGAGCTACGCGTAGCACTACGCGAACTGCGTACTACGCTGTTCGCGATGATTGCACAGTGCCGGATGCTTGTCCGCACTGTGCAATCATTGAAAACGGCATCTTGCACAGTGCAAGCTGTCTTTTACTGCCGCTCGAGTAGATTTTTACTCGAGCGGCAGCTTTCTCAACGCGGACTGGTAGTTTCTCATCACGAGCGGTCGCAAGCATACTCGACCACTCAAAATGAGAAACCTGACCTCCCCGCATTGAGAATCTCGCCGGGAGGTTTATTTTCCACTCTCGCGATCGGCAACTTGATATTGCTGATCGCGAACGAGGAAAAAGTCTCGCCGGGATGTCATTTTGCTTGCTCGCGGTCGCCAACTTGACATTGAGGACCGCGAGCAAGCAAAAAATGACCGCTGCACTACGCTATGCTACGCTACGCGTGTTTGCACTGTGCTACGTGCAATTCGCGTAGTGCGAAGTAGCGCAAACTTCGTAAACTACGCGAGCGTAGCGTAGTGCTTTGCCCAGGGTTAATTTTAATCCCACTCAAAGCACATTGGTGCCACAACCTCTGCCTTCCACATAATTACTTGCCACTCAGTTGCACTGAGATTGCTTGGTGTACTTTTCGCTTGGTGTTGAAATATGAACATATCTGTGCTCCTGTGCCAGTGACACACAGGAATGCAAAGCTGTGTGAGGAAATGCATCTGGTAGCCCATTGATAAGTTGACGAAGTGAGTGCCCCATCATTTTTGTCCTGTTAATGTATATTTTTTAGTCCATCGGTTTCCTTTATACTGTCTTAGACTTGTTTATTTTTTTGAAGTTCTATTTAACGTTTTTGGGGCCTAATTGTGTTACTTTTTCATTGCTTTAAATGTATTAATTCTACTACATTTTGTGTAGAATTGTGAGGTTCATTTATTACTTCACTTGCAGTGAGAGAGGTGTGTGCACGAGTCACCTACATGTTCTACTCTAAGGGGTATATTCACAAGAATGTGCGATAAACATCGCCAAAATAGCTTACCGCAACTTCTCACATCGCAGCCCATCACGTGAAAATAACGCCGTGTCAACGTGGTATTCACAACACGGCGATACCGTGCGATACACGCACGCGAACACGGAAAATGTCCGCGAAACAACTAGCGTGACTGCGATAAAAATTCAAACCTTAACGCAAAAAAAGGAGCGATGTGCCCAATCGCGAAGAGACAATCCGCGATAAGGCGCGCAAGGCCTGCAATACACACACGTCAGGCAGGAAAAATCACCACAAAAACAGATAAAAAAAACACCAAACAAAAAAACACCAACAGCGAAGCATGATGTAGTCTGGCGGAGCTGGCACAGGGGACGATCGGAACCCCACAAACCCCCCGGAGCCCCAGCCAGGGCCCTCGGGGACAGGGAAGGACAAAAAGAAGAGGAAGCCGCGGTTCAGTCCACAGGAGAATCAGACCCTGGTCACGGAGGTGATAGGACACCATCAACAACTGTCCATCACCTCCACCGTGTCACAGGGCACAAGAAATGGAATATGGCAGTCCATCTTGGACAAGGTGAATGCTGTCGGAGTGCAGAGGAGGTCAATGGACGAGGTCAAGAGGCGATGGACTGATATCAAGCGCAAAACCAAGAGCAAACTCGCCAACAACCTCAAAGCAGCAATGCAGACTAGAGGTGGGAGCTGGACGAGATGGAGGAGATGGTGTCGACAGTCATCAGTGTGGATACGGTGGCAGGAGTTGGGGGCCCGGACACTGCCCTGCAGGACCGGACACAACAGCAACAGGGTGAGTAGCGACCAGGGACTGGGGGGACGGGGGGAGATGGGCACAATGGCACACATGCACAAATAAGCAGACCACAATGCACACCCACAATGACTATGGATCATGTCCCTGATCCCCTTGCCATACTGCAGCACACATAGGTACAACAAGTACGTCACCCTCGACCAACTGCCCAGAGTGGGCCCACCCCACACATCACACAGCTCACATACAACCCATGCACATGTGCTGAACCCAGCCAAGCTGCTGCTCCGTGAGCCACACCGACAACGTAAGTGACACTGCATGACGAATACCATGCCTGCAGTCCGATTACTGTGACATGGTGCACTCAACGACACTGAGATGGCTGAGTGTGGACCACATCCGTAAAGGAGCAGGTCACACTCTGACACATCCACCTGCACAATCAACCCCTGACGGCAACAACACAGCTGCGGACAAACCATGCCCCAGAGTCCCCACTACCACCAAGACACACATCCACCCAAGACTGGTAACGTCTCAACACTGAATGGACACAGAAGTCAAAGGCACACCGCCTGCAAGGGACAAGAGGCAGCAGACTCAGAGCTGCAGCTGCGACCCTCACTAAACTGCAGCACACACATGACAGTCAGAGCACAGTAGCATAGACAACAGAGTGGGACAAACTGCAACACGTGAACAACAGGACAAAGGGCGAAACTGCTGTCGCTTGTGTGAAGATACTGGCCAATTACATTTGGCATAACAGGGGGATGTGAGATGAAACTGCACAAGTACAACCTCACATCCCTGATGGCGTTGAAATGTCAACTGTCCCGCATCCAACAGGCATCTCCACCTACACAGCCACAATGTACCTCATCATGCAGTCTGTATGTGAACTTGTACAATGCCTGGAAAAACATGTCAACACGATGTAATGCAGCATCTCCCCTTAACATTGCAGAGGGACCATCAACACCACCTGCAGAGCAGACCCAACAACTCTACACTGATGACGAGGATGACAACCCCATCATCGACACCGAAGCCCTCAGAGAGCTCATCGGCCGCATCAGCTCCCCACCTCCAGGATCAGGGCAGCCCAGCTGCATCGAGGAGACCCCACCCCCTGCACAGACCACAGAGCAGGCAGCACCTGCCACACCGACTGTCTCCCAAGACCCCCACGGAACACACCTGGACTTCCAAACCCGTGTGTTAGAGGCCCAGGAGAAGCTGGCGGATCAGGTGCGGGTGAGGTTTGACCTCCTGGCAGCCAAACTTGATGCCATCCATGGGTGTCTACGTCCCTTCGGGGACCACTTACAGTCCCTGATGGACACCCACAGTCCACTCCATGGCCTCCAACAAGCCCTGGCCGGATCTCAGCAGTGACTTGGCACATATGCGGAGGCTCATGGAGGACATGGTGCGGATGGAGGCGGAAAGGTTGGCTGTCACTGCTGCACATTAGCAAAATGTAGCTGGGATATACCATGCCCTGCAGATCCTCGTCATGGCATTGCTGCCACAAGGCCTAGCGCAGATGGATGCTGCTGCCCCTACACCATCCCCAACTGCGCCCCCTGGTGTGTCCCTGCCTCACAGTGCGGCAGACATTCCTAATCCTGCACCTGACGTGTCACTGCCACACGGTGCGGCCTACAATCCACCTCCGGCCCCTGATGTGTCAGTGGCACACAGTGCTGCAGCCGGAACTGCAGCACCCACAGGTGAGGCAGAGCACACATCAGAGGACGAGGATGTGGATGATCCAGACTTCTTGATCATGAGGCGGCAGTAGCATTCCTCCCACCCATTTGGCCTGTTTCATCTTGGTTCTGCCCTTGGCATCATGACCTTCCACTGCCCCCGATGCACTCATTGACTCTCACCTTGGACCTCGACATGAACTGCCATAGTCTGTTAGATGACCGATGACACAGCGATCAGACTGCGGTCTGGACTCTTCCTCTTCCGATGTACTTGTCATGCCCTGAAGGACTCTGGCTGGCCCGCCACGTGCCAATGATGTGAAGTGGGGTCTGCATGGCCCTGTACTGCTCCAGCTGCAACACTCCACTGGATGACAATAAATCATTCACAAATGCACAGTTGTGTCATGTCTTCGATCATTCAAGTATGTGAGTGTGGATGTGTGTTGGGTCACTATTTCCCCCTGACGTCCATGTTGCATACTTCGTGGGACATGAGTCACAGGGTGCCACATTGCCGATTGCGTTACGTGCAGCGTAGTCACGACATCAGGGACACATGCATTCATCACTTCCTTGTCCGGACATGGACTGAACCAGCGCACACAGCCCCGGGATCATTCTTGCACGCCCGACGCAGGTCCGGCGTACGCCAGGCCAATCCACTGCGCTTACGCTCCGAGGGGGGACGACATAGCTACATGTCCCAGGATTCCACGCTTGGGATCTGCTGGTCACTGTTCTAGTTGCCAGCATGCCACGGCCACTCCCTGAGGGCAGGTTTGCACACACACCACACCCATCCAGCAGATGCGTCACGGGCCATGTGACACCGCCAATAAAAGGGGCCTGCAACGTCACATTCCCCACTGCCGGAGGTGACCTGACGACGTACGCGCAATGGGGCTCAATCATGGAGGGTCCAAGACTTGTGGCGCACAGGGTTAGTCGCCCCCGACGTCCTGCGCCCGCCACGGGCCTACCACCACGTGGCGCTGGCTTGAGTTGCACAGGGTTAGTCACACCTATGAAGCTGAGCGGGTGTGCAGCCTGCGATGATGACGTGTGCACTGATATGGTCCCTGCCATTTCTGACTCAAGACCCAGTATCAAGTGTGTGACCTGCTGGACCACGTGGGGGTGCCGCATGATGTGGGGACTGGCAAGGCTGCGGGCCCCGGCCTTGGACTTGGCACCGGCACGTGGTGTGCCCTGTTGGGGACACACCGGTGGCAGCAGGTGAGCAGTGGGGCCTGGGTGCGCAGGGGCGGACATTCACCGCTGGGCGGTGGGAGGGGCTGTGGTGCAGCAGCATGTGTGCGCAGGGGCGGACAGGCGATGATGCCGTGTGCAATGATTTGGACTCTGCAATTATTTGTTGTGTACTCGTTTCAGATAGGGGACCTGGTGGATTGCAGTGTTGGCTGGAGCCTGCATGCGACACGGGCCTAACGCCACGTGGCGTTGTCTCAAGGTTCACAGGGTTGGTGGCACCTATGGAGCTGAGCGGCTATGCAGCCTGCGATGATGACGTGTGCACTGTAATGGACTCTCCCATTCCGAACTCAAGGCCCAGATTCAAGTGTGTGACCTAATGGGCCGCGTCCGCGTGATGTGGAGGCTGCCAAGGTCGCGGGTCCCAGGCTCGGAGCGTGCACCAGCACGTGGTTGGAGACACACCGGTGGCGGAAGGTGAGCAGTGGGGCCGGGGTGCGCATGGGCAGCGGTCTCTCTCCCTCTCTCCCTTTCTTTCTCTCGCTCCCTTTCTTTCTCTCGCTCCCTTTCTTCCTCTCTCTCCCTTTCTTTCTTTCTCTCTCTCTCTTTTCTTTGATGAGCGCATGACATGCCTTCTTATGTGGGATTTTTTCTTGCAGGCTGTGATTTCCAGATTGTCCGGAGTGGATCCGCATGGACTCTTCAGAATTGTTGTTTTGTGTTGTGTATTAATAAAGTTCTGTTGTGTGATTTCTAAGTTGTATGTTTGTTTCTCCTTATTCTGGCCACACATGTAGGTTTGTTGTTGTATTTGTTCGACATCAGGCTCTTATTTTTCTCGTGATTTCGTAAGTTGCTGTGGCACATCTTTGTCCGGGGTGGGTGGGCCGGGGGGGGCCAGGGGTGTGGGGGGGTCCTGGGGGTGGTGGCGCTTGGTGTTGTGGGCCTCAGGGGTCTCCGAGCTGCATGGGCAGTGGCTCCGTGGCATCTGTTGTTCTTCAGGTGTGGCTGTGGGCTGGGCTCCCTTTTGTGGTGCAGGTAGTCGTCCTGCTTAGCACCAGCAAAAGGCAGGTGTAAAATCCCTGCTGCTACCGCAGCTTATCGCCTGTTTTTGCCTCGCATCGCAGTTCTGGCTGTCCGTAGTGAATCGCGCGGTGTTGTCTTTTCGTGTGTTTTTGCACGGACACGCCTATTCTGCATCTCATTAGCGTTAGTTGGCGGTGGCGATGTTTTTTGCGGCAGCTATCGCGGGTTATGTGGTGATGTAGGCAGTTGACACCAGCTTGCGAAAGGGGCGGTAATTCTATCGCCACTTTTGCTGCGCTAAAGTGCCGATAACTCGGCGATATGTCCTTGTGAATATGACCCTGAATCTCCAGGAGTCTCTTGTGAGGGCCCTGTAATTCTGCTAAAGACAGGCCCATTGGAATTAGGAAATTGAGGACTGACTGTCTGATACGTTTTGTTTCACTGCGGGGCTTCAGCTGTGGAAAACCTTTAAAGTTAAATTCTTTTGGAAAATGAAGAATTACCAGGTGAATCAAGTGGGGTTTACTGATTTCCCCGGTAGTTTCCAATCCCTGCGGGTACAAGTAGTATTGCCACTACCCAACGTTATGGATACCCCTGGTAACTCCATAGGAAGGGGGGTTGTTGGGGCAAATCTGGGAAAATAACCGGGCACTCTTAATTACTCTTCCTATAATATTTTATTAGTTTTATATACTTATACATACTTGGAGACTGCTTTATTTCTAATGCTCTGCTGCTCGAATAACACACACGGTATCCTGGCATAGACCTAGAAAGAAAGGCTTTCTGTTAGGCGTGCCATTGTTTCATTCCTGCCAAGTGGAACTTTTTGACATTAACATATGTATTTGTAAAGCACACGTTCACCTGTAGGTATCTTGGCGCTGAATGACAGATGTTTATTGTTACCCAATGGTACTCATTTTAGTGACCTCAGGTGGATGAAAGGCTGAGCTGACCTGCCGCGATTTGAACCTTTAACCATGAGGTCGAACATAAGCCCTTGGAGCTGAGGTATTTGTCCACTGGGCCACCAGACGCGGCTAAATTAAGACTCGATTCAACCCTTCATATATTAGAAATTAGCACTCCTTAAAATGTGCAGATTTAAAAATTTTAATCTCAGGTGTTATAAATGCCCTTCATAGAAATCAGGAGCGGGGATTGGTATTCACTCATTCTAACGTGAGAAGTGACCTGCTCCTTTGCGTAACGATTGCTATATTAGAAAACCGGAAGGGGTTACGGATCTTCCAAATGATATCCAAATATTTCTGGTTTTGAATAACATTTTCCTAGTAGCAGCCTGCCTTTCTAAGAATATCCTTCTGTGTGGGTGTAATTTGCAGTTCTTCATTTTATAGGAATTGCTTTAAAGCTCCCTGAAGCTCAATGCTGCTCTTCCATTGTACATCCCCGGTGTATTTTTGAAGGCTAGACCGACTCGTTACTGATATGTTGGAATATTATTCCATCTTTACTTCGCTTTTATATTATAATGAAAAACCATTGACACAAACGGGCCATTTTTCATTTTAAAAAAGAAAGCCGTTTAGCTTTAGTACATTGTCGGGTCTTTGTAGGCCTCAAATAGTTACCAAAATCCGTGACGCAGCTATAAATAGTACAGCAGCTGCAATGGCTTCGCCTTTCGCTGTGGAAAGTAACAATTTCACTCCATTTGTTGTTATTTTTTTATTACCCATTTGGAGATGGTAGTGCAGATTCCTGGCTTTCACTGAGACCAATAACACCCTTCGTACACCACTGACAAGCATGTGCAGGCTGTACTTTAAGACCGTTAATGTATATGGATGATTGGGAGTTCACACTACAAAATATCCATCAACTCATGTATTGTCCCTTTACTAGATATCCATTCTTCACACAATTCATCAGCTGTGAGTAGTCTGCTAAACCCATATCATCAGCTCAATAAAAGCTGCACAATCTTCACACATTTATCTGAACCAAAACCAGCACATTAGGCGACAAATTCCCAACAATAGCCCAAATAAGATCACCTGTGTTACCTAAGAATCTGCTAAAATATATTACATTAATTTCATAGAGCAAATATTGGATTTCAATATAAGTTTACTGTTTTTCCTTTGAGTTCTCTGGTGCTGTTAAATACAGAAATATTTTCACTTGCTTGTACTTTAGTGAATGAATGAAATAGGCGGATATTACGAATTCAAAGCTCAGCCAATCTCCATCTTTGCCACAAGGTCAGAATGGTCGACTGACAGTTTACTAGTCCGAGGTGCGTCTGTTGCCTTGATTATAACTTCGGGGTGTGTGTGTGTGGGGGGGTCAGGGGGGTATAGAGTGAGGTATTTACTTCACCAGGTAAAAACTTATGCACTAATTAGTAAATGTTTAAAAAGCCTATTCCTAGTCATTTGCAAAAACTATTACCTAATTATTAGTTTGGAGGCCTGAGTGTGTGATCATAAGGAAATAGCTGTGAATTGAGGTATAGAGCCAGATTTTCACACCTGCATTTGCATTCATTGAATGGCATTTTTTTTTTAAAGAAGTCCCTGTTCCTCAAAGGGACATTAGCTGCTTTTGAACATAAAAGGTTGGCAGTCAGTAAGTGGCACTGTTGGGAGCAACTGCAAAGACAAAGCACTGATACATTTCGTAACAAATTGCAAGGAGTGGAGACACCCATTACATGCCCCTTTTACATTGTGATTTTTTTTATGGCTCACATAGTATACTTTGTGAATTTGAAAGACATTTCTGGTGGCAATTTGTCTTTTGTACATGTTTTCGACCAGTATTTTGCAATCAAATATCTTTGATTTTGAGACTCATAGACTTTGCAACAACAAAAAAATAAATGAATTGAACATCTTCCCGTAAACACTAAGGGGCGTAGTCACAAGAACGTGCGCTAAACATCCCCAAAAAATGTTAACGCAACTTTACACATCGCAGTCCATCGCGGGAAAATAACCCCGTGTTAACGTGGAATTCACAACACAGCGGTACCATGCGATAGCCTCCCGAAACCGCGGCCAAAGTCCGCGATACAACCACCGCGACGGCGATAAAAACACAAACCCCAACGCGTAAAAAGACGCGATGTGCCCAAACGCGATAAGAAAACAGTGATAACCAGCGAGAGGCCAGCAATACCCAGGCGTAATGCGGGAAGAAGCACAAGAACAGCATACGGAAAATGCCACTAAAAAGGAAATCAACTGCGGAGTACCACGGATGCACCCGACCGACTGCAGAGGACAACATGAACCCCACAATCCCCACGGAGGAACACCCAGGAATCCAGGGCTCGTGGAAGGGCAAAGAGAAGAGGAAGAGGAAGACGGGGTACAGTCTCCAGGAAAACCCGATTATCGCCACGGATGAGATAGAACACCACCACCAACTGTATGTCACCTCCAACATGTCATTGGCAACAAAGAGGCAAAGATGGCACACCCTCCGGCCATGTGAATGCCGTCGTAGCGCCGAGGAGGACAATGGAAGAGGACAAGAGGCGCAGGACTGATGTGAATGGCAAAACCAAGCAGAAACTCGCTGCCAACACGAAAGCAGCAACGCACCTCGGAGGAGGGGGGCCAGCAGAACACCAGGAGCTGAATGACATGGAGAAGATGGTGGCCACAGTCACCAGTCGGGAGACGGTGACAGGAGTTGGGGATCTGGACACTGCCCAACATGACCCGACACTACATCAACAGGGGGCGTACCGACAAGGGAGTGGGGGGATGGGGGGAGATGGACACAATGGCACACATGCACAATCAAGCAGAGCACACTGCACTCCCACAATGACTCAGGACCATGTCCCTGATCCCACGGGAACACCTCAGCACACACACAAACACCAAGTAGTCCCAAGTACACCATGTGCCCAAAGGGTCACCCACCCAACACATCAACAATCACACAACCAACACATCAACACGTGCGAAACACAGCAAACATGCACATACGTCAGCCACACTGACAATGCAAGAGACACCACATGACGAGTAGCTTGGCTGCAGGCCAATCATCATGACAATGTATACGGCACAACACTGAGGTGGCTGAGTGCGAACCACAACCGAAAAGGAGCAGGTCACACTCGGACATAACCACCTGCACAAACAACCCCTGACATCAACGACACATCTGCGGACAAACCAGGCCCAAGAGCCACAACTCGACAAAGAGCACAAGTTACCCAAGTCTGCAACATCTTAGCACTGTGGAAGCACATAGCTGAAAGGCACACCGCATGAAAGGGATAAGTGGCAGCCAAATCAGAGCCGCAGGCGCGACTCACCCACCGTACAGCATACCCACATAATAATATGTGCACCTCGACATTGACAACATCCTGGTACAAACAGCAACACCTCCACAACAGAACACAGGACACAACTGGTGCCGCTGATGGAGCTCAGATTTCACCTATAAAATGTATGCATTATTATATGACAAAAAGCTGCAGACAGCATTTCTAAAAATGGCACGCAGATTTTGGTGCATGCAAATGAAAACATGAAAGAGGCCTGCAAATGAAATCATGTATAACAATGCTCATTTAATTAATCATGGTTGTTTTAATGTGTAGTTTAGATTTAACCTCATTATAGAAATATATATTTAATTTAGATTAATTTAGAAAAAGTATCTTGAACTAGCATATTTGTGCTGAATTAACACGCATTTTTGCGGTGTAGAAAACCACGTGATTTCAGTTTGCTTTAGTAGACTCAGCTTATTGGAGTTTTTTTGCCCTTGAAGATTAGAATGGAATGTGCTCCTCTTCCCTCCCAACTTTCAATGAAAGGGCTTTGTTAATAAATCACGCCCTCCTGTTTCCGTCTCTTCGACCTTCACTATGTTGCATATTTTTTTGTAGCCTGTTTAAACAGTGGAAGTGAAGAGAAAAACTCACAATTAATACTTTTTGTTACAGAAAAATGTAATTGTTTTTAAAATGTAAAAGGATGTGAAGTCATGTAATGAGGAACACGCCTGATTAATGACGTATCCAGTCAGCCCATGGGGAGACGATGTGTCTTGAAGTTCTGATTGGACCAGCTACGAGGACCAAGCACGTGGGCTTTTGCTTGAAATATGGCTTACAAGTGGGAGAAGTGGCTTTTTGCTAATTTTTTCCTGAGGGCCAGGCCCAGCTTCTGTGCTGGACACAGAGACGGGGAGGAGAGAGAAGGAGGGGCTGCGTCTGTGGGGGCTATTTTGCAGCTCCTGAGACAGAGAGACAGACCATCACAGCGAGGCAGAGAGGGAGAGCTGAGAGGATCAGAACAGGTTTAGATTTTAGGTGCTAAACTTTAAATTTCATACTTTGACTAACTGCTTTTGAAAAGATGTATTTGTCCTATGCATTTATTTCTCTTTATGGGAGATTTTTGCCATTATTAATTATTGATTAGCCTTGCAAGACTCACTCTTTTCTTAGAAACTCTTTAAGAGTTTCTGACTGACAATTTTGCGCCACATTTTCTTCCTATATGGAATGCCTCGTATGCATTGCAGACTGTAATATGTTCTGTATTAATGCTATTTTTCCTATTTTTTCAATTCTGTAACCTGATTGATATTTGACTAATGAATAAAGAGTCAGAGAACCTTAACTTTTGACTAGAAAATAAAACCCTTTAAAATACTCACAACTCTCTTTATTGGCTTAAATATTAATTGCATTTTTGATTTTTCATGTTTATATAAAGTCTCCTGAAGGTAATACATGGTGTCAAGGGACCAACATCTTTACAGCGGTAAATGAGGTTTTGCATTGAGAAATTACAGTGAAATTACCGCTGCATCACCGCATATGTGCACAACATGGCCAATCACATCTGGCACAGCAGGAAACTGTGACATGACAATGTACAAGTACAACCTGAAACCTGCAAATAATTTTTATTCAGACATGCTGTGCTAGTGGACATTTTGTACTGTCCCATGATTGCCAGGGACGGCCACAATGTGACGTGCTCATGAGAAGAAATTGGCAATGATGGTGTTCCTATGGGCCATTCCTGCCGCAGCTGCAGTGGGATGTGGGCCACCTGCCCCATCGTCCTCATCATCGTCCGGTACTTCTGGAACTTGGATCCATGGGGCATTGGTGCGTACACAGATGTTGTGCAACACACAACATGCAACGATCATCTTGCACACGATGTCTGGGCTGTACAGGAGCTTTCCACCTGTGCCGTCCAGGCACCTGAAACGTGACTTCAACACGCCAAATGTGCGTTCAACGATGCCCCTGGTGCGTATGTGGGCCGCATTGTACTGCCTCTGGGCGGGTGTGTTCGGGTCTCGGAGGGGTGTCATCATCCAAGGGCAGAGTGCATATCCTTGATCACCTGTGACAGTGCAGAGAGAAAAGAGTCAATACTTGGTTCGGCATGATGTGATGGCAGGCGCACTAGTCCAGTGACGCATGTGCTGGCTGTGTGTGGGGTGAGTGTAAGCCAGCCCTCAGGGAGTAGCTGGTGCTGGCAACAACTCCAACAGTCATCAGGCACTCAGAAATGCAATGTCCGAACAACAAGGGAGCATGACTTGAGTCGCACAGAGTTAGTGGCCCCAGATGCACAGCGGCCGACACGGGTCTACCGCCACGGGACGCTGACTTGCAGGAGTCTGGGACTTGCGGGAGTTTGGGGTAGGGTCATGAGGGCAGAGCAGGGTCTCGTATGTATCAGAGGTGGTTTCCGCGGAGTGTCTCGGGGGAGAATGGGAGGTGTACCCCCAGGGCATGATGCAGAGGGCACATGCCAGCTGTGTCCAGCAACATGGCGGATATGAATGCCACAGACTCATGCCAAACACCAAGTCCGTACCTGCCCGTTGCTGATGACAACCCCCAGGCCACAGGCTCAGACACCAACAATGTTCGGCCGGAGGCTGACGGTCACTCACGGCGCACAGGGTTAGTGGCACCAGGTTAGTCCTTGCTACTGGTTGACCTCCTCCGTAACGGTGATCTGTGTTTCCACCGGACTGAGACGCATATTCCTCTCACTCCTCACCCTGCGTACACTGGCATGGACTCTGCCATTGATTAATGATGACTCAGTTCAAGATGTGGGACATACTGGACTGCAGTGTAGCCCGGCTGCAGCAGTGGAGTATGTCAACGAATAAGGACTCCTGGGGGCCTGTGTCACGGAGGACAGTGATGGCCTGAGGAGGCTGCCAAGGTCGCGGGCATGGGTCTTGGAGCTAGCACCGGCACGTGGTGGGCCCTCTTTGACACACGACAGTGTCGGCAGGTGAGCAGTGCGGCCTTGGAGCGCTGGGGCGGGCAGGCCTGGTCTGGGTATCAGCGTCCTGGGGTGCAGCAGGTGCACAGACTCACAGGCCCCGCTGCTCACGGCGTCGGCCTCGTGGCGGACTGAGAGGCACTGCCCTGGCAGTGACGTTGGCCTTTCTGGGAGAGCACCACACTATGCGCCACAGGTTTTTGTCCATACCCCTGTGCAGGCCTGGCGTAATCCGGGCCAACCCACTACGCTCACGCACACAGGGGGGACGCAGCTTGTGACATTTCTGCGATCTGACCCACGGCCTGGGGTGACATGGTTGCGTCCACTGTTCACTACTCTCCAGACACCAGCAGTTGATGTCTGCATGGTCATATCTGTGGTTTGCATACCCAGGTCTGTCCAGCACATTCACGCCTCACTTGTCGTTGTGTACATTCCCATTCATGGGTCACTTGCATCCTTCGCACATGCCTGCTTTCCGCATCTCCACACGTTCAGCTGTTGTGTGGCTGTGGTGCCATGATATAGCTGGATTGTGTTAAACTTGCTGATATAATGTATATCAGTCCCGGGATGCAACCACCACATTGTTGGATGATAAAGATCATCGTAAGCCAAAAAGTAATCACTTAATCCACTTTCATCATTTTCCTTTTAGGTTTTATTGTCCATTTAATTGAATAGGTGAAACATGATAATTCCAATGTGCAAATGGGTGTATAATGCCACAACCTTTAATACAGCATGTCGGATTCCCACGTTTCATATTTATGTTTGACCCAATGCATTTCGGCCGTTTGGCCTTCGTCAGGGGTAATTCTGAAGTAAAGAAAAACATTGTATCGTGAATAGTTTCTCAAAACCTAAATCCTTTCATGATAAACTTAACAGAGTAAACTTAAAAACACTCTCCAATAAATACTCCCCCGTTTCTTATGAAAAAGCAAAATCCGCTGTTTGTTTAAACCCAAAAACATTACAAAACCCATACCATTAAAAAATCAACCACATTAGAATCAAAATCATCATTTGTTATTAAACCCGTATGTTACTCAACATGTGCGCTACATTGTATCCAATTTCTACCTTCAACATTCAACGTTCAAGTTCAAACCCATTCATAATGTGCTCCCACGGATTATAAAAACTTCTTATGTAGCTGTAACCCCACTACGGCTTATATCCCCAATACCACGCCTTCCATTACCACGTGTTTCTCAACTGTGTGTGTTCATCAACATAAACAAAATACTTAAAAACGAAAATCAACCGTTAGTGCCTCTGTAAATTATAACTCTACGTATCCGTGAAATTACATGCTTAAATAAACGTGATAAAAAACATAAAACAATTCAGGATAACAATCATTTTCTTCAATAAATGAGTGTCAATGCAAATTATAATTCAGTACATTTAATCCTCGGGTGCTGGGTCGGTTTAGGACATTGTGTATGCAAAGCAATTATAGATCCCGCCCGCACTGCCATTTCATCAAAGTTCATCGAATGTAGTCATTTTGGGGTGCTATCCTGGTAAGTGCTATGTCCTAAAGCACTATGGAGTCATATGTTAAACTTGCTGATATAATGTATATCAGTCCCGGGATGCAACCACCACATTGTTGGATGATAAAGATCATCGTAAGCCAAAAAGTAATCACTTAATCCACTTTCATCATTTTCCTTTTAGGTTTTATTGTCCATTTAATTGAATAGGTGAAACATGATAATTCCAATGTGCAAATGCGTGTATACTGCCACAACCTTTAATACAGCATGTCGGATTCCCACGTTTCATATTTATGTTTGACCCAATGCATTTCGGCCGTTCGGCCTTCGTCAGGGGAAATTCTGAAGTAAAGAATAACATTGTATCGTGAATAGTTTCTCAAAACCTAAATCCTTTCATGATAAACTTAACAGAGTAAACTTAAAAACACTCTCCAATAAATAATCCCCCGTTTCTTATGAAAAAGCAAAATCTGCTGTTTGTTTAAACCCAAAAACATTACAAAACCCATACCATTAAAAAGTCAACCACATTAGAATCAAAATCATCATTTGTTATTAAACCCTTATGTTACTCAACATGTGCGCTACATTGTATCCAATTCCTACCTTCAACATTCAACGTTCAAGTTCAAACCCATTCATAATGTGCTCCCGCTCACACGGATTACAAAAACTTCTTACGTAGCTGTAACCCCACTACGGTTTATATCCCCAATACCACGCCTTCCATTACCATGTGTTTCTCAACTGTGTGTGTTCATCAACATAAACAAAATACTTAAAAACGAAAATCAACCGTTAGTGCCTCTGTAAATTATAACTCTATGTATCCGTGAAATTACATGCTTAAATAAACGTGATAAAAAACATAAAACAATTCAGGATAACAATCATTTTCTTCAATAAATGAGTGTCAATGCAAATTATAATTCAGTTCATTTAATCCTCGGGTGCTGGGTCGGTTTAGGACATTGTGTATACAAAGCAATTATAGATCCCGCCCGCACTCCCATTTCATCAAAGCCATCGAATGTAGTCATTTTGGGGTGCTATCCTGGTATAGCTGGATTGTGTACATGGGAAGCCCAGGATCCCAATGGAGTTGTGTTGTCGTGTCTGGTAGGTGGGCATGTTGATTGACATGTTGTATGTGGTTTGGTCAAGTGTGCATTCCCACAGTTGTGCGTTGTGTGATGGTGGCTTTGAGGTGTGTGGTGTGTAGATTTGGTACTTACCAAAGAGCAGTCCAGTTCCATATGTGCCATCCTGGAAGTGCTGGTTGATGATGGACTGTCGGAAGATGTAGGAATCGTGCACACTGCCTGGGTAGTTTGCGACGACATTGGTGAACATTCCCCGGTGGTCCACTATTGCCTGCATATTGATGGAATGCGTGTGCTTTCTGTTGCGGTAGTGGTGTGCAGTATCCGCAGGGGGCACAAGTGGGACATGTGTGCAGTCAATGGCCCCCAACACGTGTGGGAAGCTAGCAATGGCGTAGAAGCCTTGCTTGGTCTACAGCTGTTCCTGCGCAGTGTGGGGGAAGTGAAGGTACTGGGGTATGAAGCTGATGATGGCATCCAGGACAGGTGTGATGAACTTTGATAGGGCTGGCTGTGAGACGACTCTGACTCTGGCAGTTGTTGGTTGGAAGGTACCAGAGGCCAACAGGTGCAACACAGCCAGCAGCTTTGTCTGCGGAGGGATGTTGGTGGTCCGCTGTGTTGGGACCGTCAACCTGTGGGCGATGTGGGTCATGATGCGGAGGATGGTTGCCCTTTTGAGCCTGTAGTGGGCAATGACTTCCTCGGGCGTTAGGTCTGTGAGATTGGTGCGTTTTCGGTAGGTCCGCTGTCTTACTCTGCGCTGCCTCTGTGGTGGTCCGGGGGGGGTGCGGGTCTGGGTCCTGGGGGTGGTGGCGGTCCTGGGGGTGGTGGCCCTGTTGGGGCTCCGAGCTGCATGATGAGTAGCTCCATGGCGTGGGTTGTTCTTCGGGTGTGGCTGTGTGCGGGGCTCCGTTGCCTGCTGCAGGTAGTCGTCCTGCTTTACACCAGCAAGAGGCAGGTGTTAAATACCTGCTGCTACCACGGCTTATCGCGTGGTTTTGACTCGCATCGCAGATCTGGCAGTTCGTTGTGAAAGTGGTGTAGTGGTGTTTTCGTGTGTTTTTGCACGGGAACGCCTACTCTGCATCTCATTAGGGTTAGTTGGTGGTGTCACCTGTGGAGATAAATTTGGGGGAAGTTATCGCGGGAATACTGGCGATGTCTGCAGTTTGCACACGCTTGTGAATGGGGCGTTAAATCTATCTCCACTTTTGTTGCGTGAAGGTGGCGATAAATCGGCGATGAGTCCTTGTGAATATGCCCCTAAGCACTTTTAAACAGGAAGAAGAGTAAATGTTGTGCAGAAAGACCAAAATCGCAAAGTAATAGGAAGTCTGACTGTTTAATATCCAGAGTACTAATCCAAATATTATCCAGTATTACGTTCTAACTGAGGGCTAAATATCTAAAATTCTGGATTCTGTGAGGCGTGATCAAAATTGTATGCCAGCAGATTCCTCATTTTTACATTAACATACAAATGAATTTGTTCAGCTCATAACTAACAGTTTGCACTGATACTCTTAATATTAAGAAACAGACAAAGGATGTCATAGAAAAGCAGTGCAGAATTCTGTTATTCCTCAGAAGAAATTAAGTTTATAGATAGACGATTGGTTCAAGGCTCATGTTTGTAATGCATCTATGGATAAGCTGAAAATAATCTGTTTGAATGAGTGGACAAGTGGTTAAATAATGATTCTAACAAATGGAGAAGAGTATTCGGTTCTAGTGTGTCAATATCATAGAAAAGAAAAGGAAACTCAACAGAGAAATGTGACAGCTAGTTTCAAAAGAAGTCTACGGGCCTTATTTAAATCGTGGAGTACAGTTTATTCCACTGCCTCTCTCTAGTCATTGGCAGGAACCGCATTTTTGGTGGTTCCTGTCAATGTGTTAAAAGTTTAATGGATTGTACCATCAAATTGACGGCTGCCCGTCAAATTTGTAATAAGTTTTCAGTTTTTCAAAACACAAATCCCAAAGTGGGATTTTGTTTTTAAAAAAGCAAAAACTAATGACCCACACACCACAGGAGTTTTCTCCTATGGTGTGTCGTAGGGATTCTGCACATACACAGAGCTATGCACAGGATAATATGACCTCAGAGTATAGTGGTGAGCCAACCATAAACCTTAGTACCTACAACCCCAACCCGGCTAGCATTAGCGTCTCATTAGCAGCACAGCTACCAATGATTAGACAACCCAAAACACGGTATCTCTCTCAGGACTCGCGGGAGCAAGGACACCCTTTCGTAACTTACTCATACCTGTCCACAACGTGCGTAATAAGAGTCACTGTATAGTTTAAAATGTTTATTTCAACTATCGTGCTCTAAAATACAGTACACGTGCTAGTACTATCAGCAGAATGAATAATGATAACATAGTAAACATTGTTACAATTCCATATAATACAAACAGGGATAGCATTTTATAAAGACAGTGGATATAGGGCTAAATGACCTGTCCACCCTCCCCATGCTAATAACTAGTTTATTATAAAAACAGAAGACCTCTGGGCATTGTCAGGCAGACCCTCATACCTCAATATCTAGATGCTAGGTTTACATCATCAGACAAGTACAGCTCTTCTCTCTGGAAAGGTTTTTCTCCAAGTGCCTCCAACATTGAAATCACAATATTAAATGCACACGAAATTCCCCAGTGCAGCTGCAATCAGTGTTATGTCTAAGTACGAGGGGCTGACCAGATCAGCTAGAACAAGGGACATTGTTTTTCGACCTTGTACATGATGTGCAGACACGACCCAAAGGGAACAGAATGAAAGATGATAAGCAAACAGTTCTAAAATAGCAAAGGCTGGAAAACAAAGGCACGAAGTAACGCACGCAAAGAGGCATCATGGCAGCCAGGCCTAAGCTAACTGAGCAATGCAGTCCATGAGTCCACAAACCACACCACAGGTGCAGTGGTGATTCATTTCTTTTTTACTATCTCCTACCGCCAGGTTTTACATTGGGGTGACAGACAGCAAAAAAACAAAATACCATCTACTCCAATTAGGGCAGATGGTGTTATGTGTCAACCTCCAATGGCCTGTCCTCTGTCAAGCCGTCGCAGGAGTATGTCAGGGATGGAGCTAGAGTAGGTTCCATAATCGACATACTTAATGTCTGCTCACTTGTAAATCAGGCCGGTGGACTGAGGATTTGGTGGAGAGGGTACTCTGTCACTGTTGCGACGGGTACCCTCTCTGCTAAGCTCGATATCAGCCCTTAAGGGCCTGATCTAGAGTATGAAGTACCCATACACCGCATTTAGAGATGTCACTGTCCCTGTGGACATCTCTAGTCATAGGTAGCAACCGCCGTCGTGTGATTTGTTTTTGAAAAATCCAAAAACTATTGGCTCCCAAAATATTGGGGTTACCTCCTATGGTGTAGGGGGGTCATTATATTTTTACTGTCCCTCAGCTGTGATTAACAGCAAAAGAAACAAATAACACTGGCCACTCTAAATTGGATGGTCGATGTTATATGTAAACCTCCGACAGCCCAAACTTCTTCAGAGGTATATGTCATAATTAAGGTTCATTCTTCTCTATGGCAGATGGGTGGACTGAGGGTTTGGCGGAGAGGGTACTTCGTTGCATTTCAACAAAAATGATACTCTGTCACAAACATGGGCACTATCCTGTCCACCATATAGCAAGTGTATTATAGCTTATAGCACTTGTTATATGGCGGACAGGACATCCGTCACGTTGTGATGGAGTATCATATTCTCCAAACTCTAAATAAGGTCCAAAGAACTTATATTAATAACAGTAAAACCTCCATGTAATACTTTGTTCAGAATCTTCACAGCTGTGAGATAATGAGGTTGTTGGTTTCTAAGATGAGCTGTAGTTTGTTGCCCATTACATTCTCCATGATCTTTATGTGTAGATGTTGTGTGAGGATTGATGCACATTTACTTGAATTTGATAGGAAAAAACATACTGCTTTAGACTCTTTGAATAATGGGTACAAACATTGGTTAATTACATATTTTGGCAAAAACAAAAGATGACTCGTTCACAAACGTTTTACCATAAAAGTTGAAAATGGCTTGACAAATTTCCAAAGGTATTATTGTCTTTAGCACTAAGTTGCTTTTGGCTTGGTTGGTCTCTGAAAATTTAAAACAATGTAATGTTTCTTCAGATTGATGAGTGATGTGGATCTGGTGAATTATTGATCGGATTCAATGTAGTTCCCAATGGCAATAAAAAAAGAAGTGGAGGCTTATGTACTAAGAATTTGCACTGGTGCAAAGTCAGTCTTGGAAAGGTATTACTTTCAGTTTAAAGTTATTTTGCATTTAACAGGTGCCCTTTTCTTGGAAAAAATATTGCTTTGCGTTGCTTTGTGATGTGTTGTGCCAATCTGCATAAAGGGGTGGTGTGTGGGTGTGAAATGGGTGATCACTACACCCATGGATTTTAATACAAAGCCTAATTTACTAAGATAGTCAAACCGGGTTTTGCATCTAAAAAGCTATACTTTTGAATCCTGTGAGAAGAGATTTGTAAACCTGCTTACGTAATCAGTTTCACCTGGTAAAATAAAGTTTGCAATTGAATGTATCTGAAAAACCTGTTATGTAATCCAACATCCTCAAATTACGTACTGCTCAGTGGTCCAGCTGTGCCATGAGTTTCAGTACATGATGTGTGTGAGGTGAGTTCCACATTATATTCTCATCTTCATCAATGTTGAATGGTTAGTCAGTAACAGTACAAGAAGGAAGTCGTGTCTCCAGCATGAAATTTGATTTGCCGTAATGCCAGGTGAAGCGATATTAGAACCCTTTTTCAATTCTTAGGCCATCAACAACTATTTGCTGCTTATGGGATATGGGAAGGATAAGGGGAGGAAACTACAGAAATCAAATACAGCATCTAGAGACCTTTATACTTTGTGTTTCTGCCTCTGACCAGGGGTTGCCAGGGATATGCTAGATGCACCAAAAGATTTAAGAAATAGCAGTTGCTACCCATGGTGACCTCTAATTGATGTATGTCGTGACACCACAAATAAATACCAAATTTGTTGATTTATCGATGAACTGTAAATAACCACAAGAAATGTAGAACCTATTCCCATGTTTTCAAAAATGTGATCTGCTTTTCAGTTGTACTGTGCTTTCAATGAAGGAAGCATTACTGAAACAGCATGTTAAAATATACATATTCCCTTATTTTCAGAGAGTGAAGATGTATACCAGCGACAGGTTCTTTCAATATCTTGCATCATCTTTGGAATAGTCGTTGTGGGAGTTATATGTTCAGCTTTCTACTTCAGAACCAAGTGAGTAAACTTAATGCAGTATTTATAATGCTCTTTGTTTCATGTTTAGTGTTTTTTTAAGAAATCGGTGTCCCATAGTAGACACTGATGACTTGTGATAAATCCTCCACACAATGTAATTACCATGTAACTTTATCCAAAGTTGTAATGTTAATATCGAAAGTATCCCCTTGCAATTCTGATTTAATGATAGACACGGAGCTTGCAGTCTAACAATATAATGATTTATTGATATGAGAGTTCTATTATTTAGGGCCCGATTCCGATGTCTGAGGGACCTGAGTCCGTCCGACATCGATTCGGTACTGGGACCGACCGACCTCCTTTCGGCAGTCCTAACCCAGCAATTAGGATGTGACCGAACACTGGGGCATATGTTCAAGGAAGTTGCGGAGTGAGGCGTTAGCCGTCATGGCTTAACGCCTCACTCCGCCACCTCAGAAACGCAAGGCTGCACCATAGTTACAACGATATGGTGCAGCCTTGCATTTCCCTTGCATTGCACTTAGCAGTGTAGCGCCAAAGCAGACACCCTTGCACCATAGTGCAAGGGTGTCTGCGTGCAGGGGAAAGATTGTTTATGTTAATGCAGCACACATGGAAGTCACAAAATTGCATTTTTTTTTAAAGATTGTTTATGTACAGGAATGTACAGGAAGGGGGACCTTCCTGAACATAAACAATCCAAGGCATTTTTCTTTTTCCATGTGTGCTGCACAAGGCAGAACACATGGAAAAAGCAAAAACGAGGAGAAATAATGCCTTTCTCCTTGTTTCGCTAACTTAAGACCAGGTTTTCCCTGGTCTTAATTTTGGCGCTGCCTATTTTTGCTGCCCTTGTAAATAGGGGGCAACATCAAAATCAATGGATGTTGCGGTGGAACGCCCACGCAACATCCACTGGCCAACCCTTTCACGCTAAGCATAGCATGAAAGGGGGCCTTATTTTCAAGGCAGCGTTAAGCCACGTTAAGTGGCTTAATGCTGCCTTGTAAATAAGGCGAAGCCCCTATCGCCATCTCAACGTTGTAAAAAGTGACATTGGGGTGGCGATAGGGGCTTCTACATATGCCCCACTGTTCAATCGCACTCCTAGTCTTCACAATGGGAGCATGCAATACGACCGGAATGCATGCTCTCATTGTAAAGAGAAGAGGTGCAGTTGATCCCTGCACCCCATGGCAGGCACATCAAGGTGCCTGGCACGGGGTGCAGGGATCAACAGGGTGCCCCCTCGGCCTCCAACCAGAGGCCATGCACCCTTGGGGGCCCTGCTGGGGGCCCCCAAAGTCAACTTCCGACAGCCTTTCTGTGTCGGAAAGGCCGGCACAGAAAGGCTGTCAGAATCCGACATTGTAATCCCTCGGGCGGAAAGAGCCACCCTTGGGATTACTGGAGGCTATCCAAATGGCAGACGGGCTCTCCGAGCCCGTCGGAAGCCATTCGAAAATCCAGTTTGGATTCCTTTTCGACCGGCTCCATCCAAATGGGTCGGTGGGAAATGAATCTGAACAGCTGTTTACGATGCCGTAGGAACGGTTCCGACCGAGGGTTGGAGCCGTTTACAAGGGCATCGTAATCAGCCCCTTAGTATCAAAATAATGAGGCACACTAAGAATCATAGCCAAAAACCTATCATTTTCATAGATTTGCTTATTCTGAGGGATTCGCAAAAGTACCAGTAGAATACCTGGAAAATGATCAAATTCGATTAGAGAAAGTTCATAGATGTTGAGTCGTGCACCTGTTCTGCTTCATTATACAGTAGTACATTTTCTTTTTTCTTTCTTCATATATAAGCATGTATTTAGAGTGGCACACTTCAATGGGAATGTTTTCAACACTCACAAAGTTCCAGCTTTGGAAATGTTGCCAACATTCTAGGTGGTGCCACCTACACTCCTTATTTACATGGGAATATTCATTATTTTCAACTCTGGACATTTTGGTACATTGAACTCTGCCAAGCTGGGGCCTGGTAATTAGCATCCAGCTTTTTCTTTAATTCACTATGTTTGGCACATTGGCAAGTCATCTGTAAATTGTGCAAAAAGTCTACAGCATCGGTCTAAGCTCAAATTTCAGATGCAAGCCTCGAGGAGAGTTTCCTAACTTGCTTTTAAAAGGATAACATGGGCTTCAAGCCGCCCGTTTAAAGTAACTGGCTGTAGGCCTGCCTCTGTTTAACAGAAATGAAATCTTTTTTGCGGTTACATTTGCTTATTTGAAAATGAGATAAATTTGATGCTAGTGGCACAAATGCTGCACAGCAGAACGCAGTCTAAATGCGAAACCCAAGCCTGAAGGAGATATTTTTTTCTATTACATTTAAAAAATAAAAGGCATGTAAAAGCATATGTAGTGCACCGGCTGCAGCAGCTTGCATCTTAAATTGTGACAAATTGACCTTTGTATAGAAAAATATCGTAAAGAGAAGCTCAAAATGAACATGGTATTATGATTATCTGCACACCTTGACCTCATATACAAGTTTTTATATTGACTTTCTGAAATATAATCGGAGTTGTCAAAACACTCGTCCGTTATCCTTACCAGAACCCCTGTATCTTAAATGTAATGGCCCCACTTAAACCCTCATGTTTTGAGGAGCAAAGTGGCCAAGTGTTCATCTCCGAAGAATTGGATTACCATGGGTCTCTGGAAGTCACTGCAGGTATCCATGCTACATCTCGTTGTCAAAAGGGGATATAACACCTCTTCACTTTGTGAAGAAGGGATCTCCCAGTAACGGCCGACCCTTTACAGTAAAGGATGGGGGAAGCTGAGAGGAAGTGTGAGGATTTGCTTTGATTCTTTGCAGAGCGGAGTGGGCTTCTCGTGGGCAGTGTTTTGAGAGCACTGGAGAAGTGTTTAGGGGAAACACAGGCACCAATGTTGGTTTGCTATCGTACAAAGCACTCCAGGGTAACGTTTTCAGTATTTTATTTGTGAGATGCAGGAACTAGGTCACACTGTTGTGATGAATTGCAGTGAGAACTTTTTTTTTTAATTCAATAAGTTTTTTATTGGTTGTTCGAAACAAAACAATGTATAATACATGAAGTACAAAAAATACTATAAGCAAAAGAAAATACAGCACAGTTCAAATCTTAGATAACATAAATAGAGACAAAATAGGTGAATAAACCATCAGCACTGCGTCAGCAAATAACATAAATAAAAATAACATAGATGGCACATGGGATCTATCTTAAGGCAGAGACAGATAACATGGAAGGCTATTTCGTTTGGTATATATCTAGTGGTTGCAAGAGTTTCGGCTTAATCCCAGAACAATTATATCACACCGCGAGAGATATAGACGGTGATTAGAGGTTAAAGATCCTTGATGTGTGCCCCTCTAAATGTCATGGTAAAGATGTCGGTCATGGAGGGTCCCCGTACGGTACTGTGTAAGAGCGTAGGGTAGTTTGAGAGACAGTTCAGGGTGGTTTGTATGATTCAAAGAAGAGATCAAGGGATTCCCACATGCTTCTAATTGGGGACTTCCACGGAGAGTTGTGGAGCGCTATATTATCAGCACCTCGCAGGTTAGTGACCCAATTCAGCCAGTGTTTAAAGGACGTTTTGCGAGTATCCTTCCAATTGTTGAGAATTATCTTAAATGCTGCTGTGAGAAGTAGGTCAAGGAGTGCCTTGTCTTTTTCGCACAAGGAGTCTGCTCTTGTAGGAGCAAATAGTAGAGCCGGGAGGTCCCTGCTTGTATCAAGGGGGAAGAGTTTAGATATGAATTCAAGGACTTTATCCCAATAGGGTGTCACACACGGGCAAAGAGTTAGTAAGTGTTCTAAGTCCACTACTGCACCATTGCAGTTCCAACAGATATCGTCTTCACGGATTTTGTGTTTGTGTAGTCGGGCTGGTGTCCAATATGCCTTGTGTAGGAGCCAGAACTTTGTGTGGGATAGCACCGGGCTGATTTTATTTTTAAATACTGAGTTCCATGTCCAGGACCAATCTGAGTCTGAGATCGGGGTTTTGGAGTTCGATTCCCAAAAGGATGTGACCCTCTCATTAAGTGTAGAGTGTTGGGGGCCCAGTAATTTGTAGACTCGGGAGACCTGGTGACCCAATGCGTTTATTTTTGAGAGATATTGCAGGAGGGATGGTGTTAGGGCTGAGAGGTTTGCCTTAGCTAGGGCAGCTTTTATTTTCAAGAAGTTGTAGAATTCTATTGGCTCAGGTTGATATGTGGACTGCAGGTCCTTAAAGGATAGGGGTTGTGTGCCCGCGTAGAGTTGGTGGGGAAAATAGATGCCTTTACTGATCCATATAGCATTATACAAGGTGCAACCTTTATATAGAATTTTGCGATTATACCAAATGGATTCTAAATTAGATTTCTTAACGCTGATGTCTAGTAGTTTGTCTATTTTCAAGAGGGAAGATTTTGTATTTTTGAAGATGGTTCTTGAGCATGTAATTCGGTTAAGATTCGTGGTGAGGAGGGTTGCCGGAGGGATACCATATAGGATATATTTCTCAATGTCAAGCCATACAGGGGTGTATCCTGCTGGAGATGTCAGCCAATGAGAGCCCTGTTTTGCGAGGAAAGCCGACTGGTAACGCTTAAAATCAGCTAGATTAACCCCACCTAGCCTTTTGGGAAGCCTGAGTTTCTTCATGCTGATTCTTGCCTTCTTCCTTCTTAACTTGATTTGCTTAGGGGTTGTTTTTAATCAGTGAATGAGACTGTCTTTAGAAATCTGTTGCAAGGACATTCTGTGGAAAGATCTTCCTGGAGCTGACAAGGCAAATAAACTTTCTTTGCTGCCTGCTGGAAGTATTCCCATAACCTGATAGAAGATTCTAACAAGAGTTTTCTCCGGTCTAATCCTGAACTCTACGACCTGAAGGACTAAAAAAATAACTAATTGCTGACCAACAAAGACAAAACAAACCTGGGGGCAGATTTACAAGCCCCTTGCTTCACTTTTGCGCCGCCGTTGCATCACTTTTTGTGAGGCAGCGGCGGCATAAACAATGCGCCATGTTGCGGCCCATTTACAACGTGAAGCATCTAGGGAGATGCATCACGTTGTAAAGCCCTGCGCCACATTATACCTGCATCAGGTATAATGTATACAGGGTGGGCGTTCCCACGCAGGAAAGCCTTGTAGAAGTGACGCAGTGAAATCTACAAGATTTCACTGCACCACTTCTAGGACGCCACTGCGTCAAAACCTTACGCCTGCTTGGAGCAGGCGTAAGGAGTGACGCAGCACAATAAGTATAGGCCTCCCCATGCATTGCTGGAGTTGCATCGTGCTTGCGACTGATCCAGCGCGGCTAATATAAATTTTTCCTTATGACGTTAACCCAGAAAAACACCTACTCAACCTGAATCATATAAAACTTACGTCGGTGGGGCCCATAACACCGCATACATACATTCACTCAGTTTTCTGGATCAAACGCCAAGGAAAATGAGCTGCTGGACAAACGGGATACCTTATTAAAACGACAGAATTATAACCTACACATTATATACATTAACTTTGGATCCTGTCGGTTCCAAACATCAAGGTATTCCGCTATTCTGTCGATGGACCAACTAGTAGAATCAGTTGATGGCGATTAAGTCCAGCTCAATCACAATTAAAACCTTTAACATTTTATTAATCACAATTTTATTTAAAGAACCACATACTCATTTAGAGTTAGCATATCATTTTATCTAAATTCTTTGAGCAAAATAAGTAAAGTTCATAATTAGGCATTAGGCAAATACATTTATTATATCAGTAAACATTTAAGTAACAGATTAAGAATTTAGATGGAAAATACTCATTACCCTTGGCCATAGGGCGATGACAAGAATGGTTCACCAGGAAAGAAAGATGAACCGCAGATCACAGGATAGGACTCCCAAACTGACTGACTGTCCCGCTAACCTCCTCGGACGCAATCTCCTCCCGGGCCACTCCCGCAACGGTCTTGTTTCTTCCCCAGTCAAAGTCCGAAGTCCAAAATGACAGAGTCTCTCGCAGCATCAGGATAGAAGAAGCGAAGAAGCAGCTTTTGCACAACGTAAGAGCAGACTCTCTTATACCCTATTCTCTGACTCGCTACACTTAAAGTTGCAAATTTTAGGGGCAGAAATCACGTTAATTGGTCCATTGGAGGGGTGGTGATGGTCACCTCATCGCCCTCCTTGTTCGAACCGGTTTGGGGGACAATAATGCATACAGTAGTCCTCATGCTCAATAATGTCCAAAGGTAATTCAATTTGTTAATATATTTTGTAACAAACTCCGATGGTCACACATTAGTTCATCCTTTGTCGCTCGATTCTCGCATCCGTTCCCATGCATATTTGCTGAACTCTTTGGCACGATCCTTGTTGCAGGTCAGACTGGCCTTGACATCTCTCACTCCGGGCACAGGCCGCATACACGTGACTGGACCATTCACTCGGCGCATGCGCGGGGGCCATTTTATTCAGCACACGCAATCTCGTCCTTTTCCGGCGGCCATTTTTGAAGCATGGCCTAGCAGGCCCGAACGAAACTAATATAAGAACAAACACAACAGAAATTAAAACATGGAAAATAAGCCTTTCTGTTTACCACCCGCCATTCTAAAGACCCGGGTTAGGTATTACCTAGCAGAAGCGAGATTTAAAGCCATTTTACTTACCATCTGCATTCTTTGCCACGGTGCAATTCTACTACGCAACACAAATCATGCAATTTTACTCTATTTACTACGCAAATCACAATACTAATGTTATTTTGCTTCACATTTGTAAATAAATTAGATTTTTGCAATGCCAGCAAGTTGCCCACGTGTAAAGTTTAATAAAAATGCATTTGTTGATTAGTTCATGCGTTTCAAACGGTTAGTATCATTAACCGTTATGGGGTTATTAACTTCCAAGGGGGTAGCAAACTCTACTCCTAGTTCGTTCGCTGTTTCTTCCAATTTTTCATGCAAGTTCCTAGCTCTCAAAGTGATGCTTTTACACATAAACATTAATTCATCATCTTGATAGGACTTCAATCGATCGGTACCAATAGTCCCTAGAATCAATTCCTCCATATCTATCTTTAATCTGACCACATCCAAATGTTGTGGTTTGGCATCTTTTTTCTGCAAGCTCCTCACCCAATCATTTAATTCCTCTGCAGTCGGACCCACAGGGGTTTTAGTTAATTCTACCCTGTTTAAACTTCTCTCCAGGGTTTCAGTTGCTGACTCTGCTCCCATAGGAATCTTATTTATCGGACTTTCATTAATTGTCAAATTTACAGGTGGACTTGACCTAAATGGACCAACAGAATCTTTTGTCTCTCTTTTTTCTGGAATTGTCCCTTCTCTTACTTTTTGCATACTAGAATTTAATGGAATTATTAGGGAATGTTTGTCTATCTTTTGATTTTCAAATACTGGGATTACTGGCCCTATAGTTACTGGCACAGTCACAGCTTCCATATTCTTTGTCAGTTCTCTTATCTTTTCAGTCAACTCTCTTGTGGTTCTGGCTAGTTCGGCTGAATTATTATTATCATGTTTCACAGTCTGTGGTGTTTCTAGTTTATTACTTGAACTATTTATTTCAGAAAATTGTTCAGGGCTTTGATTTATTACAGTTTCCATTTGCGGTGCATTTGGTGTCACCACCACAGAATCCTGTTGATATGGAGGGGTCTTTTATTAAAAATGTCCTCCAGCAACTCATCCTCTGTGTCGCTAACTCCATACCCATATCTCTCTGGTACTGCATGCTTCTTTTTCTCCGTACACTTTTTCCCTGTAAATTCTTCAACTGTTCTGGTAGGAAACATACCATCCGTCATGTTAGCATACCGCCATCGTCTCATCCTGTCTTCATGATTCAAACCCCATACTCTTCCATGAACAAAACTATAATTCTTTACACCTCTGTGTCTTTCCCTTTCGTACATCTCATCTTCCCATTCACCTAAGGCTTCGAACTGTGTCGGTCTAGGTCTTGGTTCAAGTCTCATCATTTTTTCTCTCAAATTTCGAAGTACAGCTATGCTAAACGAACCGTTTTCCGGAAATGCCAATACTCCATCGTCTTTGGTATATTTCGCCCAATTTTCCAACCAAATGCAAGTATGATAACCATATTTCACCATCATATAAGATGCTGGTGTTTTCGGCGGAGGAAATACTTCTCCTTCCCTAGTCACAACCTTTTTATCTTTCTTAAAAAGATTTTTAAGCTTCGCAAACCATGACGGTTTCTCTCTATCACGTTCATTATAATAAGCCATATTTCACTGTTGTTTTGCCGAAGCTAATTCACACAATTCTTCACCAATCGATTCTTTCTACCGCTCGGCTATTCTGACCTATCCCAGCGCATCTCACACCAACGCACCAATCAGAAAGCTCCACGTCACTCTCACACTAACCTATTCCAGCGCGTCTCACACCAACGCACCAATCAGAAAATCCTTCGTTCTCCCACAACTGGCCAATACCAGCGCGGTTCTTCTTGACGTCAGTTCTACTCCTGCATCTACTGACCCCTCCTTTACAAAAATTATCGGCACTTTTCTTTGAGCTTTTCTTTTCAACTAAATCGATTAGTTACAACGTAAAACACATTACCATTGTCTGTTTCTCTAAAGAAAAGAGATAGTTTATTCTAACTTACAAGAGTACTGTTTCGTTCGATAAGTGTAGCACTTCTCTCACCTTACCCTTCTCTCAAGCAAGAGGTAAACCCGTTTCTCTGGGGATAAAACACATGTGGAGACTATACTGCTCCTGAGAATTAAGGCTAAAGTTTCACAAGAAAACCTGTTGCTATTTCACTCAAATGTAATTCATACTTGAAATTTCCCTAACATAACACAATCTTGTGTTATCACCAAATTTGAAATCAGACAACGTACAATTCCATGTGACTTCTCTTGCCACACGTGTCCTCTTCCTACTTCCCGGAAGCTTCAAAATTCTGACTACACATAACGTAATACAAACTCAACATAGAGTGTTAGACATGAAAAATCAATAATCAATAATCACCAAACTAATCTATAGAAACCATAACTCTGCTACCAAAAAATCTGATCCAGTGCGGCTAATATAAATTTTTCCTTATGATGTTAACCCAGAAAAACACCTACTCAACCTGAATCATATAAAACTTACGTCGTTGGGGCCCATAACACCGCATACATACATTCACTCAGTTTTCTGGATCAAACGCCAAGGAAAATGAGCTGCTGGACAATCGGGATACTTTATTAAAATGACAGAATTATAACCTACACATTATATACATTAACTTCGGATCCTGTCGGTTCCAAACATCAAGGTATTCCGCTATTCGGTCGATGGACCAACTAGTAGAATCAGTTGATGGCGATTAAGTCCAGCTCAATCACAATTAAAACCTTTAACATTTTATTAATCACAATTTTATTTAAAGAACCACAGACTCATTTAGAGTTAGCATATCATTTTATCTAAATTCTTTGAGCAAAATAAGTAAAGTTCATAATTAGGCAAATACATTTATTATATCAGTAAACATTTAAGTAACAGATTAAAAATTTTGATGGAAAATACTCATTATCCTTGGCCATAGGGCGATGACAAGAATGGTTCACCAGGAAAGAAAGATGAACCGCAGATCACAGGATAGGACTCCCAAACTGACTGACTGTCCCGCTAACCTCCTCGGACGCAATCTCCTCCCGGGCAACTCCCGCAACGGTCTCGTTCCTTCCCCAGTCAAAGTCCGAAGTCCAAAATGACAGAGTCTCTCGCAGCATCAGGATAGAAGAAGCGAAGAAGCAGCTTTTGCACAACGTAAGAGCAGACTCTCTTATACCCTATTCTCTGACTCGCTACACTTAAAGTTGCAATCTTTAGGGGCAGAAATCACGCTAATTGGTCCATTGGAGGAGTGGTGATGGTCACCTCATCGCCCTCCTTGTTCGAACCGGTTTGGGGACAATAATGCATACAGTAGTCCTCGTGCTCAATAATGTCCAAAGGTAATTCAATTTGTTAATATATTTTGTAACAAACTCCGATGGTCACACATTAGTTCATCCTTTGTCGCTCGATTCTCGCATCCGTTCCCTTGCTTATATGCTGAACTCTTTGGCACGATCCTTGTTGCAGGTCAGACTGGCCTTGACATCTCTCACTCCGGGCACAGGCCGCATACACGTGACTGGACCATTCACTCGGCGCATGCACGGGGGCCATTTTATTCAGCACACGCAATCTCGTCCTTTTCCGGCGGCTATTTTCGAAGCATGGCCTAGCAGGCCCGAACGAAACTAATATAAGAACAAACACAACAGAAATTAAAACATGGAAAATAAGCCTTTCTGTTTACCACCCGCCATTCTAAAGACCCGGGTTAGGTATTACCTAGCAGAAGCGAGATTTAAAGCCATTTTACTTACCATCTGCATTCTTTGCCACGGTGCAATTCTACTACGCAACACAAATCATGCAATTTTACTATATTTACTACGCAAATCACAATACTAATGTTATTTTGCTTCACATTTGTAAATAAATTAGATTTTTGCAATGCCAGCAAGTTGCCCACGTGTAATGTTTAATAAAAATGCATTTGTTGATTAGTTCATGCGTTTCAAATGGTTAGTATCATTAATCGTTATGGGGTTATTAACTTCCAAGGGGGTACACAAAAAATATTTTGTTTCCCCTGCTCCATCACGACACACTCCATCAATGCGTGACTTTTTTACCTACAGATGCATCAGAATTTCTGACTCATCTGTCTATCCTGGCGCCATGGTGCGCCGTATTGTAAGTACAGCGCATGCATGGTGACACAAGGTTTTCGCATGGAGGGGCAGGGAATCTGACACATCTCTACAGATGCATCAGTTTCTTGTAAATCTGCCCCAGGTCTTGTCAAGCGGAGTCTGCTTGCTAGTTGAACATCTCTTCTGAGATGGAGAAGGCATTGGTTTGTGGAGGCAAAAGGGGCTTGCCAACCTGGATAAAGGCAAGCGAGTGAGCTGAAACTGGTCATTTCTTAAGCAAACCATTAAGAAAAGTCTCAATTTTGATTGAGGAGCAAAAGTAGTCCTGCGTACTGAAGCTGCTAGAGCTGCTGCAGAAGCCCAATAGCTAGTTGAAATTGGAATGTTTGCTGTGACCCGGTGCCTTTTGCAAAATTAGACCTTTATGAAAGTGTTGGACACTTTTCGACCACAAGAAAACCAACCAACCTCAAAGTTTTTCAACATTGAAGCAAAAGACAAGGCAACAATACTGCCCAAAAAGAGACAACTTGACTCGTAGATATCTGTTTGGCTACAGCTTCCATACTTGCTCTTCTGATTGTCAAGCTTGATAAACATCATGAATTTTTTTTTAAAAACGTTTGAGCCACCAAAATTCCAACCCTTACCCAGCCTCTCACCACTGCCTGTCAGGCACATACATTTGACAAGGGTAAACCAAAAACGGGTATGTAAAAATGATCTAGCATTGTTTAGACTCAGAGAGATCCTTCGTATGGGCCATCAGTCCATTGATGGACATTGATGTTTGAGTTACCATTGTTTGAAATAGAACACTTTTTGTTTCCTCGTAACTTTTAATTCCCTCAAACAAGTTTGATTATTTTAGTTTCATTGTGATAACTCAGTTTTACTCTTTTTGACTACAGTTGTTTTTTTGTTGTTTTTTTTTAAGTTTGAGTTTATTAAGGGTTAAACAGTAAAGGAAGAAACAGCAATATAATAAGATAACAATACCTTATGTAATAAAAGGATAAAAGGTAAAAATAGAAATAAATAATTACATTCATATTACATTAGCCAGAAAAACGGGAATGCATCATAAATGAAGGAAAAGGGGGGAAGGGTAAAAGAGCAATATATAATATAGGGGGAAAAAACAAACAATTGGAGATAACAAGCAATTTATGTAATAATAAGTAACACTGTAAGCATAACAATAATGAAGGTGAGAAACAGAATAACAAGATAATCAATAGTATATAACAATTAACCAACTAAAAATGAGAAGGCAAAGGGGGAAGTTAAGGTGGTTTCCGTACATCATCTGTTCCATTTCTAGGAGCAACATTCGAAGAGGCAGTTAAGTATAAATAAGTTGTCAAAGGAAGCCATAGAAGGTCTCTTTTGATAGCCAGGGAAATGGGAGAAACATAATTTGTATCCAGCCGGTGATGGAAACAGACTGCATTCCACCAAGAGCGAAAAGTGACTTTATCAGCTTGTTTCCAGTTTGAGGTTACTAAGTGAAATGCGATAGCTAACAATAAATCTAGAAGCTTAAAACGCAGTGAAGATTGAGGCCAAAGGGGGGAAAGAGTACCCAGGAAGATGTTAGTGAAGGAAAAGGGGACATGGACGCTAACATTTTTCTGAATTTGGGACCAAACAAGTTTCCAAAATTGAAAAATTGGAGGGCATTCAAATAACATATGTTTTAAATCAGCAGTAGGGCAAGGGCATGACCAACATATAGAGGGTGTGCCGGGTGAAAAAGTTGCTAATAGCATCGGGAAAAATAATATACGATGATAAATGAAAAAAAGGGTTTGTGTGGTGTTAGCAGCTCTAGAGGTCTTATGAATTTTTGACCATAATTTATCCCAGAGAGTAATTGACCAAACCTGTGAAAAATCTTTTTCCCACGCTAATTCAACCTTAGTTTTGAGTCTATCCGAGGAAAATTGAAAAGATTTGTACAAAATGGAGGCGGAAGGAGAATTATCTAATATAGAGGATATATTTTTGTACAAGATAGGGAGGTCATTAATAGTAGGTAAGGATTGAAGATATTGGACGAGGGAAGGATAAAGAAGATTATATTGTGATCGAGAGGACGAGGGTAAAGAAAATTGGGATAGAAGATCAGAAAAGGTAAGGGGTTGGTTATCTGATAAGAGTTGGGAGATCCAGCTCAAGCCTCTAGAATGCCATGATTTCCAGTATGTGGAACGATTGTGAATCCGGAGAGATTTATTATGCCAAATAGGTTGTTGATGAGTGGAGCTGATAGAGGGATAGGAGGAAGATAGTATAGGGATCAAAAGTTTACGGGAGTGAGATATGATAGTGTAGAAATAAAAACCTTCTTAGGGGTTCACTGATACATCTGGTCCTTAAGACCAACAAAGAAGAGATTGGCACGGAAGCTGTAATATCAAAAAACATGTTTTAATAACCTCAGATGAGGGAGATTGCGTCTTACGGTACCCGCAGGCCACTGTAGGAGGCATTCTAATGAGTGCAGAGAACAAGGTCCTTATATATGCATTTGTTACATAGTCAGCATAAAATCAAGGGGAGGTCCTAGCACATACAAGCATACTTATTGACTAATATGGGTATACAAAATTTGCTTGCTCCACAAAGTGGGAGGGGAGACTAAACTGCTTACATCAGTAAGAATAGCCTGACAGTTCTATACTAGGAGCAGGTGCATTCTACCAGCTAGGCCTTTCTGAGCATGTGCAAGACTCTGGAAGAGGGAGAAAGCACATGGCGAGCACATGGCTAACTAAAATGGCTGCCAAGTACAAAATGGCTTTCAGCTCATGCTAACAGCGATTCCTGCAATCTTTAACAGATGATCCTTTTAGCATGAGCTAAAGACATTCCCATGATCTAGTAGAGACATAGAAAATATTTTGCACATTTTCTTCTCATAAATTCATCAATATCCTATGCTAGGTGGGCATTTACATTCTAAACATTTCATTAAGCAGGTATATATAAGGTATAAGCAGGAGTACAAAGGGAACAGAGCATTGGGTCATACAGGTAGCAAGAGAGAATAATGACTATTATCTCAAACAGAAATCTCAATATTTTTCCAACCCTAAGCAGAAAGCAAATACCAAAACCATCTAGTCTAATTCTAAGTTTCAGGGCTCTGATGTATTTCAGTGACTATCTATTTCAATTTCAGAATAGCCAACAGCACATACCTAATAAAAACATTTTCAATAGACTTTCTCAGTATTTTTTATGATGGCTAAAGTATCAATTAATATACTTAAGGAAAGAGTAAAGTAACATGCTCAGATGAACTTTTCTGTGCAGAATAAACATTACTCTTAAAAAAAATATTAATGCAGTCAGACATATTATTACAAAAACAATCCTGGCTCCGGGGGACCAGGAGGACCACACAAGACCATTGGAATTAGGACAAGGAGCCGCAAAGGGCTGCTCCTCCTCAAAAATGGGACAACCAAAGGGGTACATTACTAACAAAAAAAAGAGTCCTTGGGAAATTGTAGTACAACCAACCAGAGGGGAGTCTTCTCCCTGTGTCCGTTTGAGCCTCACAGGCAGGCTCTTGTTGTTCCCACGGTGGAGCTGCACAACTCACAACTCAAGAATCACGGAGAAGGAAAAGTCTTTCTTTCAGGATAGGGCAATCACCCCCCCAGGGCAAATAACCTCAATGATCCTGTCCAGTGTCTCAGGCAGTGCACCAGTTTTCTTCACTTTAATCTAACAGGCACCAAGGGCACAGCACCTGTACCCTAAACTCAAGTCCTTCCCTAACTCCTGTATTGCACCTCTGGCGCACTGCTCTTTTGTTGGGGCCACAAATTGTAGCCAATATGCTCAGGCATCCCTTGATCAACAAACAAAGGCGTAGACTTGCATTCACTTGGGACCAGGACTCAAAGGCCTTAAGCAACCCTTGTTTCAAAGGGGGTCACCTCAAGCAAAAGCCTCCTTGCCGTCCTTGTCGTTCTGTGATTCTCTCAGCTGGGCATCAAAAACTGGATCCACACAAAGATTTCTCCATCCTGATTTGTAACCCCGTCTTTCGCCCAAGACAGTGGCAGGGGTACACACTTCACGTCCCAGTGCTTCTGCCTTCACTGAGGTCCTAGTTGCCAGCAACGCCTGTGCTGGTTCCTTTTGTTTTGACTGTAGGCTGGACTGGTGCTGACTCCCAGGCTGGATCTGATGTCCGGGCCCCTCTGGAAATGGTTGTAAGGCAGCAAATATCTATTGGTGGACAGAACAAGAGGTCTTTAGACAAGGCACAGAAATAATCTAACAACAGAATACTTCCTTAGTCTTGGGGCGCCCCATACATTAGCAAGGCACCCAAGAACCACTTCATCTATCTGAGAGTAGAAAACCCTGGACCTATTGGCAAGTATAAAAGGAACGTTTTGGTGAACTGACAAGAGTAATACATCACCCAATCCCAAACAGCCAAGGAAGTCTGTGTTCATTTACTAAATTCTGAGGAAAAGAGAAAAACAATACAGACATACTCCAAATACTTACATTGGCGTATTCCTATATTACTAATCTGAAGAACCCTCAAGAAAAAGGAAATGTTCTACACTTTTACTCATAGATTTTACATTACTTGTACAGGACTGCAGACACTTGTAAAATAATTTCTCTTACATGTTATGCTTAGGACCATGCTCTCATGTTATAGGCGCAGCAGGAAAATCTAAAACTGCTAATTTAACAGGGAATCTTATTGCAAAAAGAACTAAACTTCAACATAGTGGGTACATTTTCTCCAGCAGAACATGTTATGACAAACAAACTCCTATAAAACAATATTTTCCTTCAAAATGTTTGCTAAGGATCACATGAGCGTCTTTCCTGCATTCTAATTTTCACGATCTGGACTATGCAACATCATTTTCAAAAGGAAAAAAACCCTATCTCCAGCTCTAATAAGGGCTGTCATCTTATTGACAGAGACTAGCTAATAAAAGACTAGCAATGCCCTTGCAAAACTGTATAGAACATGAGAATAACATAAACAATAATAGTGTTGCCACCTGAGATTTTTGAACAGAAACCCCCACTATACAGTTCCCCTTAAAGATCAAATAAGGGAACATCAATCTGTTCTACTCATTCTTTCATACAGGATGGGCAGTAACATAGTATATATGTTTCATCATTTTATTAATTCTAACAATTTTAAAACAGTATTACAGAATAGCCAATAACTGTCACATGGCCATTTCCTAGACAGCTTAGACAGACTCAAGAAAGAGTGAGAAAAAGAAGAGAGAAAACATAATTTTGCCTACCCTTAATTTGTAGAGGAGCTAGCCTCCTTCCCCCATTTTGACAGTAGGAAAACCTGAAACAGGTTTCACTTCTGTCAACACTTTCAACCCCTATTTGTAGCAACTGGGCACAAACAAACTTGTAGGAGATATCTTAGAAAGTGGCTATTCTCTGATTCAGCCTAACACAAGCACATTGAGTACTGTAGAAAGCGTTAGCAACCAATTTACCAATTCCTTGAGCAATTGTACTAGATTAACATGAGGGCGCATGAATGCAAACTAAAATCCATTTCCTCCTTATCGTAGCCCCTACACAGTAATCTTTAAACTAAAACCATTATTTTTATATACATGACAGATCAATGCTCAACTGAGGGCTGCTTTTCCTTCGTTTCATATGACTGCGCAAAACGTGTGTTTGCCAAAAATAGGAAGCAAAGCTTCTCATTCCTCTCTCTGCGCTGTCATCTCGTCTTTCAAAAACTTTTCAGAGGTCGAAGTGGCCAAGCAAACCTTACCCTTCACCCTGCTAAGTTGCTAAATGCAGAACTCCGACCTTTGACCCGTTCAGCAGCTGGTCATTTTTTTTGTGCAAGGCTTGCCATGCGGTTTTTGTAATTCAAAGCAACTCTGGAGAATCACGGCTGAAAGGCAGTCCTGTCCGGTCCGTTTGCCAATAATTTAAAGGTAGGATAATAACGTCTGCTGGTTTCTGTATACTTATTTTCATTTGTGTACAGTGTGTGGTGTGCAGTCTAGTAATACAGAGGTCAGCTGTTTGTTCTATACTGGCATGTGTACCAGCTCTAGCTTGAGATCAGTTTGAAACCTGCCCTGAGTGGTAGAACTGCTTGTAAAATTGTGAATTTAGCTCAATTTCGACTTTGGTGGTAGGGGCACTTAAAAATGAATATCCTACAATATTTTTGCATAATAGGAACCCCCAGAGTGTTCTCTAGATAGCCCAGGAATGGGAAATCAGAAATGTATAAGGTATACCCTTATAAAAATGAGTTTTGTACGGCTGGGTAAAGTGACATTTCACATTTAAGTTTCCTTTTTTTTTTCGGTACAGCACTGCTTAAATCCAACTTTGATGCTAGGAATTCAAAGTATGATGATTAGGCTTTATAAAGATGAAAAAACGAATTTAAAGCATTTATTTTTAATAATATATATTTTTTCATATAATTAATTATTTTTCTTTTAATAAAACCAACCATTTTGATGATTCCACATTTGAAAAGCAAGCTTCATTCGTAGCCTATCATATTTAAACACATTCATTTATAACCCTAAGCACAGAAGCCTTACTTGAAACATGAAAAGTCTGCGCCACTTTTTAAAGGACAGTTATTATTTAACATCAGAACCACAGAGGTACTTATGAAAAAAGGCATTAAGAAAGGAAATCCCTACTTTCAATGTTGTTCTCTGTTATCCAAAATAATGAAACTGGTTTTTTGAAACTTTTAAAATAATGCAGGCCTTTATACCAGTTTTACACTGACTTAAAATTTTGCTGACTCAGCATTCCTGTCTGTGGCCGTGATCAGGAATAGCCATATGCTATTTATGCAGCTGTTGTTTGTCAGCAGGCGTCGAATTTTCACGCCTTTCTCAGGAAAAAACCCCTTTATTATTTGAAATACCCTGACAGAGTTAAATCCCCATTTGCTGTGTCAAACAGTTTCTTTTCAGTTAGTCAGTTTAAACACAGCTGTTGGAAAGCTTTTTTCTCGGGTGCTGAAAGAAAAGCATGTCACAGTCTATTTAAAAACTGAGGCATTTCAATGCAGTCAAATCTATCTTTCTATAATGTGTATTTAGTTCAGCAACGACCAAATTCACTCAGATGATGTGCATGCCTTTTAATGTCTAATACAATGTATCTAAGGAAAATGCTGTAACATGTTGTATTTTAGTCTATTGATTACAAAACACACAATTTCGTTTTTTCTTCCTCTGTATGAGGCCTATTTTAATCCTATTGAATACGAATTCTAATTTTATCTTTAGCATTGTGGCAATTTGCACACATGTATAGTGTCTTACTCTGTCAATTTAATAGTAACATGCAGCTGTTTAGCATATGTTATATAATTCATTTCTGGATTTTTATTTAATATGTAAGTAACTAAATGACAGTTTGCATAACAGAATGATGACAGCAAAAAAACATAAACAAACTCATTGAGCTCATTCCAGACATTTACAGAAGGGGTCATACACTCAGAACACACAACACAGCGCGCTTAAAGCTAGCCATTCTTACACAAAAGAGCGCAATCGCTATTTACTCACACAAGTATCACCAATGTCAAACCACATAGACATTGAAACACACATTTAACCCACAAATCAACACTTAGGACTTTAAGACAGCTTACAAATTGTACGCAAGACCAAACTATTTGTAAATACTAATTGTAAGTCATATTTACAAGAAGAGCTCTCAAAAGTAGCCCAAAAAACTGTTCCATGGTCAAGAAGCCAAAATACACCAAATTCGCCAGTTTTGGCTGGTAGAACACTCAAAAAGCGCTCTGCATATCACCACTTATGAATGTTACTAAGTGCGCAGATCCGGATCCGTTTTATGTACATATTTAGTTCCATGGGGTACTTAGTCACCAAGGAAGAAATATCTTTTTACTATACCTAAACCTATTTAGGTATCCCCTCTGAGGAGTCAGCTGAGTACTTCCTAAATCCATATCGGTACCTCCAAGACAGCAACACTTTCTACGAAGTGTGCTAGAAGCAGGCATGTCAAGAATATTATAGCATATATAATATTATACTCCAAGTGACACTTAACACAATGTGTGCCGTTCAAGTTTTCAAAGTTAGAGAAAAATCTCCTCATTACCTGCCTTCATTTGCTGCAGCAAAACAAACAAACAAGCCAAAATCTTGGCCAAGTCATTCCAAACAAAAGTGTTGCTCCAGCAACCTTACCAAACCAAAGTCTCCAGCTTCCAACTGCCAAGTTCTGAGTGACCTAACGGTCGTTTTAAAATACTCACGCCAAAGAAGTTCTCAGTCGGGAGCGGCAAACACTTGGAGGATCAGATCAGGAAGACCAGAAATATACTGGGCTGGAAGACAAACAATCTCCGTGCGCAGGGTACCTCCTCAGTAGATTCCTGTCCTGTACTCCTCAGTAGATTACTGTCTCCCTTCAAGACCACTCCCTTGGATAGCCGCTGCACCGATGAGGTCCTATTCGGGCGCCATTTGTAGAAATAAAAACCTTCTTAGGGGTTCACTGATACATCTGGTCCTTAAGATCAACAAAGAAGAGATTGGCACGGAAGCTGTAATATCAAAAAACATGTTTTAATAACCTCAGATGAGGGAGATTGCGTCTTACGGTACCCGCAGGCCACTGTAGGAGGCATTCTAATGAGTGCAGAGAACAAGGTCCTTATATATGCATTTGTTACATAGTCAGCATAAAATCAAGGGGAGGTCCTAGCACATACAAGCATGCTTATTGACTAATATGGGTATACAAAATTTGCTTGCTCCACAAAGTGGGAGGGGAGACTAAACTGCTTACATCAGTAAGAATAGCCTGACAGTTCTATACTAGGAGCAGGTGCATTCTACCAGCTAGGCCTTTCTGAGCATGTGCAAGACTCTGGAAGAGGGAGAAAGCACATGGCGAGCACATGGCTAACTAAAATGGCTGCCAAGTACAAAATGGCTTTCAGCTCATGCTAACAGCGATTCCTGCAATCTTTAACAATAGGGGAGCGGAGAGAAGCCGTGTTAGAAGTGAAGGTTAAAATTTCTCGAAAATCAAAGGGGGCAATAGAGGCATTTTCTATTTTTAACCAAAGGGGGGGGGTAAAAAGAGAGATCTGTAGATATCCAACGGGCAGCTTGTTTTAGTGAAAAAGCACGATGATAAGTTTTGAAGTCAGGAAACCGAAGACCCCCATTAGGTTTGTCCTTCTTCAAAGAGGTTAGGGCTATGCGAGAACGTTTACCTTTCCATAAGAATTTAAGGAGGATAGAATCAATTCTTTTAAAACAATAATCAGGAATATGAGTAGGAATCATGGAAATAGTGTATAATATAAGAGGTGAGAGCATCATTATTATTGAGTCTTGACGACCCAACCAAGATAAAAAGAGGGGATGCCAGCGCGTAATGGTATCATTCAATTTTTTGATAATATAATCAAAGTTTAATTTGAGAGTGTCAGATAATAAAGGAGCGAACCATAAGCCCAAGTATTTAATCTTAAGAGGCTGCCAAGGGAACCTGGAATGTACAAAAAGGTGTTTTTGACATAAAGCATTTAAAGGTAAAATTTCACATTTATCAACATTAAGTCGATAACCAGAAATTTTAGAAAAGGCGGATACTTGTTGAAGGAAGAAAGGAAGGGAGAATTGAGGGTCGGAGCAATATAGAAGAATGTCGTCAGCATAAACTGACAGCTTAACCTGATGGGGACCAAAATGGAAACCGGTGATGTTGTCATCCTGTCGAATCTTGGTTAAAAAGGGTTCCAGAGCTAAAACAAATAATAAAGGGGATAAGGGGCATCCCTGTCTGACTCCCCTGCACAATAAAAAATAATCAGAAGTTATACCATTAACAAATATTGACGCTTGGGGGCCGGAGTATAATAAAGAAATAAAAGTAAGAAATTTAGGAGGAAAGCCAGCCCATTTTAAAGCATGAAACATGAAATCCCAACTAATTCTATCAAATGCTTTCTCAGCATCTAAGGAAATCGCAGCCAGGGGATGATCTAAAGAAGAGGCTTTACTTAAAACATTGAAAAAGACTCGCGAATTGTCTGAGGCAAGTAGCCCCTTAACGAAACCTGATTGTTCCGGGCTAATAAGATCAGGTAAGAGTGGGTCCATACGAAGAGCCAAAATCTTTGCAAAGATTTTATAATCAGTATTGACCAAAGAAATAGGTCGGTAATTCTTGCAAAGAGAATGATCTTTATCCTCTTTAGGAATTAAGCAAATCAAAGCTTCCTGAAATGTACCGCGCGAAGAACCCGTATCAAGAAAAGACTGAAATAAGAGTAAAAGATTTGGTAAAAGAAGTGGTGCAAAATGATTATAGAACTCAATGGTAAATCCATCTGGGCCAGGAGCTTTCCCGCGACGCAAGATTGAGACAGCGCGGGAGATTTCTGCTAATGAAATATCAGATTCCAAAGGTCCGAAATCGACATGATTGGATGGAGGGGGAGCGATGGATTGAAAGTAAGAAAGAAGATCAGATGAGTCAGGTAGGGTTTCAGGAGTATAAATATTTTAATAAAACGAAACAAATTTGTTTAAAATATCCTTATCTTTAAATAGAGGGGCACCGGTAGAGCTTTGTATCGAGTCTATTTTTGTTCGTTCTTTTCTCACTTTCAAATAATTAGCCAGCAATTTCCCCATCTTGTTTTGGGCTCCATATTAACTAGAACTACTTTTCAATAAATAATTAGAGGCAGCATCAGTAGATAATCTGTTAAAAGTAAATTTAGCGTCAATAAGATCCTTCAGAGAGGATTCAGTGTTGGAATGATAATACGAATATTCAAGTTGTTTAATTTTAATAAGTAATTGAGAGGATTGAACTTCTATGGATTTTTTCCTCTGTGAAACAAAATTGATAATAAAACCTCTAGCAGCTGCCTTGAAAGAATCCCACACCATAACAAAGGGGGAGTCAGGAATGTGATTAATAGCAAAAAATTCAGAAGCAAAAGAGTTGAATTTTTGACAAAAGATGGGATCGAGGAGTAAGGAATTATTAAATCGCCATCTTCCTGGGTGTGGAGAAAAAGGGATAAGGTCAATATCTACAAATACAGGGGCATGATCTGAGATTAGAATAGAGCCAATTTCAGAGTGAATGGCATGTTGGGCTAGGGGTTTACTTAGAAAAAGATAATCAATACGGGATTGGGAGTGATGTGAGGGAGAGTAGAAACTATATTCTCTAAGGTCAGGGTGACATAATCTCCAAATGTCTACCAAAGCTTTGTGACGGACAGTGGAAGTAAACTGTGAATGCATTTTGGAAGGAAAAACTTAACTTTAGAATGTCTGTCTAAAATAGGATCAAAGATTTGATTGCAGTCGCCACCAAAAATAATATAGTCATCATCAAATGAAAGTAGCTTTTCAGATACAGTAGGCCAAAAACCTTATCAACCCCAGTGGGAGCATAAACATTAAAAATAACTAAAGGAATCTTATCAATAAGAAGTTTAACAATCACCCAGCAACCATCAGCATCAAGTTCTTGATGAACAATGGAAACATGTAACTTTTTGTGACATAAAATCAGAACTCCATTTTTCTTACCCATAGCAGGAGAGTTGAACACATGACCCACCCAGCATCGCTTCAGTTTTAAAGCTTCATCTTCAGGAATATGGGATTCCTGGAGTAAGGCAATATCAGTTTTTAACTTGGCTAGGTGAGATAACACCCGTTGCCTTTTGATAGGATTGTTTAATCCTTTAACGTTCCAGGTGGTAACCCGAAATGTGACTGATTGAAAAAGGAGTATGAACAGATATTATACTTACAGGAACAAAAGTGAGAATTGGTTGAAGAAAATAAAGGAGAAGAACGGAAGATGGATAGAAAAATTGAATTAGGAAAAAGGGACAAAGGAAAGAAAAAAGAAAAAGATAGATAAGTAAAGCAAAAAGGAAGAAGAAAAGGTAACAAAGGAAAGAAAAGAGAAAGAACAAAAGGAGAAAGGAGAAGGTAGAGAAACAGGAGACAATACAAGTCATGCAGAAGACGACTGAAAAACATACCTACAAATACAAAACGAAAAAGGGAATGACGACGCCAGAAGACGACGACGACAGCAGCGAAACTCCACCGAACACCCGATGAACTACATCAAGACTCCAACATGACAGGAGAGACAATAAGGAATGGGATTGCAGAAATATAATATATTTAATATATATAATATAATATAAAAGAAAAGACAATTAATACAAGGAGACATAATAATCTGGGGAAGAGAAATACGAGGGAAATATATAGAACAAAACACACTATTAAAACAGTACAGAGGCATGAACGAAACGACAATCAATGCAATACCGAGACAAGAAAACAAATACAAAACATGAGGCAGATAAATTAAATTAAGAAAGTCTTGAAGTGTCCATAACGTCAGTCCATGATGACAAATGAAATCTTGTAGAGCCACTGGATCTTCAAACGTTGTGGACTTGTCCTTGTAAGTAACCTTGAAGAGGCAAGGATGAAGAAGCCCAAATCTGGCGTTAATAGCACGTAGTTGAGGACGAAGATCAAGAAATTTCTTCCGGAGGTCTGCTGTAACTTTAGCGACATCCTGGGAGAGAAATAAACGGTGACCTTCCCAAAAGATTAGTTTTTTTTGATTTGGCAGCTGACAAGACTTGTAGAAGGTCAGTATATTGTAGAAACAGCATAATAACACCACAGGGTTCTGCAGATACTTTCAGACCAAGTCTGTGTGCCCTTTGGATGTTAAGGGAAGAAGAAGCAGGTAAGTCTAAAAGTTTAGGTAAAAAAGACTGAAAAAAGGCAGTTGGATTGGATCCTTCAATGTGCTCCGGAAGACCATAAAGTCTAAGGTTATTTCTGTGATTACGGTTTTCCAAATCCTCCGCCTGTCTCTTAAGAAGGGATATATCCGACTCTAAAGAAGAGATACGAGAGCAGGAGGCTTGAAGAGATTCAGTTGCTTGTTCCACAATAAGTACACGCGAGTCTAAGGAGGACCATTTATCATGCCAAAATTGTAAAGTCTTATTAGTCTCCTCCATGTAGGGTTTAAGGGCACGAATTTCTTCAAGGATTAAGTCCATAGAAGCAGTAGAAGAAGAAGCCCCTGGAGAAGGAGGATCCTTTTTTGGACGTTTGGTAGAGGTTGTTGGCAGTTTGCTTGAGATGTGCGTTTTAGGAATAGTGCCAGAAGAAGGGTCGGATTTCTGTGAAGATAGGTCCTCCATGTCGTTAAAATTAGAGTCTGAGTCAGAACATACAGCAGGTTTAGTGGAAGTAGAAAGTTTAAGGTTTCGCAATCTCCCCATAAAAATACGGTGGAGTTTAGTAAAAAAGGGACCAAACTCTTAAGGATGCAGTTGAAGATTTTTAGAATGGAGTGCAGGACTTTTAAAACATAAGAGCCAGAGTTATGGGAGTCGAAATAGCCTCCTTCAAAGGGATATGAGGGAGCTCAAAAAAGTTGAAAAGCTGCAAAGCCCATAACAGTAATAGCATTTTTAGTGATAGTTCACCTCAAGGAAAGAGCAAGGTTGAGTGAAGCACAAAATGGTGGCTGCTTAGTGAGGAAACAAACTGCAGGGAATGCGAAAAAATTACAGAAATAAAAGCAGCATCATTTCAGCAGGCAGGTGAATACAGAGAAACTCCCTCGGTGTGCATAGGAAGAGAATGTCCATAAAGTCTCATGAGGTGGTGGTAAAGTTGCGAGGAAACATTGTGAGGCACGGAGGTCGCGAAAGATAAAAACAAAATGGCGGTCGTTATGCAAAAAAGCCAAGTCGCGCCGTGTAATTAGTTCAGAAATCGAAGGAAAATGCTGAAAAGCATTCCAGATGCTCACCGCAACATGAGGCAACGATATCTGGTCTCGGGGGCCAAAGCCGCAGGGTATTTCCTTCCTGAAACGTCCGATATCGGGAGTCGGTGAAGAGGAGCTCCGCAACTACGCTGCCATCTTATGCGGCGCGTAAGCCACGCCTCCTCGTTGTTTCTTTTTGTTTTTTTTAATCATGTATTGTTTAGCTTTCATATTGTTTAACTCTAATGTTATTTTGGTGTTGTTGAACATGTACCGCATAAACATTTATCTGAGGAAGTCCTTGATTTGTGTGCCAAGCTTCCAAGAGTGAGTTAGAAATTCCTTGCAGTAGCCAGTTTGCCCAACACGAATCATATTCCCTTTGGCTTTTTGGGAGCTCAACCGCTATTCAAATCATGCTCACATTATGATTGGAGACTCTCTCCCATTGCCTAACAAGACAGGTTTTGTACAAGTTAAATGAAGCTTGCTATTTAACAGCCCTGCATCAACACCTCACTGTGGATGGTAGACCACCTTGAGAAATCTTTTCTTCTGTGAAAACTTAAATCATTGCCCTGTTGCTCACTCTGCACCTTCTCCACAAACAGTTGTCTGTGAGTATCTGTTGTATGGCACTGAATTAGGTATGATTTATTCCTGAATTTGCACGAGAAACATTAAGTAAAGCCTAGTGAAGCATGCATTTATTGAATATTCTTTACTAGCTGTTAGTGGTTGTAAGCGTTGGCATAGTGGAAAGATAAATATTTATTGGGCTCTAATTAGGCCCCTTCTTCTATAATGTATTGTGTCACCGGCCCCAGAGGACAATTCTGCTTATTCATACATCATCTTCCCCCACCCCCTTTTAGTAGGAGAATCTGAATGTAGTTTATTCTAGCCCACACATAATGAACATACTGTCTATTTCATTTGGATGACACAAAATATTGATTCAGTTGTCAGCCACTACATAAGCTGCATACCTGAAGCTATAAACCAAAACGATTGCAGCATAAAAATAATTTATATATTTAGAGATGCTTAAGCTAAGGCTAATCTTATTAACATTAGAAGTATAGTTTTAAATTCTGCCTCGTGATATGCAGTTCTTCAATCATGACTCAATAATTAAGTTCACCAGCTAAAGTTAACCCAGGCTGACCTCCATTAACCTGGGTCTTTCACTTGCATCTGAGTAAGCAATGAAAGGTGCACCATGTGTGCATGGTGAAGGAAGAGTATGTTGGAAGAATGCGGGCCAGTGTGCATGACTAAGGGAATCAATGTTTGTATCAATGCATGTGTACCTGTATATATATATATATATATATATATATATATATATATATATATATATATATATATTTCACTGAAATAACCATAGGTTTCAGGGGCGTTATAGTTAGTTGGACATTTCACTCATACAAAACCATAGAAATTCCCCCGTTATAGTTAGTTCAGCTAACTATAACTCGCGCGCCCGCAATGCACTGCTGATGACGTCACATATTACATCACTCATGACATGGTCAGTGACATCACTGATGACATCTCAAATGACATCACTGATGACATCACTGATGACATCATCCAGTGAATGTGTGTTTTTCTGAAAATTAAATATGTTTTATATATGTATATCTCAAGGTCGATGGAAGAATAAATGGGTATATAAGTGTCTAAATGGATGATTTTTTTTGTAAAATTGATTGTATAACTGACTGATTAAGTGTATCTTAGTGAATACATGGGTTAGTGAGTAATGTTTAAATATGAAAATATCTGTATCAGTCTCTCACTTTGTGTATAAGTGGCTGCATGGGTTGGTGAGTAGCTACATGAGTGTCTATATGGGTTATTAGTTGTTTTTTGAGTATCAGTATGAGTGTCTGAGTGTCTGTATGGTTCGGTGGGGGTACTACTTAGTGCATAGATGCATGAATGAGTGACTCACTGTTTGTATGTGTTGAAGACAGCATGTGTGCAGGACTGTATAGGTGGATGAGTGTGTGTATGGGTGTGTTAGTGAGTGAATGACTGACTCAATAGTGTATTTATGAGTAACTACATATATTTTAAACTAGTATATGTGAGTATTGGTGTATATAAGTGAGTATATGTGAGAGTGAGAGATTGAAAGAGTTCCTGTACAAATAAGTAGGTGTTTCTATAAGTGATTGTTTAAGAGAGTAAGTATGTGTAAGTTTCTGTAGAAGTAAGTGTGGTAGTGTGTGTATAACTGTATATGCAAGTAAATGGATGTTTGATACTTTGTCATGTGTGACTATGTGTGTGAGTAACTCTAAGGATGAGTGGCGGTGTGTAACAGGATGTATAGGTGTATGAGTACATATGATGAGTGAGTACATGTATGAGTGACTGTATAGGGACTGTTGGTGAATGAGTGGATGTGTGTGTAGATCTTGGAATTACTGAATAGGTGTGTTGTAACTGGTATTGGTATGTCCATTGTTTTGAAAATGTCAGTTTGTATTTTTGAGTGTGTGTATCAAAGGTTATATTACGGTGAGAGGAGGTCTGCCACTCTATCACAAGGATGATGTCATCAGTGATGTCATCAGTGATGTCATTTGAGATGTCATCAGTGATGTCATCAGTGATGCCACTGACCATGTCATGAGTGATGTAATATGTGACGTCATCAGCAGTGCATTGTGGGCGCGCGAGTTATAGTTAGCTGAACTAACTATAACGGGGGAATTTCTATAGTTTTGTACGAGTGAAATGTCCAACTAACTATAACGCCCCTGAAACCTATGGTTTTTTCAGTGAATTTCTAAGGTTTTTTAAATGCTAATTTCTAACTATAACGTGCCTGAAACCTATGGTTTTTTCAGTGAATTTCTAAGGTTTTTTAAATGCTAATTTCTAACTATAACGTGCCTGAAACCTATGGTTTTTTCAGTGAATATATATATATTTATTATACTATGTATACATGTGAAAATGTCTCGGTCCGCCTGTTTGCCTCGGTGGCAAGGAAAACATGGGTGGATCTGACGTCAGCACGCCGACGAGGTCCTCTTATGGCTCCGATGATGTCATACGGTGTCGCGAGCAGAGCCGTGCTATTATGACGTCCTCGTTGACGTGGGAGAGCTAGGAAAGAATTTCCGTGGAATGCTGGTGCAGGGGATATTCACCTAAGTGTTCAGGCTAGTCCTTTGGGAGCAACTGTTTATGTTGCCACTCCAGAAACCAAAACCAGTGATCAGAGGGCAGAGGCCCTGCAGATGGCACACGAGGTGGGGTGCCCAGTCGTGTGCACCGGCGGGGCAGCGAAGTGACAAGCACCACAACCCACAAAAAAGGTAACGAGGGCACTGAATAACACAGGATCTTCTCTTTGTATCTGGCAGGAACAACGAAGTTAAAATGCCCTAGTACCAAAATGTAGAATTAGTGCTACAACGGTCTTCAAGAGGACCTGCGATGCCGCTTCTGCCTCCCGTACCCTGGAGGCGGCACATGGGTCACGCGGTACGGTCATACTGCGGTGGGACGCACACTCGTTGACCTCTCATGGCACTGCTCCACACTTCAGGGAGGACGCTTTCCATTAGCTATGTTTTCTGATGATGTTTTGCGCCGGCCCCGTCCAACAACAGAACTCCTTTAGATCCAAACAGACTCTTTCACTCTCTCACCGGAAGTGAAACCAGGCCACGCGGACACTTTCACAATACAACAGCCGGGAATGCACTTTTTGGTAAAAAAAACACATTCCTTCCTCCTAATTAATCAAACAAACGTCTCACTGAAGAACAGGGGCCAGCTTTGATCGGTAAGCAGCCGTTACGACTTTTTTACTTCGCGATACCATTACAATGCATGCATTACCACGCATGCGTTGTACATCGCAAAGTCATTACTACGCATATTTTTAGAACGCATGGTCATTTACCATGCATGCCTTTACAACGAATTTTGTTGTAAAGGTATGTATGGTAAATGACCATGCGTTCTAAAAAACATGTAGATGATCCACGTCATTGTAAGGAAACAGAGGCTGTTCCGTGTCCTCACAACGACGTGCACCGCCCCTCAGAGACGACGTGAAGCAGGAACCACGAGGAGAGAGGAACCACGAGGAGTGAGAGGTAAGGGGGATTGGGCATGGGGTGGGGGTTTCTTTTCTAGGGTTTAGGGTAGTGCAGTGGTGTTTGGGTGGTGTGGGGGTCGTGCTGGGGGTAGTGTTTTAGGGTTTAGGGTAGTGCAGTGGTGTTTGGGTAGAGTAGGGGGTCGTGCTGGGGGTATGGTTTTAGGGTTTAGGGTAGTGCAGTAGTGTAGGGGGTCGTGCTGGGGGTAGTGTTTTAGGGTTTAGGGTAGTGCAGTGGTGTATGGGTAGTGTAGGGGGTCGTGCTGGGGTAGTGTTTTAGGGTTTAGGGTAGTGCAGTGGTGTTTGAGTAGTGTAGGGGGTCATGCTGGTGGTAGTGTTTTAGGGTTTAGGGTAGGGTAGTGGTGTTTGTGTAGTGTAGGGGTCATGCTGGGGGTAGTGTTTTATGGTTTAGGGTAGTGGAGTGGTGTTTGGGTAGTGTAGGGGTCGTGCTGGGGGTAGTATTTAGGGTTTAGGGTAGTGCAGTGGTGTTTGGGTAGTGTAGGGAGTCGTGCTGGGGTAGTGTTTTAGGGTTTAGGGTAGTGCAGTGGTGTTTGTGTAGTGTAGGCGGGGTAGTGTTTTAGGGTTTAGGGTAGTGCAGTGGTGTTTGTGTAGTGTAGGGGGTTGTGCTGGGGTAGTGTTTTAGCGTTTAGGGTAGTGCAGTGGTGCTTGTGTAGTGTAGGGGGTCGTGCTGGGAATGTTGTTCCTTTCTATGGCAAAATGAACCCCCTCATTTCAGGTGTGCCATAATTTTGTCATAAGTAAGAATGTTAGCTCTCTAGTTGTTCTTTAGAACACTCTGGGAAGCTGCAGTAGAACACAAAGGCATCAACTGACAGGCTGCTCCTTTTGAAATATAACAGGAAGATATTTGAGATCACACTTGAAACATGTCCTAATTTTTCTTTCTACAGCACTAACCATAATTTCTATGACAAAATGAACCCCATCATTTTGTTCCTTTTTAAATTAAGTGTTTTAAGTGTTACCAGTTTATTCCAATCAAGATTGCTTCAGGTGTGCCATACTTTTGTCATAAGTAAGGCTGTTAGCGCTCTAGTTGTTCTTTGGAACACTCTGGGAAGCTGCAGTAGAACACAAAGGAATCAACTGGCAGGCTGCTCCTGTTGAAATATAACAGGAAGATAGTTGAGATCTCACTTAAAACATGTCCTAATTTTTCTTTCTATAGCACGAACCATAATTTCTATGACAAAATGAACCCCTCATTTTGTTCCTTTTTAAATTAAATGTTTTAAGAGTTACCAGTTTATTCCAATCAAGATGGCTTCAGGTGTGCCATAATTTTGTCATAAGTAAGGCTGTTAGCGCTCTAGTTGTTCTTTAGAACACTCTGGGAAGCTGCAGTAGAACACAAAGGAATCAACTGACAGTCTCTGCCCTTGTTGGATGTACATGTTTTACTGAGAATGTCAGACTTCATTCTCACATGACTGAGAAAGATAATGTGAATTTACAGAAAATATGCTCTCATTTTAGCTTCTGGAGCACCTTCCAAAACTCTAAGGGACAAGCATGTGAAAATAGTTTTCTCTCAAACATGATTCATGATATCCCAGCAGAAGATTTTTCACAGGGTAAAATCACCTTAGAACACACCACAATTCCTGAAATTAGTATGGTACCATCAACAATTGAATTCTAATGTAACTAAAGTCTGTTATCACCCTTTATAGTTCTCCTTTTGGTAACCCTCAAAATCTTTGATTCACTACAATGCATTTCAATGGGGTACTATCATGTATATTGGTCCCAAGATGGCTGCCAGCAATTCCAGGATGAAGTGCTGACAGCCAATCAGATCTCACAATGACATGTGTGGTTAGGCTCCGCCCAGATATATATGTGATTTTACTTTTGATTTTCTTAGGAACTACTGAACGGATTTACACCATTTAACCAAAAGGCACGACTCTGAACCAAGGGCTACTCTTTTGCCAAATTTGGTGTAATTCCTGTTCAGCAGTTCGGGCTGTAGCTGCGACTAAGAGGTTCCTATGGAAAATTGCATGGGGAAAACACGTTTTGGGACCCCCCTTTTCCTCGGCCCCCACTTGACGAATCACCCCAAGACTTTCAGGATAGGAGCGGGCCATAAGTTTTGAAAATTTCACGAAGATTCGTCGACCGGCGCCCAAAGTTATTGGAAATAGAATGTTGTGAATTTCCTATGGAAAATAGGTCCTAACTATAACTATCTACTGGCGACCACCAGTAGATAATATATATATATATATATATATATATATATATATATATGTAACATATATGTATGTATATGTATATATATATATATATATTTTTTTTTTAAGACAAACCTCCTGCTGGTCTCCGACTTCATCCGCCTGGCGGGGCTGGTGCTCGGGAACAGGAGCAGGACCCCCTTACATCTGTCAAAAATAATCCTCGTCGTTAATCAACTTTGAAGAAACAAGCTGGCACTCCAAGGATTAAATACTAGACAACGTTTTCTAGAATCACTCTTAAATTCAAGGCAGGACTGTACACAAGTGTAGTAGAGAAAGTTAATTTACACGAGTAGCTCTCTTTATGAAGCTTGTTACTAGCTTAGATGAAAGGCTAGTGCTGGAACTGCTGCAGGACTGCCTTACAGGCAGAAGTTCTGTTGCTTGAACATGAAATACCTTGTAAAAACACGAAAGACAAGAGGTGTTTGGCAAAACAGGAGCAGTTTGTTTAATTAAACAGAGCAGCCAGGAAAACAGTTACAGGTGCAGGGTTTGAGGACTGTCTCAATTTGGAAATAGGTCTGAGGTGTCTTTTATTCAGTTCATCGTGGCCAATATAGTATTTTAGGTAGTCCTAATATTCGAAAAAGGCAGCCGGGTTAAAGAGGATTGCACTGCCAGGACTAGTCACAGCGGTAATAGGATATTGCCCACCTCAGATGGTCAGCTGCCACATGACCACAAAGTTCAACATTAATTCAAAAGGGTATGAGAGGCAATATATATACAAAGTAAAACATAAAGTATGTACAGAAAGCAAAAAAAAGGGAATTCCACGTTGTTGTTTATGATCTTAAGGTGTCTTTATTCAAGATGCACTCGGTTTTCATAAGTAGACAGCCAACGCGTTTCGCCCAGACATGGGCTTCTTCAGGGAGATAGCATAAAGTAGTCAGTTCGCCAGGGGGTAATGTTCTTGTCCGAATTCTAATCAAGTCCGTGTCGGGACAACTGATGTAAGAGGAATTGACCTCTCAAGTTCAAAGCAGAGGTAGTCCAATAGTTGAGAGGACACAAGTATCCGCCTCTGTTGAGCTGATCCGTAGTAGAGTCAAAGAGTATTTGAGAAAAAGGAGCTCCGTGTACGAGCAGTATCCAGCACCGTCACGTCCTCGCTGGAGAAAGCGTTTTTTTGCTTTCTGTACATACTTTGTATATATATTGCCTCTCATACCCTTTTGAATTAATATTTCAGGTAGTCCATGTATAGTAAGAAATGTAAGCCACTGCCTTTGGAGTCATAAATTAATTGTCTAATGGAAAGTACAGATGGGCCTAGACCTTGCGTGGTCACAATGTGGCCAGTGGGTAGCGTGTCCAGATGTCCGGCATTGGGGAGCACATGATCACTGCATGTGCTGTGTCCTGATTGGCTATTAGGAGCGTGTATAGCCCTCCGGCCATGTGTGCTTTATTGGGGTAAATCTCCAGGACCATTGTAGTGTCGCTGCGCGTATCTGTGGGATTGAGCTAGGGTTTCTTGTTTGTGTGTTTGTCTGCCAGCTACTTGCCACCTATCAATCAGTGACCTTGGGCCTAGGTCTCAGAGTCTGCCTGACTACATATTTGCAAGTCAGGGTTGATGTAGAGTTCACAATGGGTGAATTCATTAATAAAGATACAATTTCATTCTCATACATGAATGTATTGTTTTTCATATTAGCATCAACTTTTTCCATATTATCATTCACCCCTCTAGCTGATTTGTCAACTGCACTATTTAACTCATACATTTAGACAGTCACTTATTTTGAGATCTGTTGCTTCCTATGATCGCTCTCGATAATTACTGCCTTCCTAGTTAGTTGCATTTTTCCCATTTTGAGGACTGCGTCTTTACAGCAGGTAATCCCCAATTGTACAGACCCGCACAAAAATAGGACACAATGAAAACAGGTAAAACAATTTGCACAAACCAGAGATCCACCGAGGAAGCCACGAGAACCAATTTGAAAACCACTCTTGCTCAGGCACCCCTCCCTCCTCAAGAATGGCTCTCTGTAAGTGGTGCAGTGCTTGGATGGCAGGTGTCAATGTCGCATTGACTACGTCATTCCCTGAAATGAAGGTGCAGCAAGCCGCACTAATCTTGCACCCCTCCCTTCATCGCAGTCATCAAGACCAATACATATCGCTGCTGCATTACCATGAGGTGGATCACTCGCAGTTCTTCCTTGAGTGAATTAAGGCCAAGCTAAGTGCTGTTTCTTAATTTTAAGCATTTCCCACCTGGTTATCTGTAACCAGCAGGCGTTGGATTTTGTCTGAAGGGCGAAGAAAGGTATCAACCCTCCACCTGAAACTTTTATATCAGTAAACAGTCCGAATTCTTTGGGAATGTCCTTGTACTTAGCCCAGCCACAATAGTTCGCAGTTCTCTTCTCACAATTCTGGTGCAGCAAGGTTGTCTTCTTCCTTAATGGGTGCTGGTATAAGCCTGATAGTTCTTCTCAAGGAATGACCAGGGTTGGGGTGTGTATGGTGACCAGGGAACAGAGTCTGCACCATCCAGGGATGAGCTGAATTTAGGCAAACTGGCTGTACTGCCAGTAGAAATCCATCAGCGTGGAGATGCCCCATTGCATATCCGGAATGTGCATGATCGTGCCGCAGTTAGCATTCTTGCCCATTGGAAGCGCTCCTTTACCTCTGAAACATAAGGAATACAGTGTAAGTTTCCGTACAATTAGGGGTTGCCCCATCCCTTCTAGCCAAGTGTATCCACCCACCTCGGTGTCTCAGATTTCCTGACAGGGGGTGGTCATGCTCTCATTCATCCCTCCCCCTGCAACCTATTTCCCTTCCATCCTCGAGCTGGGTGGCCCTACAGAAGAACTCCATGTTGGGGGACCACTTGTTCTTAAAGAAGACTTCCCCAGATACGCTAAGGGCCACCCTTGGTCCAAAGATCAATACAGGAGCGGATGTGTTTGTGCATTGAGTTGGTGGTATTGCTACCTCCAAGAATCTCTTATCTGGGAAATCTCAGGGCCATTCAGTATCCTCCCCTATGGTGCCCTTTCTGGGCATCCTGTCTAGCTCTGATTGGATGTTATTAGGTTCTGTGAAGAGGTGTAATGCAGTTGGGCTGGTTTCGTATCAGGTCAAATTTACTACTAACACCCTATGTGGTTCTACCTTGTTGGTTTGGATCTTGGTCCTTATCTTGCATAGATATAGGTGGATAAGGCATTTTGCTTTCTCGGGGTCTACCTCTTAGGATAAGTAAAGCCTGTCTGAGCTTACTGCATGTGGGATCAGTAAACAGATGTAACATGACCTGGCAAATGTTTGGGAGCCATAAGTAGTCATGTGCTGGTACCATGTGTTGCGCAAGAGGGTGCTGTGCAGTGCATGTGGGATGCTGGTGTTCTGTTTAGTGAAATTGTAGGTGACATAGGAGAGGTACCTACGCAACTGCTGTGATAACTTTTGAATAGAATCCATTTTACTCAGCAGTGAATAGGTGCTGTAGCACCCATAATAGACAGGGGGTAATAACAATGCAATAATACATAACTTTTCATTGGACATTGCTGGTCTTGGTAGGGGTCCCTGGGGAGGCGTCTGTCGTCCTCTGGTGGTTGTGGCTTCCCTTATCAGTTCAAACAAAAGTTTGTGGTGTTAGTTCAAAGTTTTAAAATGCAAACTTCTTGTCCAGGCTGGGGTGTTTGCTGTGGCAGCTGGGTGTTGGTGCACTTGAAGATTCAGTGGTTGACCTGTTTGGATTAGAACTTTGTTCATTGTTAACTCAAAAACACATTACATGTGCACCGTAATCGATGGTTTCCCTGGATTCCACTATGTTTTTACTAGGGGTGTGTCTTCCACACTCCACTAGTCGCTATTTTGTGAGGCATTGGAAGGTGGCCCCAGTCGGATATCTTTTTGATAGTTCTGGGGGAATAATGGAGATTATTGGTTATCCTGGCATTTTAGTCGTGTTTATGAGCCGTTGATCCTCTCCCTCTTTTATTCCTAAATGGATGCTTTATATAGCGCAAGATATTTGTGGGGTGTCTCAGAGGCGTAGAGAAGGATAGCATCATGCTCTATCAGGAATTCCGTGGGTGTCACTAGCTCTTCCAGGGATGTGCCTTGCTTGCTGTGTGCACAGAGGTGCTGTTGGTGTGAGTTGTGTCTTTTTGGTCTACATGTGTGCAGGAGTACGTGGTGGGGAGACGTGTCGCTATTTAGTGCCGCAGGTAGTTGCAACGTGCCCCGGGATCACAGGTGTATGTATCTCTCAATTCCTGGCATGTGGAGTGCTACGTGTCCCTCCCTTGTGGCGCCAGGTATCTCGACCCTGTCTTTTCTCTGAAACCTCTTTTTGAGCTAAGTTTGGGCTGCTTCTTTATAGTTTTGAGCGTTTCCCTCAGTCTCGTGTGATCTACTATCTCCTTTGTAATATGTGTGAGGGGTTTGAAGGCTATTCCATGGCCCCCTTTTTACCCCTACCTATGCTGCCTTGTGGTGTCCGAGGTTGGAGCCGACTGCTTTCCCTGGATGGTGCATGCATGGTTTGACGCATTTGTTAGTCACTACGCTTGATACAGGGGTGAGCGCATCCGGTGTCCTACCTTTGTTTGGAGCTGCCGTGGACATTGGTGATCCCACTTCCCAGGCACCACCCTCTCCATCTTACCACACCCTGCTTTCTTTCAGCGTAATTGGGCCTGCTGTCCCTGGCTTGTGGCTAAGGTCTCTATGATCGGGAGTTGTGAGGGCATGGCATGGTGACCAAACTTCCGAAAAGCAGGATAGTTCACAAAACATAGGAGGAGGCTGACTGAGTCATTATTTGCCTTGTGACCTCAAAAACGTGGAATTTGGGATACCAAAAGTCTGCTGTATGATGAGGAAAATTGCAAAAGAAACAATTGATGGACGGAATGCTGGACAATGCAAACATTCACCCCCAGTCACAAGGATGTGGGTTAAATCCATCATTCTTTGTCTCACCACACCACCCCAGTTTGGACCCAGCCATATGCAAATCAGTCTTGACCCTGTTCCTTGTGGGAACAGTCCAGCCCGAACTGCCAAGCCAGGTCCTCCCTGGACCGGAAACAAGCATCCTGGGACTGGTTTCAGGGCATCACCCTTCTTCAGCCAGGCTAGCTTGAATCCAGTGGTGTAGTGAGCACGGGACCCACGTCTGGGCATACCCTTCCCACTTAGGGCGACAAATGAAAAGAAACAATTGATGGACGGAATGTTGACAATGCAAACATTCACCCCCAGTCACAAGGATGTGGGTTAAATCCATCATTCTTTTGCTCACCACACCACCCCAGTTTGGACCCAGCCATATGCAAATCAGTCTTGACCCTGTTCCTCGTGGGAACAGTCCAGCCCGAACTGCCAAGCCAGGTCCTCCCTGGACCGAAACAAGCATCCTAGGACCGGTTTCAGGCATCACCCTTCTTCAGCCAGGCTAGCTTGAATCCAGTAGTGTAGTGAGCACGGGACCCACGTCTGGGCATACCCTTCCCACTTAGGGCTGACAAATGCAAAAGAAACAATTGATGGACGGAATGCTGGACAATGCAAACATTCACCCCCAGTCACAAGGATCTGGGTTAAATCTCATCATTCTTTTGCTCACCACACCACCCCAGTTTGGACCCAGCCATATGCAAATCAGTCTTGACCCTGTTCCTTGTGGGAACAGTCCAGCCCGAACTGCCAAGCCAGGTCCTCCCTGGACCGGAAACAAGCATCCTAGGACCGGTTTCAGGGCATCACCCTTCTTCAGCCAGGCTAGCTTGAATCCAGTGGTGTAGTGAGCACGGGACCCACGTCTGGGCATACCCTTCCCACTTAGGGCGACAAATGCAAAAGAAACAATTGATGGACGGAATGCTGGACAATGCAAACATTCACCCCCAGTCACAAGGATGTGGGTTAAATCCATCATTCTTTGCTCACCACACCACCCCAGTTTGGACCAAGCCATATGCAAATCAGTCTTGACCCTGTTCCTTGTGGGAACAGTCCAGCCCGAACTGCCAAGCCAGGTCCTCCTGGACCGGAAACAAGCATCCTAGGACCGGTTTCAGGGCATCACCCTTCTTCAGCCAGGCTAGCTTGAATCCAGTGGTGTAGTGAGCACGGGACCCACGTCTGGGCATACCCTTCCCACTTAGGGCGACAAATGCAAAAGAAACAATTGATGGACGGAATGCTGGACAATGCAAACATTCACCCCCAGTCACAAGGCACAGGGTCAAGACTGATTTGCATATGGCTGGGTTCAAACTGGAATGGCATGGTGAGCAAAAAAACGATGGATTTAGGCCCAGATCTCTGTACTGGGGTGAATGTATGACATTGTTCTGCATTCTGTCCATCAATTGTTGTTTTTGCATTTGTCACCCTGAGTGGGACGGGTATGCCCAGACGTGAGTCCCGTGCTTCCATGCCACTGGAATCAAGCTATCCTGGCTGAAGAGGGGTGAAACCGGTCCTAGGATGCTTGTTTCCAGTCCAGGGAGGACCTGGCTTGGCAGTTCGGGCTGAACTGTTCCCATGAGGCACAGGGTCAAGACTGATTTGCATATGGCTGGGTTCAAACTGGAATGGCATGGTGAGCAAAAAACGATGGATTTAGGCCCAGATCTCTGTACTGGGGTGAATGTATGACATTGTTCTGCATTCTGTCCATTAATTGTTGTTTTTGCATTTGTCACCCTGAGTGGGACGGGTATGCCCAGACGTGGGTCCCAGTGCTCTCCATGCCACTGGAATCAAGCTATCCTGGCTGAAGAGGGGTGAAACCCCGAAACCGGTCCTAGGATGCTTGTTTCCAGTCCAGGGAGGACCTGGCTTGGCAGTTCGGGCTGAACTGTTCCCATGAGGCACAGGGTCAAGACTGATTTGCATATGGCTGGGTTCAAACTGGAATGGCATGGTGAGCAAAAAAACGATGGATTTAGGCCCAGATCTCTGAACTGGGGTGAATGTATGACATTGTTCTGCATTCTGTCCATCAATTGTTGTTTTTGCATTTGTCACCCTGAGTGGGACGGGTATGCCCAGACGTAGGTCCCGTGCTCTCCATGCCACTGGAATCAAGCTATCCTGGCTGAAGAGGGCTGAAACCCCGAAACCGGTCCTAGGATGCTTGTTTCCAGTCCAGGGAGGACCTGGCTTGGCAGTTCGGGCTGGACTGTTCCCATGAGGCACAGGGTCAAGACTGATTTGCATATGGCTGGGTTCAAACTGGAATGGCATGGTGAGCAAAAAACGATGGATTTAGGCCCAGATCTCTGTACTGGGGTGAATGTATGACATTGTTCTGCATTCTGTCCATCAATTGTTGTTTTTGCATTTGTCACCCTGAGTGGGACGGGTATTCCCAGACGTGGGTCCCATGCTCTCCATGCCACTGGAATCAAGCTATCCTGGCTGAAGAGGGGTGAAACCCCGAAACCGGTCCTAGGATGCTTGTTTCCAGTCCAGGGAGGACCTGGCTTGGCAGTTCGGGCTGAACTGTTCCCATGAGGCACAGGGTCAAGACTGATTTGCATATGGCTGGGTTCAAACTGGAATGGCATGGTGAGCAAAAAAACGATGGATTTAGGCCCAGATCTCTGTACTGGGGTGAATGTATGACATTGTTCTGCATTCTGTCCATCAATTGTTGTTTTTGCATTTGTCACCCTGAGTGGGACGGGTATGCCCAGACGTGGGTCCCGTGCTTCTCCATGCCACTGGAATCAAGCTATCCTGGCTGAAGAGGGGTGAAACCCCGAAACCGGTCCTAGGATGCTTGTTTCCAGTCCAGGGAGGACCTGGCTTGGCAGTTCGGGCTGGACTGTTCCCATGAGGCACAGGGTCAAGACTGATTTGCATATGGCTGGGTTCAAACTGGAATGGCATGGTGAGCAAAAAAACGATGGATTTAGGCCCAGATCTCTGTACTGGGGTGAATGTATGACATTGTTCTGCATTCTGTCCATCAATTGTTGCTTTTGCATTTGTCACCCTGAGTGGGACGGGTATGCCCAGACGTGGTCCCGTGTTCTCCATGCCACTGGAATCAAGCTATCCTGGCTGAAGAGGGGTGAAACCCCGAAACCGGTCCTAGGATGCTTGTTTCCAGTCCAGGGAGGACCTGGCTTGGCAGTTCAGGCTGGACTGTTCCCATGAGGCACAGGGTCAAGACTGATTTGCATATGGCTGGGTTCAAACTGGAATGGCATGGTGAGCAAAAAACGATGGATTTAGGCCCAGATCTCTGTACTGGGGTGAATGTATGACATTGTTCTGCATTCTGTCCATCAATTGTTGTTTTTGTATTTGTCACCCTGAGTGGGACGGGTATGCCCAGACGTGGGTCCCGTGCTCTCCATGCCACTGGAATCAAGCTATCCTGGCTGAAGAGTGCTGAAACCCCGAAACCGGTCCTAGGATGCTCAAGCTTCCAGTCCAGGGAGGACCTGGCTTGGCAGTTCGGGCTGGACTGTTCCCATGAGGCACAGGGTCAAGACTGATTTGCATATGGCTGGGTTCAAACTGGAATGGCATGGTGAGCAAAAAAACGATGGATTTAGGCCCAGATCTCTGTACTGGGGTGAATGTATGACATTGTTCTGCATTCTGTCCATGAATTGTTGTTTTTGCGTATGATGAGGAAAAGCAACAAACCCGGGGACTGCCTCAGCCATTCTGGGACACATGGTCACCCTGGTGAAACCCCTTAACTGGAGGCACGGACTCAACATCATGTGGATGCCTTGCAGCTTATTGACTCTTCCTGTGTGCGTTGTGGATGTTTTAGGGCTTTTTCCATCCCTGGAGCACAGGAATCCTGGCTCCCGCCACTGAGGGCACCTTTGTTTTAGAACTAAAAGGGGGCCTCCATTGGACGAAGGCTTCTAGCTCTTTGGAGGCGCTGTACACACCATACAGGAGACATTGGGCCCAGGACGGATGCCCGAGAATGAGGATCATTTGACCTTGTGATAAGAACCCGTCCCTATTGACTTTGGACACGTGTATCTGGGTATCTGCTTCTTAAATACTTTCTCTGGGGGCCGTAATGCTCCCTCATCAGCCTGCCCTCCCCTTGGGGTGTGGCCAGCCAACCTTACCCTGGGGGATCAGCAGCAGAGTGTGGCCTGGCTCTCAGAGTCACGCCTGATGTCGAACTATAGGAGAATACCCAGTCGACAGAACACATATAGCTGCTCAAAGCTCCAGGACCCCAATAAAATCTATGGATCCCTATTGCTGTAGGTTTGTCTTTTTACTTACCGAAGGGAGGTAGGATATTGGTTGCATCTGCTGGAGTTTTATCAGTGGTACTGTTATTACTTGTCTAGTCTATTGTGAGTTTTGGTTCTGAGGTTGTGTGAGGGCGCTACCTCCCCATACGGTTACCCCTCCCTGCCCGAACTGTGGCCCCATTCCCAGATGTGCTGAGTTCCCTGTCTGCAGTTGTTGCTGCCATTTGTTTGTCCAACTACCTGATCCCTGCTGCGGGGTGCAGTGGATGACAGACCTCCCTGAGGGTGAGTAGAGGGTGCATTCTGATTCCCTCGGCTTGGTTTTGTGGATGGACATTGATGGGGTTTTGAGGTGGCTGGCCCTGGCCCAACATTCTCTGCTCATTGTATGCCTTGAACAGGCATCTGTCTGCCAGGTAGCCCATCCCGTGACATTAGTAACAATCCATAGGGTTCGGTTGTTGCCAACCTTCCTGGCCTCTACCACCGTAGCTGTGTTGGAACCCTCTGGGGTTCGGCGGTGGAGTTTCCCTGGAGACTGAAGCCATTTGCACGGTCACAGCCAACATGGCCCCCTCGAGAGCGGTCTTTTTCAATTTGTGTTGGACCAATTTAGCAGGGTCTCTCTGGACTTGCTCCTGTTTTCCTCTAGCTTTTTCTTGCTTCTTTTTGTGGTAATGTAATATGTGGGCTTGTATCTCCTGCCAGGGTCCTGCCATGGTTTGGTATCTAACCCAATAATGCTGTCCAGCCCTCTCTGTATCTCGGCTGGTAGCCCTTTTTGAGACTATTGTAGAAGAATGCAACCTGTGGGCCTGTATCGATCCATGGTTGTTCTGTCTCTTGTCCCCATCGTTCCCTCATTCTGTCCGAGAAATCGGTTAAGCTCTCCTCTGGTTTGATAGTCTCTGTCATTAACAAACCTACATCTGGGCGGACAAGGAACATATCTCTCAGGGCTATCCATATCAGGTGCCTGTATGACTTGAAGGCTTCCCCTTCATGCTTGGTATCTGTTAGCGCGATTACTGGGATGTGGGCTCGGGTGAACACTGCATTGGTCTATTCCCCGATAAGGCTACATAACAGTCTCTTAATGTGACCTATCGCTAGGCTGATTCCTGCGGTGTTCTTCTCTAAACATGAGATCCTTTTCCCTGCTCCATCCAGCAATAACGGTACCTTTGTCCTTAACCCTTCTTCACCCATCTGAGCCATGACACATTTATGATCCCTAACGTTCCCCTCTGTAGCAACGGGTATATTCTTACTTCAGGTGACTCTACGGGTTTCTCCCTGACATGGAGTTCCCATCTTTTTAGGCATTCATGTATGTAGGGGAAGTTCCACTTTCGTTGCTGCTCCCCTCGTGTGCATGGAAGGGCGCCATATTATTTTTCCTGTGTCTTGGTTGGGTTAGTATCAGGCTGACTAGTCTCTTAATTCAGGGTCAGCACCTGCCCTATGTTGATTGAGTGGTGAAGCTCTATTCCCTGCCAAAAGCCTCTCATTTAATTCTGCATCGGATTCTTCCCTGATCGGTGCCCTGTACCTACACCCGCTTCTCTTATATGAGGACCGCGCTGCCTTGTGTTCTTGCTGCGCTTCCTGGGTGCATGGTCTTTCTGTCTCTAGCCGCAGCTCATGCCTTTCTTCCTCGTCCTGTCTAGTTTGACTCCTTCACTCTGAGCTATGCGCTGTTCTTTTTGGCCGGGCTTCACCATCAAACTCGCTGTCTGTATTTTCCTCGACCACCTGGGCAACTCCTGTAGCCTCAACCTCGTCATCAGTTCCCGGGGGGCTGGGGCTCCCTTCCTCGCCCCCACTTGCTATGTCACTATCTAGAACCACCACAAATCTCCCTGTCATTTATGTATGTTTGTTCGAAACCAGTGGGAGCACGTGTTCTCAATGCTGCTAAGGTTCTATGTGTTAGATGGGGGGTTGAGCTTTTGGGTATTCTTTCGAGGGACTTGGGTTGCGCTGGAATCGTCTTGGCTTGCTGGCCTTTTGGTTTCTCATGCTTGGGCTTAACTATCCGTCTTCCGGTGGGGGGTCCGTCGGCTCCTACTATTGGTGGATTGTATTATCCTAATACAGGGGGAGCTGGCATAAGCACCTCCATTGCTGCATATAGTGGAGAAGGCACTGACGCCTTGCTTGCTATCGGTAGTGTAGGGTTATCGATCTGGGCCTCTTTGAAGAAGGCCCATAACTCTAGAAATACCTCTCTCCTGCCTCTCTTTTGACCTGTGTGTTTAGTTTGTATGTGTGTTCTAGTATGTTCAATTGTGTTAGTGTCAAAAGTTCCCTCCTTAGGCCAGGAAAAATGTGTGCGCCTTTGCGTGTGCATGCCATTCTTGGCAAAACTTATTAAGATTCTTTGCCTGTGTGGGGAACCTGGTTTCCATGTGTTTCAATGGGGAATCCATGATAATGTTGGTAGTTTTGGGGACAACATGCGACCCCGACTGTCATTTTCACAGATCCAGCACATTTTAATAAAAATCATCAAAAGCCATTGTATTCCAAGAGACAGGCATTGAAATCTTCTTTAGTTCCCTAAAATTAAGGATTTCAATCGAGCTATACAATGAGGCACAGGAAGTGGCTGATTACCCTCGCATCCTCATCTTGCTGTTTGGTCAACATTGCCAAGTCTCGGTGGGCGCTTCTGACCATTTTGCGGAGTGGGCAGTGGTTCTGGCCTAAGCACCATTTGGGCCAAGCACTGAAACTTTTTTAAATCTTGCAGCCTTTGAAGGTGCATGCGTACCCCCCTGAAACACACTCACACATTTCATTTGAAAAAGTAGCGACTGCAATGGGTCATGGCTGCATTCTACCTAGTCAGAACTGAGTTTACATCCTGCTTTTTTTACTGTCATGTCTAACAACTATGTTTGAACCTGCAGATCATGGGTTCATGAGCATCATTAAGAAACTTTGCCATTGACTTTAACATTATAACAAAATCTGGAGGATAGCACCGAGGTGCTGTAATAACATTTGGAGTCAATCTCAGACTCGAAAGGAGCTAGAGATTTCTGTTTTCTTTATGTGTAGTATTACTTTTGTCTAAGTAAAGTATGTTCTTTTTACAAAGTTATATACTGACTGAATATTCAGTTAATAAGGGGTTTTCGGGTGTTTATTCTGATCTAGGTTTTTAGCCCTTACCACTTCCTGGAGTAAGTCAAAGACTGTTCTGTCTTGTTACCATTGATAGTTAATTGCTAAAAGCTTCAACTTAGTAGTTAAGTTTGGGGTAATTTTGGGGTCCAATAGAACCAGGATATCAAGGCAGAAAATGTAATTGTCTTAATTGGAGATTGGAAATCAGCTCTCAGCCCGGAGAATTAGGTCTCTCAGGGAATGTCTGGATGGAGCAGGAGAGCTTACGTTAAGCCTCTCTGGTCTGTGCCATAGCTACCAGGGGTTGAGCTCAGGTTTAAATTACTGCAACCTTTACTGGACCTAACAGGAATAATGACATTATTACTTGTGGTGGACTACCATCCAGCCATCTAATAATTCACTTTTTCACTGTGTGGTTATGTATGGTCTGCAAAATGGGGTCCTAGAAGTGTACTAAAACTGAAGGTCTCACTCCTACAGTGGCTAGTGGTCCAGCGTTCTGATGAGCAATTGCCCAGTCTTCCACAACTTCCATTCTCTCTCCTATGGGAGTTTGGTGACCCCATACTTAACCCATGGGGCAACATCCTTAGCACCAAACCCCATCCCTTTATGCTGATTTTGCAATACTATGGTGTATGTTAGGAAAACATCTGTGGAACTGACATACCAAATGGTGCACATGCAAGAAAGAGGCTGATTCCCAGGGCCTTTCAGAAACAACATACCCTTGCCAGGCCACCAGATACTGCAACGGAACAGGATGTATTTGGGAACCTACAATAGACTCAGACTCATATTCTGGAGCCCCATCTATCATGCAGGTGAAGAAGTTCCTATTTATTTGGTAGCTGTTTTGCTCAGAAATGTGTGCTCTGGGGTGTATTCGCCTTCCAGAGGTAGATCTAAATCTGAGGGTTGATTGCCCTACTAACTCAGAGATTTTACATGCGCCTACTAACCTGGGTAAAGATTTTGAATGAGACCTGGGAATAGCACAGAACCTTATGAGAAGCCATTGCATTTTCCCCAGATGGAAAGAACTAGAAGACTGTCTGTGTAAATCAGCATATTATTTGTAAACACCACAGGGCAGTTGACAAACCAAATGGGAGGACCTTGATCTTCTAGAGGAACTGTTAAAACATCTTGAAGTTTGAAAATTGGGACCAACAGATATGCATTCTTTAGGTCCAATCTCAATGAACTTTAAAGAAAGAATCTTATTTTAGGTGCTTTAGGAAGCAAAGAAATTGGACAATGAGAGGACACAATTATGTGATCTGTATTATCAGCCATGGTTTGATTAGTACTGTTGTTTCAAGGCTTTTGTATGCAGTAAATGAAAATTGGAAGAATAATCCAAGTCTCCTGATAGGCCATTGAATTCAATTTACCCTTGCAAAAATCCAATTTAGCCCCTGGGCTTTGACGTTGGCTATAGTTTGAGAATTATTGAACAATCATCAGTCCATATTTGTTTTCTATAAATTATATACATTTCACTTTCGATGAAGCCCAAGCTGTTGCATGCCGGCTCTCAAAGGGAGGCTGAGCACTAGGCTGACATTGTGTGTGCTTCTATATGTCAATTGTTTAATTGAAACAGTAAAGTAATTTTTATATAGCTTTTATTCTAATTTACACTGTGTATGTCTTATGTTTTCAGAAACACACATAATTTCGAACAGATTTAAAATACTGATTTGATTTTTATTTAATGAAGATAAATCATTACATATATTTACTTTGTATTAGGAATATTCTTCAAATTATTAAATCTCATGGACTAAACAAATCCTGTGGGTTTTGGTTATTTGTAGTCCGTTCAAAGTCCAAGCTGGAAAAAGGGCAGAGTTGTTGATAGGTTATTCTCTCTGCATCAAAGGCATGCATGGCTACTATTCAGCAGATCCTAATCATATGAGTTTTACTTACTTTCTTGCTGAAGTGAAGTCTACTGAGGGGCAGTGGTCTTGCTTTTTCAAAAAGATGCAGTATGCTTTGTTCTATTTGGAGACAAGCCTATTGGATGTCAGATGTTTTCATGCTGGAGTCAGCCCTCTTACAGAAAGGAAGTCTGCTGCCGTTTATTTTTTTTACCAACATTTCTTCAGTGAAATATGACCAACCTGAAACAAAATCTCAAAAGCCTTGCATTGCATCATTTTGTCATGAATAAGTACAAGGGACGGGTGAGAAACATTTCGGAACTGGCAGAAATGTTTCTTCATATGATTGGATGTTTCTTTGAAAGTTCAGTATATCCACTTTTGAAGGACTTTCATATTGACAAGCAGACATTTAGTGAACAAATTTGTGTACTTCTATAAAAAACAAATGTAGTATATTCTCAGGTTGCCCACTTGAATTCTCTAGGTGAGGTCAATAACCTGTCATTCTCTTGATCTTGGTATTCAGACACATCCACACATGTCTATTGTGGACAGATTGTCTTCTGGGAACCCTTGCACCTTAACGGACTGCTTGGAGGGGGCCCTGGGTAACACGAGGGAACTGATGGCCTGAGAGGTATTTCTACACAAATTGAATTGTTATACCTGAGTGTACTGGAAATATTTATGTAGACTAAATGTAATCTTTGTGCGCTAAGTTTATATGGTCAGACACACCTAGATATTTTCCTCAAGATGACAGGGTTGCTTGAGACATGCTATGAGGAATTCAAGAATTTTGGACAAATTAGGAAAAACTGAATTTATCCCAAATTAGGATTTTGAAACTGAAACAAATTTTGAACTAAGTAATTGTTCGACAGCAGTGGGGCTGAACCTCCTTCAAACAACAAACACTGGAAGTAACTTTTACTCCTTGGAGCTCCAAACATGTGATACCCATAGATAATTGTAAGGTCATGTAAATTGTTTCAAACCTCCTGGTGGCAAAACATAAGGCCTAATCACGATCTTGGCGGATGGCATACTCCGTTACAAACATGACGGATATCCCGTCCGCCATATTACAAGTTCCATTATATCCTACGGAACTTGTAATTCGGCGGACGGGAAATCCAGCACCTTTGTGACGGAGTATCCCATCTGCCAAAATCGTTATCAGACCCTTAGATGTTAATTCCACGTTGTCTCTGGTCAGAGCATTTTTAACCAGAGATTTTGGTTCGACAACAGCCTCTGGTGAAAGGTACAAGGGCTTCTAGAAATGGTATCACATGCAACCACAATATTAGTGCTTTTGAAGATTTTTGAGCTTCATAAATAGTTCTAAGTGTGAAGGCAAAATCATCACCGGGAAAACTGTATGTAACATCCAGCTGAGAGTACTCGAATGTCAGGGGTGCCTTGGTCTGCATTAACTTTATAGGATACACTGAGATATGCTTTCATTATTTTTCAAAAAGCTTGTTCCTGTATGATTAACATAAGTTTTTCATATTATGGTTAATTTTCCATTGGCTTCCATTGATCTCTAGGTAATATTATTCATGTTAGATTTCATAGGTGTCATTTCTCCTTGTTTTGGATTGTTCATGTGATTCTTGTGAAAATCTTTCTTATTTTCCAGTGAGATTTTTTCATTGTTTTTTGTTTTCCATTATTATGAGTGTCCATTGAATGGCTAATGTTGATAAATTCGATTTTTGTGTGTTCAATTCTTTTCATTTTCACATGATTTTTCAGATTTTTTTTTTTACTTAAACTAGGTGTAAATACGGAATCATGTATTTAGTACTCTAGTTGTGTCATTTTTGCTTTTTATTCACAACACCCGTAGGAAATGTCTATAAAAATGCCAGGCTGTCCAGTCAAAGCAACCAGAGGTTTGCACTCACTGAAACCTGTTTACCTCAACGGAATTAACTAATGCTGCATTCACGACCTTCAACATTCTCACATATGGTTTGCAGCACATGGTACCAAAGATTTAGACATTTAGAAGATTTCAGAGAATACAGAAACATACTGCACTCATCGGAAAATACTGACCATGTTGTGTATGCTTTGTTCAATATATTCCATATATATTTCTTGTTTAGCACTATGATGTCTTGGTGGCTTGATCACGCAAAGTGATACAATCAAAAATAACCTAATAAATCCTTCATTTGTAAGTAAGGCTAATACCCCTCTGATGTTCTGCTGCTAACAATTATTTGCATCAGTGCCACGAGAAGCACATGAAATGTTATACTTTTTTTAATTTAACTATTTTTAGAAAGCTGCGTGCTTTCACTGAAATGTTTCTCAATCTATGTGTCACTGACACTCACTGATAGCTGCTTACCATGCTAGACACATACTGGGTTCGTCTATACAACCGAGAGAAGTTTTCACTGACTTACCATATATCTACATGTTTACAGCAATTCCGCATTCTTTGATGGATGCTAGATTTCACTTTTGAAAAATAAAATAAATGCATGTTTAAATAAAGTCCACCATTTTTTTCTGTACATTGCATTTCTTCCTTAGGCCTCAGAAAATTGAAAATGACTCAGTGCCATGAACCACTGTGCATATCTCAAGGATGTCCACACTAGTCCCGTAGGAATATCCGTTCCACAATATTACAATATTAACATAAAACACATTTTCTTACAATTAATCTAAATTGAGCAAATTTAAACTGCTAGTGCTTATTATCAAATTCAAGCATTGATCCAGCCTTGGTTCCATTATAGAATTAGAGGATTACCACTACCTCTCTTGGACCTCTCTGCAGTAGCAGTGGGCACGGACCGGGGATGGCGGGGCGATTAAGGGGGCTAAAGATAAAAAAACATAAAACGTACCTCCTCTCGTCTCTCAGTGTCGTCCCTCGCCCCAGCCTGAAGAGGAATTAGCCAGGCTCCCCTGACCAATCAAAATGATGCAATGCAGCATTGTGATTGGTCTGAGCGCTGTGGTTTGGCGCTCAGACGGGGAATGGGGGCCTGGGCATGTTCTCCATGCAGGCTGTAATGCAGCCGCCTGCATGGAGAACATGCAAAGTGCGCATGACTGTTTGGCCGGCCCAATAGGGCCGGCCAAACAGTCATGCGTACTTTATAGCGTGTCACCACTCCTTTCCCTGCTCTGAGAGCAGAGCAGCCCTGCCCCGCCCCGCAAAAACGCAGGAACAAATAAAATGATAACATCCAGTTATTATCATTTTATTTTCCCTTCTTTTCCACATCTAAAAGCAGGGGGGCAATGCTCCTCCGCCTCAGTGGAGGAGCTGCCACTGCCCCTCTGGTATACCTGGGTCAGGGCCAACTTTAGCATTGGTGGCGCTTGGTGCGGCAATCTTTTTTGGCATCCTCCCCTCCCCTATATGACCTGCTCCTTGAATTCCCTCACTACCACCCAGGCAAAAGTGCCTCTCATCTCGCTGGTAAATGCTGACTTTACTATTCCACATAAAATAGAAATATGTTCTTTGCAGCGGGCATATTAACCCTCTGCGCTAATTAATGGCGAGTCTAAACTGCCACTAGGCAAAACTCCTCTCTCTCTCTCTCTAGCAAGAACATTAATCACCCACAAGGAACTCTGCAGCAGGTGCTTTTAAATCATTCCTTATTGCTCAACACAGCGCCTCACCTGAGGTCAGAGCCACCCCTTCCAGGTCAGCGCCCAGTGTGGCCGCACCGGTCGCACCGCCCTAAAGCCGGCCCTGACCTAGGACACTCCTAGTATATATGACGCCGAAGTGCGTAGAATGAATTTAGTTAACAACTGTATTCTTTGCTTGCAGGAAACAAACAAAAAAGATCCAGGAGCAGATGAAGGAGACCCGAATTGGGAAAAACTATTGCTTGCATGCCTCGAGTGTGCTAGCAAAAGCTGATGTGATGGCACAAAGCAGGGTCCAACTGCAAAAGGTGAGTGTTGTATGCCCTGAAAATCACCCGAGCAAAAATACAGAGGGTATGAGCAAATCCGTTCAAACAGTTTATTTTATATTCTTGTTTTGATATTTTTCTAAAAAAATATGAATTTGTTTATTTTTGGAGCGCATTACTTACATAAGTACAAACGTTCTTGAAGATTAAAGACAGCGGGGCCGATTTACAAGCCCCTTGCGCCACTTTTGCGTCACTTTTCCCATGTTAAAAGTGACGCAAAAGTGGCGCAAGGGGCTCGTAAATCTGCCCCAAAGTGCGTGTGCATTTTCAACATGATACACCAACGGCCATGAAACTGTAACAAAAAAAACCTCAAGCTGTGCTAACAGTGAAGGATCATAGCAAACACTGGGCAGTAGTATGAACAATCGGTAGGTACTCTGGGGCAGATTTACGTTCCCTGGCGCATCCCTGCAAATCAGCAGGGATGCGCCAGGGAAGATGTGTCGCGCAAGTTTGCCCTTGCGCCACCGCAGATGCGCCGCATTTACAATGCGGTGCATCGTGGCGCAAGGATAAGCAGATGCGTGACGCATCTGCCGGCGTAAGGTTGGCGCAGTGCTGAAGTTGTGTCGCAAGCGCGACGCAACTCCAGCACTGTTCCAACCTGCCCTATCCCTAACATGGTGCGTCACGCCTTACGCCTGCTTGAAGCAGGCGTAAGGATTTGACGCACCAGCGTCGGAAAAGTGACTGCGTGAAATCTTGTAGATTTCACTGCGTCACTTTTCCGAGGCGTTCCTGCGCCGGAACGCCCCCCCCCCCTGCGCCGGAACGCCCACATGAAACCTGACGCAAGTTTCATGTGGCGCAGGGCTTTGCAAAGTGACGCATCTCCCTAGATGCGTCACGTTGTAAATGGGGCGCAACGTGGTGCATGGTTTACGCCGCCGCTGCGTCACAAAAGTGACGCAACGGCGGCGCAAAAGTGGCGCAAGGGCATTGTAAATCTGCCCCTCTGTATATAGGCAGATGGATGGACAGACAAATAAAGAACTAGGCTGGTAAAATTCGGTAGATATAAAAATAAACTGGAAACTCGGAGAAAAAGAGACAAACAAACGTAGACAGACAGACAGACAGACAGACAGACAGATAGATAGATAGATAGATAGATAGATAGATAGATGGATAGATGGATAGACGGACGGACGGACTGACAGACAGACAGACAGACAGACAGATAGATAGATAGATAGATAGATAGATAGATAGATAGATAGATAGATAGATAGATGGATGGATGGATGGATGGATGGATGGATGGATGGCTAGCTGGCTGGATGGATGAATGGATAGATAGATAGATAAGACTCCGAGTGCGGAGGGGAATTCAGATGCCTGTAAGTCTATGCAAAAATGGGAATCTGAATTTTGTAGTAAACACTGCGGCCCCGAAATTTCCCCTAACAAATTTTAGCAGGTCAAACCTGCAAAAATATAATGGGGCAAATGAGAAGAATGACTATGATACACCTGGAAATTGGTGAGGAAAGCATCTGTTTCTGCATGTAATTCCTCATTTTCCCTTTGGCAAACCAGTTATCAGAGGTATTTATTTCACCTAGTAAATTTGTTACCCCTGATGATAGGGATTCACTGGGTGCGGAAATACCGCTGAGTTTCACCAAACTACGAAACAAAGCTTAAGTGGAACCACAGAGTAAGTGAAGACTCTGATTTGCCTGCAGAAGATAAATAGGTGATGGTGGAGGATTGCGGGGGACTCTTTTTTTCCCCAACTCCTACCGCCACCTGCAAGAGCACAAAAAGCAGTCTCTTCAGCTTCACTTTCTTTGCTGTTTGTGCGAAGGTGGAAATCAAACTACATTGAGAGTACCCTGTGTTATTTCAGCTTGATAGGCTGGTCTTTAGGAGCTAGTGCAGGGGGAATGAATTCCTGTATTTGACAACATAAAATTTTGGTGGATAGAGGTAGAAAACTGATGGAGTTTGCTGTCATATTCTATGAACACTCTCTTAGAAGGCGAAAATTCAAGCTCAGAAAAGACAGGCTCCTCTAATGGCCAGACTTTTCGACATTTATTCTAGCTACTCCTTTGTCCCTTTCGTGCTATTACAAGTCAAAGAAATTAGTTAATGAGCTTGTCCACACATCCACTCCCATTTCTTCTCACGGGAGTGATGATGAGGCAATTTACCATGCTTGTTATTTTCCTTTATTGCATTTTTCTTACCGCGAAGTAGGCGATTTGATTATTCCTTGTGAAACAGATTACATGTCATGATATGAATCACTCTGTATGATTTCTGAGGAAAAATGACATTGTGGGCCTAGTCTACAACTCCTGGGTACCAAACCAGTTGATGTATTTTGAATACCAACTTTTTTTCTCTCAGCATCATTTTGCAATACTAGCAGCTACCATTCCATGGGGTCACTTTAATTTCTTAAATTCATATCAGCTGCTTTCACGGGTCAGTATCTGACCAATGATTTGTGACTGTAATTGTGGTCACATACCATCCATATGTTCCTTGCCTAATTGGAAAGGAGAGAGGGATGCTCTTTAGAAGCCTTCTTTCCTTGGCGATTTCAGTATAGGTCACAAAGTGTACATTTGCTTTTTCGACTCATTATGCCACATAGTTAGTTTGGTGTTCCTACCCCATCGCAATAGACATGTGACATCATTTTGTCATTTATTGGACTCTTGTAACTGAAATGAATGAAGTAGTCTGAGGATAGCACACAATAATATCATTACTGGGCTGCCATTTGATGGTAATATATTACTTTTAATCAGGGGTTATCCTTTTATGAAATTCTTACTCAAATTATTACCTTCTTCTCTAGTCATCACAATTAGAATGCACTGGAACCATAAATTCATAGGTTTATTGACAGATCGAAAATATGTGTTTCACCATCAAAACATAAAACAAGCAGCAAAAATACATAATTAAAACCAATAATAATTAATCAAAATAAATAAATAAATAAAATGCAATAATTCCAACATTGCATGAATACAAACACAAAAAGACCTAGACAAGTGGACAAAATGCACTCAAAAGCTTCAAAGCCTAGCTAACAGCCAGTGACTAATAAGCCAGGCTGACGAGAGGTATTTGGATACAGCCACCACAATCACAGTTGAAGAATCACTTTTACAGATCCTAAGGGCAGATGTTTGGATAGTGATGCTCAAAGTCGACATAGTGAAACAATACACCTAGCTCTGGGTTTGGCATATTTTGGACAAAAAACAACAAATGTTGCTCAGTTTTGTAAAAAGCCTACATAATTGACACCGAGTGGACCCAGCCTTTGCAGAGTCCCACGATGAAGTGTAAGCAGCAATTAGGAGAGTCCCATCCCTGAACTGCAAGAACAAAGAATGAGCATGCACAGGTCGGATGTAATTTTGAAATTCCGCTGCCCTAGGCACGGATTTGTGCAGTAAACAACGTCTTGTAAGGCTCCCTGTGTGGCTAGACAATTCTTGTTGAGCAGCAATGTGCTCCCAATATTCAGATTTAATCACTGCACCCGCAGCGGCCAGGATAGATGATGGGTCTTCCCAGAAATTGGCTAGGCCTAACTCATATCAAGTTTTTTTTTACCTAGGTCAGCCCCTTGATCGTCCTGGAACATTGTAGTTTAATCATATCAATGAGGCCCTCTCTATAGGGGCTTAGTTCTTCAGTGGCCCAAATATGCACCCAGTAAGGCAACTAGCTCAGATACAGGGTTAAGAATAGGATCAAGGTCCAATGTTAAAGGCACCAGAGGTGTCGCCCCCTCCTAGACCAGTAACGGCTCTAATATTGTGGTTTTCACTAGTATCCAAAATACCCATAAGGCAATATTCCCATAATTCAGCATCATGTAGTGCCGCACCCCTTGCTTGGGTCTTGTAGATCTCCACTGCAGGAAGAATCAGGAACCATGAGGCCTTTTAAGCAAACCTGAGGATTGCCTCTACTCTATGATTTAAGAGATGTGAGCTTTTGAGGATCTGCGGGGTCCAAGAGCCAGAATCCGCCAGATGGATCCCCAAATAGTCAAAGTCCCTGACTTTTCCAGTACTTCCCTTCCCAGGTTTACAGTGCCCATCACCCTTTTCTTCCTGGAATAAGTCATCTGCTTTGTTTTGGAAGCATTCATTTCAAGAATGTGCTGAGAACAAAATAGATGAATTTTGTTAATCGAGATTTTGGAGACCCACCCTTATTTTAGTCAATAAAAGGGTATCATAGTCAAAGAAAAGAGCTGGAAATTTCTGTCCTGCAAGAGTGGGGGAATCATTAACACAATTAGTCAAAAACTTGACATAGTTGTTGATATAAAGGAGGAAGATAGTAGGAGCCAAAACACAGCCCGACGCACACTCTTGTCAGCAAAAATTGGCTGGGTTAGTTCTCCTTTCGTGCCACATCGAACACTAGCCAAATTCTCCTCGTGGAGGTGCACAATAATGACTGGCATATTACAGGGAATCCCCATCTCAGAAAGGACCTCCTATAATTTCTTCCTAGGTACCAGGTTGAAAGCAGCAAGAAGATTAATAAATGTTACAAAAAGTTCTCCCCCTCCAATTTCTAAAGCCTTCCACTTAACCAAAAGGAAGTGGAAGACCTGGTCAGTCGAACTGGTCTTAGATCTAAATTCTGCCTGGAGATCAGACAGGATGTGATTTTCATTGATCTAATCCAAAAGGCTCTCAAGGACTTGTTTGCAGAAATCCTTTTGCAGGTTATCCAAAAGGCTAATTGGGCGGTAGTAAGTTGGGTGCTTGTGCTTCCCTTTTTGAAGATGGGGACAATCTCTGCAATTTCCAAGTAGTGGGTAGCACTGTCCCTTCTGCAATTGCTTTTGTGATAGTATTAATGTAGAGGACCCATTTTTAGGGTCAGATTTTAAAAAGTCAGCTGGGATCTTATCTAGTCCAGGAGCCTTCCCTCACTTCATCGATGCTACAGCATGAGCAGTGTTCGCTAAGGTAGAAACAAAGGGAGTAGGAGGCAATGTAAGTACAGTAGCATCCTTGGTACTGGGGGTGACCAAGTCAGATTCATGTAGGCAGGATTAAAGATTCTCAAAATGGTTGACTGCTAGAAATGGGGTCTCTACTTAGCAGTGGTTTGCACCATGTCCAAGTAGGGACTGCCACTCTAGTCAGGGTAAGGGAGTCATACAGCTAAGATAACGCCTGCTCACCCCCTTGGTAGCTTGCACGAGCAGTCAGGCTTATCTCAGAGACAAATGTGTAAAGCATTTGTACATACACACAGTAATACAGTGAAAACACTACAAAAGGAGTCCACACCAGTTTAGAAACATAGCCAATATTTATTTGAATAAAACAAGACCAAAACGACAAAATTCCAACATACACAAGTAAAAATATCACTTTTCAAAGGTGAAATACGGCCAAACCATAGAAATTAATGGATGAATTTCTTTAAGCACAAAGTACCGTGGATGTATCAAAATTCAAAGACGAAACAGGAGCAGGGGAGGTGAGGCCCCGGAAAAGCAAAGGGATGTGTTGGTTCCTTACTGGCAGGGGAGGTGATGCATCGGTTCCTTGCTGTCAGGGGAGGTGATGCGTCGTTTCCTTACTGGAAGGAGAAGTGATGCATTGATCTCCGGACATGGGGCCTCGGTTCTTTACTGGGGAGGCAACGTCGATGAAGAAATCGGTGCCCAGGGAGGATGCATCGAAAATCCAGATGGGCTGTGCCGATTCCACAACAATGAAGCAGGCACTGCGTCGGAGTCGGAGCAGTACGTCACATACTTCAGTGATGCTGTGCTTGAAACTCACGCTGCAGAGGTTCTTCTGACATGCTGTGATGGAAAGCTGGGGCCTGTGCTGAAAGCTGTGGTCAATGCACCAATCTGAAACCATGCTCCGGTGATGGTAGCGCTAATGCGTGGAAGTTTGCAGCTATGCGTTGACAAAAACAGATGCTGGGAATCGATGCGTAGATTTTCTCCTTCAGTTCATCAGATTCCACTTCCAAGGGCCCAGGAACTGGATTTGTCACTACTTGGCAAGTCAGGACTCTCAGCAGAAGAACCCAGGCACTGGTAAGTGAAGTCTTTGATAGCCCTGAGACTTCTTAACAGGAGAAAAGCACACACACGCCCTTGGAGAACCCTGGAAGCAAGTTACAGAAAGCAAAGTCCAGTCGCAAAGTCTAGTCCTTTCACTCCCAGGACAGAAGCAGCCAGCAGCAGGCCAGCACAACAAAGCAACAGGCAGAGTGTCAGTTCCTCCTACGGCATCCAGCTCTCCTTCCTGGCAGAATTTCCTAAATCCAGAAGTGTTCTCCTTTGAGAGTGTCAGAGGTCCAATACTTATACCCCCTTATGTCTTTGAAGTAGGCAAACTTCAAAGGAAAGTCTTTGTAGTGCACAAGACCCTGCCTTTCTCCAAACCTGTCTCCAGACACACTACAGGGGGTGGAGACAGCTTTGTGTGAGGACAGGCACAACTCCTCCCACCACTTCATCTCAGGAAGGCCCATCAGCCTAGTGATGGCCCATCAGGATATGCAAGGCACACCTCACCTCCCTTTGTGTGACTGTCTAGAGTGAATGCACAAGAGCCCAACTGTCACCCTAACCCAGATGAGGATTCTACAGACAGGCAAAAGCACAGAATGGTTATGCACGAAAATGCCCACTTTCTAAAAGTTAAAAAACTAAGAAAAAGAGGTGTCCTAGCCGTCACATTCAAATGCTGCTAAACCAATTTAACAGGCTAAAGGCCATCAATTCAATTGATATGGACATGAAGCATTTATTTGCTACTTCATTCTATCCACTTTACTCCACATTTAATCATGGGTCAGATAAGTGCGGATACGTTTCAGTGAAATACAAATTATACATTAAGATGGCACTATTTGGGCCATACGGGCGGTGCATTAACAAAAAGGTATAGGTCTGTGTGATCGGCTGTAAAAGTCATCTAATGGTGTCTCAGTCCCAGTTCCTCACACAGTGAGACACCATTAGATGACTTTCACAGCTGATCACAAAGAGACGTGATGCGGTCCGTTTCTGTGTGAACTTTAAAGGAAACTCCCTTCTTTACCGCTTTGTGAAATATGCAGCGGAGCGGCCCTGTTTAAGTTACACGTTCAGCTATTAGCAATTACCAAACCGACTGAGAGCTGAAAGGAAGCATTAAAGAAAACATCGCCGGCATGGCAAAAATCGCCCTTCCAAAGTACAACTAGGCTTCAATTTAATCGGCAGCAAGCATACCTATACCTTTTTGTAAATGCACCGTCCGTCTGGCCCAAATCGTGCCATCTACATTTTAACTTGCCTCTTCTTGCCTGCAACGTGCAAATTTATTTCGCCATTTAATCAGATAAACCAGTCCACGCCCTGAAGAGAATCACGCAAACCACCTTGGGAATCTAACGCGTCGGCATTACACAACGCGGGGACTTTTGTACTTAATTAAGTTTCCCCCAGTAGAAATGTTATTTGAATTGTTTCACTACTGGGTTTAAGGTCTCTTTTCCCCGTGGGTAGCAGCTTCTTAAATTTGTTACAAAATGTGGATGCTAAAGGATGTCCTAGTAGCTGCTCCTTTTGTGAACTAAGACTGGTGATAGAAAGTTTAGATAATTGTTATTATGTATCACGCTTCATGTATTGTTTGTTTCATCACATTACTTCATCACAAAGTCTGTATGTTTTTGTTATTTGTTGCTTAATGTATAATTTGTATTTGACTGAAACGTATCCGCACTTATCTGACCCATGATTAAATGTGGAGTAAAGTGGATAGAATGAAGTAGCAAATAAATGCTTCAAGTCCATATCAATTGAATTGATGGCCTTTAGTCTGTTAAATTGGTTTAGCAGCATTTGAATGTGACAGCTAGTACACCTCTTTTTCTTAGTTTATTACGGCCCCGTCCAGCCGCCTAGGGCCAAACCCCTTGCTGCTATTACACTTTCTACAAGTGGCATTTTTAAACACGCAATTTAAAAACCAACTTCACCAAAAACTGTACTTTAAAATTGTAAGTTCCGCGACCTCAAACTCAAAATCTCTATCAGCTCTCAACGGGAAATTACACCTAAAAGATATTTCAAGGCAATACCCATGTTACTCTATGGGAGAGATAGTGAAAAAAGAAATTAGCGGTAGTTCACTATTAGGACATGTAAAACACACCAGTACATGTCCTACCTTTTAAATACACAGCACCCTGCCTATGGGGCTGCCTTGGGCCTACCTTAGGGGTAACTTACTTGAAGTAAAGGGGAAGGTTTGGGCCTGGCAAGTGGGTGCACTTGCCAGGTCGAAATGGCAGTTCAAAACTGCACACACAGGCACTGCAGTGGCAGGTCTGAGACATGTTTGCAAGGCTACTTATGTGGGTGGCACAATCAGTGCTGCAGACCCACTAGTAGCATTTTAATTACAGGCCTTGGGAACACCTGGTGCACTTTACTAGGGACTTACTACTAAATCAAATATGCCAATCATGGATAAACCAATCACCAATACAATTTACACAGGGAGCACTTGCACTTTGGCACTGTTCAGCAATGGTAAAGTGCCAGAGTCCTAAAACCAGCATAAACTAAGTGTAGCACACAGTCAAAAATCAGGAGGTCAGAAGCAAAAATACCAGGGAAAATCACGCCCCAAATGCCAAGTCTAACAGTGACCCACTCACAGGGCAAAATGGGCATCTCAGCTAGCTTCCCTAAACACCCACCACTTAGACTTATTAATCGCGAAATTTTCTTTAGGTCTTTATTAGAAGAGGCATCTAAAAGGTCAGACCATTTATTACACTTGCTTGCTGCTTCGAGCTGATATTGTGCTCTTCATGCCTTTATCTCCTGGCTAACTCCTGTCTGATTGCTCTAAGGAGATTTCTCTTAGCCTCTCTGCAATGCTGTGTAAACCACCAATTTGTGGGACCCCTTACAGGAGCTCTCGTGAACTTTTTGAGAAAAATATCTTTAAGGCCATCAAATAATTTGGAGTGCTTGGCTACAATAATTTTGTTGTTCATGTTCACCCATTTTTCGGACATAAACTCTATGTGCGAAACAACAGAGTACATATCTGAAAGTACCTTTGGAGAAGAACACCCCGCCTCCCGCCTCACATTCCTACGATTATTCATGACTTCCAATTGTTGATCATGCAGCTGAAAAAATGAGGTCAAAAGGTGGGGGACCAACTTCTTCATAGTTAACACTAGGGGAATATGGTCGCTCTCTTCCATCTCGGACACTTTCATATCATCCATCAGCCTCCATTGTTTAATGTCTAAAAGATATAATCAATAAAGCTTACATATACCCTCTTCTATATATGGGAACAGAACAGGGATAGCACAGAATGTGAGCGACCATTGCAGGTTCACAATCCATGGACTAGAGTGAGGTCTGCCACTTGGAGAGCAGCCCTTGTAAAGTTCTTTTTACTGGAGAAATTAGTTCAGGGATTCCCCACACTAAGTCCTCATCATGGCACAAGTCCTGAGTTACACCATTGGGTTCATATGTGAAATTTAAGTCACCTGCCAAGATAACATAACGAGACTCTGAGGGGAGGACCAAAATCTCATCCAACAGGTGGAGCCAAGGTGATTCTTGCTTATTACCAAAACCCTAATGTTAATTAACAAAAGAGAAGTGCCTTGGAGAAGGAGAAAATTAGCCCTTGGATATCCGACGATCCTGTTTGAAGTTCTACTACAGAACAGGAAAATGTGGTGTTCACCCAGACAAGCAACACATCTGATGGGCTCCCTGCTAAGGACTTAATTGTAGGGGCACAAAAACTCTTGAACTCGCTTCTGTGTACATGCACAGTTGCCCATGTTTCCTGGAAGAGACAGATCGTTTGGTTTTCAATAAATTGGCCCCATGCATGGAAATTAAGCTTTGGCTTAAACCCATCAATTTTCCAACTAACAACATTGGGCACCGAACTAGCAGAGGAAGTACAATTTCTGGCAAAAAAACTGTGCCTGCTGTACAGTAATCATAGGTTGGCATTGTGCTCAACAGACGGTTGGGTGACGACAGCTGGTAGTCACACACTGTCAGCTATGGATTTGGGAACATAATCAGGAGCTTTCAATGGTCAAGGGCTAAAAAGATGAGTAAGAGGGTTAGGAGGAGCTGACCTTGGAATTAGTTTTCAGACAATACCATCAGGAAATCAAAAAGGCGCAGGCATTATACTATGGAACCTCGATGGTCAAAGCAGCCAGTGCCTCCAGGGAGTTATTTCAGAATGCGAAATCCCTGATGTCTCCTAATGCAGAAACCTCCAAACTCCAAAAGGAAGCAGTAACCAACATAACAGAGGCACACACTGGGCCTAGGGAGATGCCCTGTCTCTCTGATTTTCCCTTGATTTTGAAAGAGGCACTTCCAGTGCTATTTGGACACTTAGAACGGGTTGTCCTCTGGACTCATCTCTACCCCGTATTCTTCTACAGGGGGAACAGGAAATTTTCCCTAGTCTTTTAGATGTTCTCAATTTGTCAATAGCTACAGGAATAGCTTCCAGAGAGTGGAAACACGCAGTGGTCAAGCCGTTTAAAAAAAAAACTAACCTTGATCCTACATGCCCGGGGATCTACAAACCCATATCACTGCTACCGGTCGTAGGGAAAGTTCTAGAAAATCACATCAATCAGCATCTCTCACTGTTTCTAGAAGACAACCTCCTCCTTGACCCCACACACAATGGACTCCGCCCAAAACATAGCATGGAATCCGCAATACTTGCTGTAACCGAGGTGGCAAAGATGTAACTGGACAAAGGAGGATTTGTGGCTATTATTCTCCTTAACCTGACTCTAGCGTTTGACACAGTCGATCACAAGACCCTAATGCCCAGGTTTAGGGAAATAGGATTAAGAAAGGATGCACTCAACTGGCTCTCTTCTTTTTTTAAAGAAAGGTCCTTTCAGATTTAGGAACCTCCATGCTTCTCGGAGATTGTCCCTTTGAACTGTGGGGTATCACAAGGATCCTCATTAAGCCTTACACTTTTTAACATATATGTACGACCATTAGCAGCCATTGTTAAGGAATTTGGTGTGTCGCTAGTTTCTTATGCCGACGACACCCAATCGGGTGTCTCTCTTGCACCCAAGACAGGATCTCAGCATCAGTTAGCTCATTGGTACTCACAAACATTTTTTTCGGGGGCCAAAACAAACAGTCTGGTATGTGCCCAAGGGCTGCATCCATGCCGTGGCATTTCCAAGGAGATGGAGTAGGGTGGGTGATTATAAGGATGGAAAAAATACCACACATTTTCCAAATATTTCTAGAAAATGATTTCCTTTAAATCTTTTTTTCACAGTTTACATCCTGCTACCAGCAGGTAATAAGACCAAAAATAGATACAGGATATTTTGTTAATTTTAACTGTCCACCTGACACTCTTACCCACACTCACTGACCCTGCACCACTGTAGTCATGATCACAGATTCCTTACCATTGTTTATGCACCTCCACTGTCCTCTCAGCTAAGCTTTCACATTGGACCACGAATGCCTAAAAGCAGGGATGCCTTGCTGAAAGTACAAGATGAACAAGCTGTTGAAACAAAGCCCATAACCAGACAAGCATAAACATGCCTTTGCAAAATTGTTTTTGCAGCTTTTCCAATTCTGGTCTTCGTTTCTAGAGTCATTTCAGCTTGTTCTATGAGCAGGGCAGTCTTGCTCATAAAACAAGGTGAACTAACTTTAGAAACAAAGCCCAGAATGACAAAATGATGCTGCTTGGCTAGCAGGATTACCCAAACAATGGAACTCGAGCAGCTTTTGTGCTGCAACCAGGGGTCCCATAGGGAGGTCTGCGGGACACAAGGAAAGGTCTGCTGGGCTGCTAGCGGCCTGCAGGCCATACTTTGAGCACCTGAGTTAGCTCCTTGCCTGGAGAAAGTGGCACGATGGATTGTAAACTGCTCCTTAAAATTAAATGGAGACAAAACCGAGTTGATGATGGTGGGAAATAATCTCAACCCACATACAACATTAATATGGTCGAAATGCCTAGGACCCCCTCCTCTTCCTTCCTCTCCCATAAAAGTCTGGGTATGTGGTTGGAGTGTTCCGTAAGCCCAGGCCCATAGACTGACCACATTCTGCTTTACCTTGCTAAGAACTTTACAGAAAGTCTTAGACTTACTTCCCCTACAAGCCAGGAGAATTGTGGTCCAGGCCCTCATTCTTTTTACCTGGAATATGGTAACTTCTTGTATATGGGATCCCCAAAGACAGTCATCAAGCAACTCCAGGTGGCCCAAAATGCTGCAGCAAGGACCATTTCCAAGATAACCAAAAACTCCTCTGTGAAAAGTGCCTTGGCCTCCCTACAGTGTCTCCCAGTAGAGAACAGGATGAAATTCAAGGTGCTCTGCATGGTCTATAGGAATGTCAATCATAAAGGACCTCCCCTGATAAGCGCTCTTCGATTACCCTATGTCCCTCATAGGAGCCTAAAATCCTCTTATGTGGGTCTTCTGAGGGTGCTGCATGTTCATAGATCCAGATGGAGTGGCAGATCGTTTTCCTATCTGTCCCCCAAATTAAGGAATTCTCTTCCAAGGGAGCTAAGAATGGAAGCCAATGAGACCAAGTTTAGAAAAATTGTCAAAATATGGATTTACCCTCATTAGTTTTTAATCAGGCCTCAGTTCTAGAGAGATAGCGATGCGTATTTCACGCACTCAGCGCTGGGACGCCTCAGGGTAGCCATGGCCTACACAAATCTGCATAAGATAAAATTATATCAGCTCAAACACAAAAGATACATTTATTGCGTTTACTGCTACCAATTAAATGTAACCACAAATACACGACCGAACCTCGTCCATTCACTAATTATGACAGATAGTCAGTTCCTTTAAACCATTCTGTGTCCTGTGTACAGTTTCCAACTGTGCAGCTGTTGTTACTTAGGAGTGACTTCTTTTGGCACAATGGGATTCCAAGTAGGGGTGTGCACATTTTTCATTACACTAGCAGAGTCAGAATCAGAATCAAAATTCTCTTTATTCAGCTTTGCACAACCATGAAAGAGTGCAGAAACCTGCAAAATAGCAAAGAATACATACAAATGATTTAAAACGCAGTAATAAAATACATAAAATCTTCAGATTTAGGATATTAATGGCTGACGGTCTAAATAAAAACAGGCTGGAATAAACAAAGCAAAGATTAAAACAGAATCAGGTACTAATTCATCAATCTACTAAGAGTAATCTAAGAACACTAGTGAAGTCTTGTGTAGATTTGTTCTGCTCTCATCTACCTAGCTTTTGGAATTTGCTGCTTTTCCTACATTTGCGCCCTGTCAGACTATTTCACTGCAAACTGGAAATATTTCCTCGCAAGTGATAGTTGCTGCTGAAAATGGATATTTCACAGCATTCAGTTTTTACCTGTTTTCTTCACAACATTGAAACTGGTATAGCATGCGAACAGGGGCTGTCTACACTGTAAAAAAAAACTGGAACCAGAGGCAATTAACACATATAAAAAAAGGTTCCATGTGGAAGAACAAAATAATTATGGCACAATACATGTAGATATTCAATGAATGAGGAAAGACACAAGCTTTGCGAGTGTCTAGCATCTACTGCTGTGTAAAAAGTGCTCAGTGCTGGTATGTGTTCACACTGTGGGCAAAAGGAAAAGGTGTGGCTTAACGGCAAGAGTGGTGACTTTGAAGCTGGGGAACCAGGTTAGAGTATGGAGGAAGCTCAACCATCTTGTGATTCTGGGCAAATCACTTAGTCTACCCATGCCTTTAAAAAAAAAAAAAAAATGAATGTGTCCATCTGTAATACAACTGGCGCTCATGTAAAGCCTCAGATACCTTCGGGTCGAGTTCCTGGTATATAAAACTGAAGAAAACAAAAACAGATAAAAGGATATAGCGTGTATAAAACAGAGAGACGATAAAACCAAATAAATATACTATCGATGACACAGCATTTACATCAAGTTAAAAGGCAGTGAGTGAATGAACCCACATGAGTTTCATTTGCCATGTACCTTGACAGCGTTTCGACCACAACCAAGTTAAGGGGTCATCATCAGAACTGTAGAAAGTTATGCAAAGCTGCGAGCCATATATGACTTTGTTAAGTCAGCATAGGTTAGTGCATCTAGAGGTCCATGTTCAGAAGGAATTGCATTTAAAAGGAATCATCTCGAAATGCATTGATGTAGCCTACCATATCCAATCCTTAATAGGAGAACCAGGAATGGACCTGCCAAGCTGCCAGCATTAGAAGACCGAGGACGCAGCATCAGAGTGTCATTTAGGAAACGTTGAAACTTTAGACTCTCCTAGTTCCAGGTTAGGAGACAGAGGCCACGAGACTGAACTTTATTGAAGGTCTCACCAGACCCTATAATTCCCTAAAACTGATTTGCACAGTTAATAGAGATGACGATTCACTAGTACTCAAGAAATAAATCCTCCTATTTTCTTCTGTTTGCAATATCAAGGCACTAGCGGCCTGACTCAAATTACATTTTCACGTCTAAACTGAAATTCAATGCTCAAATGACCTGTGCTGCGAGTGGAAATACAACGTTGAAATCCACAAGCACGAATGTACAGTAAAAAGTGATTTATTCGTTATGTATTACAGCACTACACTGGAAGATTAGGCGACAGTAAATCCTTACTGGGGTCAGGGAGTGGGTACTGCAAGATGGGGATGCCCTGGAAAATTGATGCACACTCACAAGCTTGTTGTTATTCACAAACCATTCCATGACCCTTACTCAAGGTGAAAACAATTGGAGGGTGTTAGAAATGGGGGTCTCTAGTTGGCAGAGGTAGGTACCTTTGACCAAGTAGGGGCCCTTGCTTCTAGTCAGGGTAAGGGGGCTACACTCCTAAAATAACCCCTGCTCACCCCCTTGGTAGCTTGGCACGAGCAGGCAGACTTATCTCAGAGGCAGTGTGTAAAGCATTTGTGAACACATACAGTAATACAGGAAAACACTACAAATGGACACCACACCAGTTTAGAAAAATAAGTAATCTTTATCTAGATTTAACACAAGACCAAACGACAAAAATCCACAATACAGTACTCAAAAATATGACTTTCGAATGGTAGAAATAGCTTAGTTCAATGTAGATGGTAAATGCGACACTTTACTCTCAAAGTACCTTGGATGCGTAACGCAATACAAACAAAAGGGTCGCAGGGAAGGTGATGCGTCGGTTCCTTGCTTCGGGGAGGTGATGCGTCGGTTCCTTACTGCAGCGCAGGGAGGTGATCGTCGGTTCCTTTCCGGAGAGGAGGTGATGCGTCGGTTTCTTACTGCATTCCGGTTACGATGCGACAAGATGGCGCTTCGATGCAATGCGACAGTCCGGAGCGATGCGACAAAATGGCGTCTTTGATGCGATGCAACGACTTGGTTACGATGCGTGCACGCCCGACGGCCGTGCGGCGAAATCGGTGGATTCTTGAGCCGCGACAGGCCCTGCGACACGCTTCTCCGGCGATACGACGGCAACCTCTGTGGCGGCGACACGCTTCTCCGGCGATGCGACATGCTTCTTCGGCGATGCGCCGACAAACAGCTGCGGCAGCGGCACGCTTCTTTGGCGATGCGAAAAGCAACAGCTGCAGCGGCGACACACTTCTTCCTCGTTGCGTCGCGCTTCCAGCTCCCAGCGACACGCAGTCTCTAGAGGTCCTAAAACAGCAGCAGGCACCTCTCTGCAGGTAGAATTCCCAGCAAGGAAATTCAGGGGAGCTGGTGGTGAAGTCTTTGTGTCCCTGAGACTTCAGAACAGGAGGCAAGCTCAGTTTCAAGTCCTTGGAGATCTTCCTCAAGATGATAAAGTACACACAAAGTTCCTCTTCTCCTTTCCTTGGCAATAAGTAACCACTGCAGGCCAACCCCAAACAGTCACCAGCGCAGGGGCAGTCTCCTCCTTCAGCTTCCTTGGTTTCTCTCCTTGGCAAAGGTTCGTCTTGATTCCCAGAAGTGATCTAAAGTTCTGGGGTCTGGGCCCCTCTTTTTATACACACAATTTCTTTGTTCTCTGAAGGCAGAGAGTGTCTGTACCCAGCCCAATTCAGTTCTGTCCTCCCTTGTGCAGCTTCCTGGCAGGAGGTGGAGACAGCATTGTTGAAAGCAGACCTGGCCCAGGTAGCTGAAAAGAAATCTCCTCCCTCTACTCTCTATTCTATTTAGGCTCAGGCAAGTGAAAGGAAATCTCCTCCCCCTACTCTCTATTCAACCCAGGTCCTATTCAGCCCATCCCTGACTCATCAGACTGCTGGAGCCAAAGCCCTCTCCAGCCCCCTGTCACTCACAAACCAGACATGGAATACACAAACCTAGCAGAGGCATACTGGATGGTTAGGCAAGAAAATACCTACTTTCTAAAAGTGGTATTTTCAAACACAGAATGTAAAAATCACCCACACTAAAAGATGTATTTTAACATTCTGAGTTCAGGCATACTAAACTTTATTTTTCCATCTTGTTCCTAGGGTCAGTTATGTTTATAAGATGTTATCAACTAACTCCCCATTCTGGCCTATGGGAATAGATATCCTTGCAATAATGAAAAACGAAATTGGCTGTAATTCACTATCAGGACTTGCCACACACATCAGGGCATGTCCTACCTTTCACATACAATGCACCCTGCCCACAGGGGTACCTTGGGCCTACCTTAGGGGTGACTAACATGCAGAAAAGGGAAGGTTGGTGCACTTGCCAAGTCGACATGGCAGTCCCAGACTGCACACAGGCTCTGCAATGGCAGACCTGAGCCATATTTTACAAGCTGCTTCTGTGGGTGGCACAATCAGTGCTGCAAGCCCACCAGCAGCATTTGATTTACAGGCCCTAAGCACTCATGGTGCACTGTACTAGGGTCTGACAAGTAAATCAAATAAGCCAATCATGGAGTCACTAATCCATTACAACAATTTACAATAGGGAGCACGTGCACTTTGGCACTGAACAGCAGTTGCAAAGTGCCCAAAGCATCTAGACCAGCAAAAACATAGAAAAAACATAGGAGGCAACAGCGAAAAAATTGAAGGGAGACCCACGCCAATGGTGCCAGGTCTAACAGAGGGTTACTCTTGTGAAGAGCAGAAATATTTCGGTATAACAAGGTTGTCAGCTGGAAGGAGGAAACACCTCCAAAATTGGTGTGGATGCAGGGAAATTGGTTTCTCAATTTGGTAAACTATTTCCCGTGGATAAAACATAAATGTGGAGTTGTACAATTGTAAAAAAAAATTCTGCATGTGCACTTGTATACTTGCATAATGAAACATGGTGACTACATTTATATGGATGAAATTTGGAATTCATAAAAGATTTTCAAGCGTGGAAATGACTGCCTCTGCAAGCATTAGAGTAAATCTACAGGTGCAGATTAACAAATGTATATACGATTAGAGCACTATGTTTGAATACATACTTGCTGACTAGGAGACTTGAAATTACTATTTTTTATTTTTTTACCCTCAACACAAACCACATTCTGTGTTGAAATCTGCTGCCCACAAGGTTCCTAATCTCCTTGCGTGTCTAGTCAGCAGTGAATGTAAATTTACTATCTATGACTGTGACCCTTTACCTGAGGACATGTTATTATATGCAGTCACTTTCTTGAAATTATAGGTAAAAATCTTGAAAACAATTCTAAAAACGCTAGGAACCCCAAGAAGTTGTAGGCCAATGCATTTGATTTGCAAATAATTAATTATTTTTTACAGAATCTGAAAACTGACCAGTGTACGTACACCTAGGAAAACTAGGGCCATGATTGTTTCCAAGTTCTGTTCTTGCAGGCCCTAACCTTACAACAATGAATGGTCCATAGAATAGATAATGGTGCTCAGCTATGCAGCAACTGTGTAAATGTGCAGTTATTTCCTCTTTTCCTGGTCCACACCATTAGATCCTGACTTGCAAGTCAAGCATTCTGCATTGTGGGTGCAAATTACTCTTTATGTGCATCTATATGTAAGATAGAAAAGCAACCGTTTTTGTGAATCAGGTCTGCTTTTTAAGGCCCCTTCTCCATTTTCTTGATTGTTCTCATATATTTGTCCTACAAATTGACGTAAAAAAAGAAAATCAGATCAGATGCAACAATTTCACATATTGTTATTGTAGCTTTCTGAACAGGTCAATTATTTGAGGACTATCTTGCAATCCCAGGGAAAAACTGTGGCATTCTCGAGGCACAGGCACAGTTTCTTTTTTTGCTATCAGATTCGGAGTGAGAATTGAATTTACATGACTTAAAATGGTTGCATTTTTGTTAATCTATATCCTTACCTCCAAATTTATATTTTAGTCATTGTCAGCTTCTCAGTCAGTGCTTTTATTTGGATCCACTCTCTTAACAGGCGCCTGTTGCCCAACAGTCAAGTTCTGTTATCTGAGTCATTGTTGATCTGAAGCAGGAGCCTTTCTACTTGTACGTCACATAAAGCTTCTCACCAAATGGGACTAGGATGCCTCTTTAACATAAAATGTTTGGAAAACATTGAATGTACCACATTCCCTAAAAGCGTCCTCACAGAAAACGTTTATATTTTTGAATTGAGGGTCCACGTGATCAGCTGAAGATGATGTCTGATGAGTATTGATTGCCTCTTTTTTGTCACATGATTTCCATGTAGATTGCAGTTTTAACGGTGGTCTTTAGCTAGTTCTATTGCCATGGTATTTTGCCATGGTCTCTTTTTGGTGAGATAAAACATAATAAAACATAGAGGAGCAAAAGTACTGCGAATTTAGCAATTATGAGATGTTAGACATGAAGAAGAATGTAGCCTTGTTTTTGTCATGGGCCTAAGCTGCATCCCTCAGCAATGTAAACATTCCAATCAATTGATGTCTTGGCTTCAGATTATAATATTCTGATTCATAACCACTGAAGTTATTTGGAGTCAGTATTGTTCTAGTGGTATGCAGGTATTCCAGCTTCTCGCCCACGGTTTGCTACTTTTTCATAGTGGTGTCTGTGGATGTTTGTGTGTGTTTGCTCTCATGTGCTCATGATTGTTAATGTCAGTGTGTCTGTGCTTGTATAAAGACTTACGTTTGTGCACATATATTTTTGTGTATGCACACACATGTGGTTGTTAGTATTTAAGGGGTACGTCCCTATCCCCAATTCAAGTATAAGCAAACAATGTGGACGGACCCACTGAAAAGAAAGTTATCTAGACTCACTGATGTGATAGGCATTGCCAAGGAACCATTAGGTTTTCTTAAAAGGCCCCTCACACACCAACCTGGTTGGTGTCATGCTTCATCATTGCGGTCCCAACCGGGCGGCCGAATGCCCCCCGGTTGTGCTAAAAACGCCTTGATTACAGCGGAGCTGGTGTTATGTAATTGTGTGAAGTAGTGTAGTGCAGATTAAAAATATCTCTGGGAATCCTTACCAAATGTGTTTAATGCTGGCGGCCCAGGATATAGTTTTTCCTTGGGCTGAAACATGTAGACCATTTTTTGACAACTAGGAGTAAACCTCTCCATTAGTTGTGCTTTCTGGTTTTAACTATATCCTATTTCAGTAGGTCCGTCCACATTGTTTGCTTATAGAAGGTTTATTTTGCCAGGTCGACATGGCAGTTTACAACTGCACACACAGGCTCTGCAATGACAGGTCTGAAACATGTTTAAAGGGCTACTTAATTGGGTATAACAACCAGTGCTGAGGACCCACTAGTATCATTTAATTTACAGGCCCTGGGTACATGTTGTACCACTTTCCTAGGGACTTAGGAGTACATTAAATACGCCAATTGGGGATAAGCCAATATTACCAGGTTTTAAGGAGTAATCATATGCATGTTAGCACTGGTTAGCAGTGGTAAAGTGCGCAAAGTCCTAATACCAGCACAAACAAGATCAGAAAAGATGGAGGTTGACACATCTAACTGTTTTGTTATGTTATGTGATGTTATTATGTTGTACAGATTTGTAGAGCACAATATCAACCTGGCGCTAAGAAGGTGTGAATCTAGTGAGACCTAGGGCCTCTAGAGACTACTCAAAAAGTAATGTCTTCAGCTTCTTGCGGACCTGAAGAAGTGAGGAGGAGGCTCTTATGTGTAGCAGCAGGTCATTCCGTGCATTAGGAGCAATGTAGGCGAAAGGTTGCCTGCTGGAACTGGTTTCCCATTTGCGTGGGATGTGTGTAAGTAGGAGTCTGGACGTTTGGCTGGTTTCTGAAAGCAGTGGCGATTGTCGAGTTATTCTGGGTCAGTGTTATGTAGTGCCTTGAAAGTGTGGGTGAGGAGTTTAAATTTTGCTTGTTTGTGTATGGGGAGCCAGTAGAGCTCCTTCAGATCTGGTGTCATGTGAGTCTAGTGTGGGAGGTTGAGAGTGATTCTGATCACTGAATTCTGAATAGTCCGCAGCCTTCTAGAATCATGAAATGGTGACGGCATTGACTTTGACAGTCACGTCGAGTTTGCTGTTGATGACAATAACAAAGTTCTAAGGGTATGTCCAGAAGTGTGTTCCGTGCTCGCTGTGCCACCAGATTCAAGCTAGCCTGACTGATGAGGGCTGATACCCAGGATATTTGTTTCCTGTCCATGTAGGACCTGGCCTGGCAGTTCAGGCTAGACTGTTCTCATGAGGAACAGGGTCAAGACTGATTTGCATATGGCTGGGTCCAAGTAGGGGTGGCATAGTGAGCAAAAGAATGATGGATTAAACCCAGATTTCCTGACTAGGGGTGAGTGGTTGAAAAGTTTCACCACTCTGTCCATCATCTTGTTGTGTTTGCTATGTTCACCCTAAGTGGACAAGGGTATGCCCAGACATGGGTCCCGTGTTCCCTGTGCCACTGGATTCAAGCTAGCCTGGCTGATGAGGGGTGATGTCCAGAAACCGATCCAAGGATGTTTTGTTTCTGGTCCAGGGAAGACCTGGCCTGGGAGTTTGGGCTGGACTGTTCCCCTGAGGAGCAGGGTCAAGACTGATTTGCTTATGGCTGGGTTCAAGCAGGGGTGGCATAGTGAGAAAAACAACAATGGATTAAACCCAGATCTTTTGACTGGGGGTGAGTGGTTGAAAGGTTTCAGCACTCCATCCATCATGTTGTTGTGTTTGGAATAACAAAGTTCTTGGCATGGGTGGTCAGTATGGGTGTCGGTCCAAGCTCTGTTGGACCAGGTGGAGTCCCGTGGTGAAGTGCTCTCCCAGAAGATCACAATTTCGTCTTGTCAGTGTTCAGCTTCAGACAGTTGGTCTTCATCAAGTGAGCAGTGTCAGTCGTATAGGCAATGAATTTGATCCAGGTACTGAGAGTCATGTCCGTGAGGGAGAGAAAGAGATGAGTGTCATTGACGTGGGCAATGACGTTGATGTCAGGAGAATGGATAATGCTGGCTAGGGGTATAATGTATACGTTGAAGAGGAATGGTCTCAAAGAGAATCTTTCTGAATATCTGCAGATGAGGTCACCTGCGCCTGAGGTGTATGGTGCCAGGCTGACTGACTAGGTTATTCCAGTCAGTAAGGAACAGATCCATCAAAGTGTGAGTCCTTGGACTCTGACGTCCTGTAGGCATTGGATGAGGATGGGGTGGGAAGCCACAGAAAACACTGCAGAGAGGTCCAGGAAGATGAGAGCCAATATATATCCTCTTTCCAGAGTCATTCAGATGTCATCCGTGGTAGCATTGACGGAATTTGCCATGCTGTAGTTTGGGTCTGAAACTAGACTGAGTGGTGTTGAGGAGTTGGTGGTCATTGAGGTATTTAGTGAGGTGGCTGTTGATGATTTTCTCTAAGATCTTGCCTTGGAATGGTATCAGGGAGATCTGTCTGTAGTCAGCAAGCTTTGAAGGGTTCACAGAGGGTTTCTTCAGCAATGGGAGGACAGTTGCATAATTCTAAGCAACTGGGAATGTCACCGAAAAGGTAGAGGCATTCAGAATTGGAGTGAGCATGATGCTGACGGGTTGCTGTCCTCTGGGGTCAGCTTAGTGGAGGCAGTTGTCCAAATGGGCCTCTGAGTGGATGGATTTCATGGTAATGGTGGTTTCTTCTGGGGTGATGATAGACCATGTGGTTAGCATTGGTTCTTTGGACAAGATTGGGAGGTGTTTGTTGTGGTCTGTCAAGTCCGGTTGCTGATTGAAGTTACTGTAAATGGTGGAGATTTTGCTGCTAAAGTTGAGAGAGATTGTTGCAGAGGTCCTGCAAGGGTTTGAACGAGCTGGAGGCAGCTGCTGGTGCGGTGAAATCCTTCACAATGACGAAGATTGTTTTGCTTCTGTTAGTGCTGGCATTGATGAGATATGCCAGAGCTGTTCGGTTGATGGTCCGGATAATTTGGTAATAGCGTCTCAAGAAGGATTTGAGTGTACTCCTGTCTCCATTGCTCTAGCTCATTCTCCATTTGCGCCCCAGTTGTTTGCAGTGGCATTTCATCAGTCTGTGTTCCTCAGTACACCTACTAGCCTGGGTTCTAAATCTTGTTGTATTGCTGTGTATGGGGGGGGCAGGGAGTTGGCACAGGATGTGATCCAATTGTTGAAATTCCTGAGAGCTTTGGGGAGGCTTTTGCTGTTTTCAGGTTGGTGGGTGTTGAGAGTAGTATTTAAGTCCTTGTCAGTAATGCTGTTTGCAGGGGATTAAGACATCTCCTAGTAGAGGAAGAGGATGGGGGAGAAATCTACATGCGATAAATAACTATCACTGGACGAACAAGCCTGAGCATGCCTTTCTCACAGAGAAAAAGGGGCAGTGAGACCTCTGGCAGAATTACTGCTGGGGGTCCCACATGAAGTCTTGGATATCAAGAACCAGTTTTCAGTGGCAGTTAGGGGGAGGGCTAAGTCAGGAGGAGGCTGTTACACACCAAGAACTGATTTTACGGTCAGTAGAAATCTCATCATGCTATTCAAGGGGGTGGATCAGCCATTGAGCTGCTCTTAGAAAGTGACTGGCAGGGCTAGACTGATGATGCAGCATCCCAGGATTGGACAGAGATGCCCCCCTTCTAGAACGCTCCACTTTTAAACCCCTACACAAGTGAAAAACTCTGAGAAGAAAAGGGAACTGCAGCAGATGAGGTAAGACCGACTCTATGTGTAGGAAATCCTAACTGGCTTGAAAGGATACTGTGAAATTGTACTTTCCTGGACTCTGTTGGATCTTCTTCTCCAGGGCCAGTTGGACTGAACGCTGCACTCCCTCTGAGTGACAGTGGAGGGTGGACTTGCTTGGTACTATGGAATAGAGTATTGCCATACCACTGGTACCCCAGACTGCTGAAAGATACACAGGTACCCTGCAAGCAGCTAAGAGGACATGGGTCCTAGGAACCGCAGGCATGAAACATGGTCTGTCTTCAGAGTTGTGGAATGTTGCTGTCCAAGCCATTATGCTGCTGAATAGATGGGAATAGGAGAGCATGTCCCAGAGCTCTCCCTCATTGGAAGGAGAGCAGTTTGAGAAACTCCAGAAGAGCTACCAATGAGAATGCAATAATTTAGATTCCAAAAGTCAAACACAACAAAACCCATCAATAGAAGCCCGATGGGGCCCAAGATATAAGCATTTTATTCTACCACTTGTGGAGAAACCTGCCACCTGGTCTCTGGTGACACCAGTCTGAAAATCCATACCATATCCAGCAGTTTAATGATAGCATTTCTCCCAGGGAGGACCAGTGTCAGTGGGACATCAGTACAGAAGAAATGCATATTGAACCACTTTGCTGATATTCCATTATACTCCGAGGTGGACCAGTGTCTTGAAGAATGGACATGAAGTGAAGCACAGTTAGCCTATAACCTCCTACTGCCCATGGGGAGGACCAGTCCCTTAAGGCAGGACTGACCCAACAGGAGTACATCATCGAGCATGAGGAGACCCTGCTGGGATGCCCTTCAACCCACCAGGGCAACCACTTCTTTAATGCATGCGGCACTCTTCCCCAATCCTTGCAACCCATGCTTGTATCCAGGGGAAGCATTGGTTTGAGCCCTATGGGCCAATGCTGACAAGTGGATCGCCCCTCTTTCGCCACCAATGCAGATCCAAGTAGGCAAAAAACTGAGCTGCCAGCTACTCTGCTGCCACCTGGAATGTGCCAGGTGTCAGAGAGCCAGCTGGGCCGCATAGACTTGGGCTCCCAAACAGCCCTGAATTGACACTGGACCAGTGTGCATCACACTTGAGGCCTGCAACGCCAACAAGAAGAAAAAAAAACATAATCACACCAGCGGGCCCTTTGGCCATTAAAAATAAAAAGAATGGAGAAAGATTCTGCCAAAGGGCTCTCGGTTCGCTAATCAAAAGTGTGCATACTTGCCTAGGTAGTGCCCTGGAAAGCAGAGTTTTCACCCTTGATTAAGGGCTGCCAGGAAAGGAGCAGACCCTTGCCACTCTACTGAAAATTTAAATGTGCTACAGGGTAGAATATTTTGGGTGGAATTTCAAGCCCAAACAACTAGTCCTGAAGTGGGGAATTTTAGTTCACAAACTCTGGCCTACTAAAGGAAGAGGAACTAGTCCCACACAGCATTATTTTGAATATTGAAAACTTTATTAGCATGTACGTTCTTGACAGTGATTTCACTAGATATATTGTTTTATATGTATAAAAGATTAAACCATCTTGAAGAATTTCGAATATTTGCATTTACATGACCTTATATTTTACATTCAGTATTTTTGCTGACACCCTGAAAAAGTCAATAAGACTGTCTTTTTGTAATGCATAGAGCACGATGTGTAGTTGAATGTGTTTCTAGGGGTTAATGCTTGTTATGGCACAGACTGCTAAAGGTGCCTGCAGGCGAGGGGTTTCAAGGTACAAAGGGTCTCCTGAACTGTAGTACCTTTCTTTAGTGTGTCTCACTAGTAGGTTATGGAGCCTGTAGAGAGTCTCCCTGTAGGCATTTCTTCCAGCCATGGAAACATTTGTAAATTTGTGTGTAACATTTAGATTGTTAGGCGCGCCCAGAAATGAAAGAATACTTTGTTAAGAAGGTAAACTCTGCCGGTAATTCTTCCAAAACCCTTTTTAAAATTGTCAAAGATTTTACTAAACCTGCCGCTCTGTCCAGTATGATTCCCCCTACTCAGGAACTCTGCGATGGTTTATCAGACTTTTTTTACGATAAAATTCTTGACATCTTCTCCACGTTCGGCCCCACCCAGGAACACCCGGTCCAAAACCCTGTGGTTTCTAATCACGGCTCGTTTACCTCCTCTTCCCAAATCCCTACCGAGCTTGCTCTTCAAAAATGGCTTGCCTGTAAATCTGGCTCCCCTAAGGACCTTTGCCCGGCATCACTTTTTAGTTCTGTGGCCCCCCTCATTATCTCGCCCCTGAACTCCATATGGAACTCCTCATTGCAGTCTGGGGTCTTCCCTTCGGCCTGGAAACAGGCCTTGCTGATACCTATCCTAAAAAAAACAGATGCTGACCCCTCGGTTCTTAAAAACTATCGCCCCATCTCCCTACTACCAAAACCAGCCAAAGTTCTTGAAAAAATAGTACAGGAGCAATTATCCACCTATCTTGAATCAGGCCGCCTCCTACACAACTCACAGTCCGGGTTCAGATCCGGCTATAGCACGGAGACTGCACTGCTGGAGGTTTCTGAAACTATCCGTGAATGCGTGGACAAAGGCGAAGCGGCAATGTTAGTGCTCCTCGACTTGTCCGCGGCATTCGGTACGGTCTCTCATGCTATTTTAATTGAGAGACTACTCAGCCTCGGGATTCAGGGCACCCCTCTATCCTGGATCAGATCTTTTTTAATAAATCGCACTCAACAGGTCTTCCTTCAGCCTTTTGTGTCCGAGGAGAAACCACTGAACTGCGGTGTCCCTCAAGGCTCCGCATTAAGCCCACTGTTTTTTAATATATATCTCTCCCCTTTGGCCACTGTAGTAGAATCCTGTGGAGTCAGAGCGATCTCTTACGCTGACGACACCCAATTGGTGTTCTCATTCAGGGACCACTCCGAAGCAACCTTCTCTAATTTTAGACGCTGCTTGCTCAATATTTCCTCCTCGATTGCCCTAAGCACACTTAAGCTCAACTCGGATAAAACTGAGGTGCTATTTTTCAATCAAACAAGCCCTCCCCCTCCTCCACTCTGGTGGCCATCAGAACTGAACCCCCCTCCAGAACCAGTGATATCAGCCAGGAACCTGGGATTCCGGATCAATAATGAACTTTCATGCAAAAATCAAATCGATCAGGTATCTGCGGCCTGTTTCGGAAAACTTCATATGATCCGAAAAATGTTCCCCTTTTTCCCTCGGGAATCTCGCAGGACCATTTTCCACGCACTGATCACCTCCCATCTGGACTACTCTAATAGTCTGTACGCATGGGCCCCGGCGTACCTGATCAGACGCTTACAGACTGTTCAGAATGCGGCAGCTAGGCTGATATTTAACATTCCTTATCACCACTCGATCTCCCCATATCTGAAGAAGCTTCACTGGCTCCCAGTGACCAAACGCATCCAATTCAAGTCAATGGTTCTGGTTTTTAGAGCACTGCAGGGCATGGGCCCGGGCTACCTCAGAGCTCGGCTTAAGCATGCACAGTCCAGCCGCACACTTATATCCAACCATCTTCGTCTCCTTGTCACCCCCCGTTTCCGCCACGCCAGAATGGGCGGTAGAGCCTTTGCGGTGTTCGCCGCCAAGACTTGGAACAGCCTGCCTCTGCTCTTGCGGCTGACCAAATCCGAATCTATCTTCCGACGTGACCTAAAGACCTGGCTCTTCTCGAGTGCTTAACCTGCTGAGTGTACTCACATCCTTCGCCTGTCCAAGCACCGGGACACCCCCGTTGGGGGTAGCTGCGCGCTTTATAAGCTTCTAAATAAATAAATTGTGTGTAATAAAGCACAGCACTTGGATGGACAGTGAATTATTGTTAATTGTTGCCTTCCAGAGTTTTGAGGGTCTATCCCACAGCTCACCCCAAGTCTTGGACTGCTCTGCTTTCCAAACCTGAGAGTTAACTGCTAAAAAGTGGTAGTTGGCCCCCAGTTATAAGGTCTGCAGTAGGAGTCCCCAAGGATGCCAGTGACAAAAGGCCTCACTTGTTGCAACTGGGGCACACTACCCTGAGACCCTCGAACCCGATCCACCGTGTGTCAATTTCAATATTTCAATTGCACCTTCATTTTCTTAGCAGTATCTCTTTTGGGCATAGGTTTTAGGAATTGAACATATTATCTGTTGTTTTCACCATAATGAAAATGTACTTTCAAATATATTTTATCATTTCAAAACGACGACAATCAGCATTAATGAATGCGGCCTGCACCATACCTCCGAATACACCTGCCAGCAACTTACATGTTTAGATGTTCATTAAAAAAGATCACCAGGCACGTAGTAAAGCAAGGTGAAGTTTTTCGACAATCACAATTGAATCAACAACTGTGTGTCTGCCTGCTTTCCGTAAGAAAGGTTCCTATACATGCATATTTAATCTCATCAATGCACTGACATCAACATGCATAATCAGTGACAAATTTCAGACAGGGAAATTATACCTGATCAGTGATGAGGGCAGTAAGTGCTGGCTTCAAACAGAACACGGTTCACCCAGGGATATCTGTTTATTTGTTTTACTGAACACTCTCGCCGCTTTTTTATCCTGATAAATGAAGCCGCTCTGGGAAAACGAACAAAGACACTGCTATTGTAAACAGATATCGTCAGAGCAAGCAATCACAGGGGGCATTTTAATGCAGGCCCGAATGATTAAATTACATACCATTTTCTATTTCATCATTTGTGCTTCTAAGAAATCATTATATCAAAATGCCATTCCCCTTGAACACATTTTTGCACGTTGAGGCAGGCACAGCCCCTGCGTACAAATGAGACGCTTCTCTGTGGAAATGTGTTAAGCTGCGGGTGATTTGCATTTTATGTGTTAACGCTGCACAGGATTAAGAACATGTTCACGCAAAGATTCCCAATATATAATCTTGTAGTTAAAGGTTACTCCAGAATTTTTATCAATCATTACTTTATTAAAATCGTGTCGTATTCTTTATATTATGTTACCGATTGCTGCCCCTGACTGCAAAATATAATTGTATCAACTGCTTGAAGACTTGAATGTCTTTTGATGATCTGCATACGCATTTTATCCGTATATGGACAATTTCTGCAGCGGGAATGGGTTTTATGACTCTGTAAACTTCTGATATTTTTGAGGACGCCTTGAATGCATGGGGACAGCAGTAGCTGGTGGAAAGGGCTGCTATACTCTGGTTTCCCCGCTTCCCCCTGCACTGCTCTTACTAACCGTAAGGGGGTTACCAGGGCCGGCTTTAGGGCTGGGAGACCAGTGCGGCTGCACTGGGTGATGACCTGTAGAGGGGGCGCTGACCTAAGGGGGGGGGGGGGGCTGTGTTTAGCGATAACTTATAACTGGGGAGAAGAGGGGCACTTTTGCCTGGTGGAAGTGAGAGAATCCGACTAGGCGGTCATGGGGTGGGGGGGGGGCAAATATGATTTTCGCACTGGGCACCACCAGCGCTAAAGCCGGCCCTGGGGGTTACCAGACTTGGCATACCACCCCCTGGACTCAACTGAGTGCGCCACTTCTATTACTGGCTCGAATTCAGCGGATGCGGTTCCTGAGGTAGGCAATCATTTACCTTCAGTTTTCCAAGCACTGCGAGCTGTTGGTGAATGCCTGGCCCTTGCACCTGCGTATCTGAGTAGCTGATCATTGACGATAAAAAATCTATGCTGGGTGACAGACCATCTGTATGATGCCATCTGCTTAATGGTACAAGTAGGATGTGTTTGGAGGTCACGCAGGGGATTACGAACTGCAAGGTTGGTGTTACCTCTATCCCCCCGCCCCACGATCTACTATCATTAACTTGAGTTCATGTCACTGCACCTTACTAAACCTCTTTAAAATATTTACTTATTATTGGCAACTGTGCTTAACCCTCTTGGATGTCTTATTCTGCGGAAGGTGTATTAGCTTCCAGGCTATTTTAGGATCTTTCTTCAGGAGTAGAAAATTCACTTCAACAGCAAAGAACATTAGATTGCACTGGCTCTCTACTTTTAGACCAAGCCTGTGAAAGCTGAGCCCATCAGAGAGCCATGAGTTGGGCATTCAATTGGCTCCTGCGGCAGAATAAATGAAGCCAGCAACTGCAATAAAGTTCTGACATCTTGTGGACAACTAACAAATGTGATAAGGTGCTACATAACTTGTAACAAAATATATACCTTGCATATTGAACCCATATCTCTGAAGCTTAGCGTCAACTATACACTCCCAAAGAAAGTGGATGGAGAGTGCAATGAAGATAAAGTCCAAAATAATCAAACTAATATAAGTTTTCTGAAATCTCTCATGCAATTCATTGTTTTACATGTCTCATTTTGGGGGTTACGGAGGGGCGGGAACTAAAGAAAATACATTTTTTGTAGAGAAGCTGAACCAGTTAATCGAAATGAGGAGGTATATGTATGTGAGAAGGCACTCACAAGAAAGAAAAGGCCAAGATGTACACAATGAATCCATCCAAGAAGCAGGGCCAAAAGATTCAGATTAGGGACACAGAAAAAGCACAGTGGGGTGCCTTGAGTAATGGGCACCAATAAATTCATGAAATCTTTGATCCATGTTAAATAATACATCAATGTCCTAACCAAATGGATTCGTGGCACGAAAGATGATTTTTTGGATTTCATTTCTTTTTGTAATTGCTGTGACTAAAACTAAATATATGATGTTTTCATCAGATGATGGCATTTTTGATAAGTTTAAGTAAGTTAGCTGCCACGTAACCATTTACCTTCTAACCTTGAACAGTATTTTTTATGACTATTCCTTTATTATGCAATCCATTTTACACTATAGCAGAGAAGTGCCGAAACAACTCATATATAAAAACAACAATAATTCCATCCAATATAGTCTAATGGTTTTACTGTTTGTGAACTCATTATATTTCTGCCATATGTTTGTAAATCAACCATGAACAAAAGGTATGTAAAGCTCAATAAATTAGACTAAGGCCCAGATTACAAGTTTGGCTGCCCATAGGACCGCCAAACCCGCAGTGGCGTGGCGGCTACCGCTGCACCGGCGGTCCAACCACTGTATTACAATTTCTGTGGTCAGACCGCCATGGAACCAGCAATATGCTGGCGGTGCTCCAGCATATTATGACTTTCCTGACCTCCACACTTTTCATGGCAGTGATCCTGCCATGAAAATTGTGGCAGTCAGTAAAGTAAGGGGGCCCCTGTGAATGGGGGTGCATGCAGGGGGATACATGGTGTGCCCCCCTGTGTGCATGCACCCCAGTTCCTGCAAAGTCCATGCCATGCAGGAACTTGCTTTGGCGCTCCCTTGGTGCTGCAGTTCAAAGGCTCACTTTAAATTGCACTGCCGCACCGTCCACCAGTCAGACCACGAAATATCTCGTAATCTCGCGAGTGGGAGACTGTCGACTTTGGCGGTGTGGGAGCGGGACGCTGGGGGGGGCGGCTCACTCCCACATCGCCAAAGTCATAATCAGGCCCTTAGTCTAACAGAGAAAATTCTGTATCAGCAGCTTAACTAAATGATTCAATGTAGTATATCCTGGTTGAGGACTACAGCTCCCCTGTCTGCTCTTCATACTTTGAAAAGTCATTGGGAGAAGGACTCGTGGCAACCAGAAACCTTGTTTAAACTGCAGCTCTCATTATGTTTTATGACCTGCCTTTCCCCTTGACTGCTGGCTTTGACAGCAGGTATTATGACGTAACAAATCAACTATAATAAGGTATTACAGATGAGCAGCAACATCATTACGTTATTGCAAGTGACTATAGACCTCACCACCCGCGACGTTAATAAGAATTTAGAAAAGGGCTTTTGTACAGGAATTGCAAGCCCTCATGTATTATAATTTATTCACAAAGCTAGCCCTAACATGGGTGTTTGCAGTTCACATTTGTTCTGCATCCTGCATCTGTCCAACAGTCACAACTCAGCTCTAAAGGCAGCTAGCCTCCCTTGATTACTTTAATACTGCTTTCAGGGCGCTGCATTCATGTCTAGATGGGCTCTGACTTTTATTTTCTTTACATCTGTGGATGGAACTGCCCTTGAGAGCTGTAGAGCTCCTTTCATTGATGCCCTTTGCAGAGAACCTCCAACAGATGTCTCAAGTGCATCAGCAGTCTCTCTCTTCCTTTGTAAACATGCTTCACTCTGCGGTTCCCTCTGTGGTGCTGGTAATGTAGCTCAGGATTTATCACTATCTCATCTCCATTTTATTACAGTGATTTGTCTTGTCAGATTTAAATGCATTACTGCATCCGTCAAGGGGAGAGGCTGGCTCCATTCACCTTTCTCGAAATTTGATTGCCTTTTATCCTAATCATGAAATTCTGGGACATCATGGAAATGGATTCCGTATTTCGTTTTTTTTGTGTTCGCTCGATGCATTAATCAATTTCTAGCAAAAAGCTATGGTGCCATTTTAGTCTGATCCACAATCACACGTTCAAAGTGTGTACTCGTAAACTACCATCAAAGCTGGACTGGCGGTAGCAGGCACCAGGCATTTTCCCGGGGCCGGAAAGGTGGGGGCCAAAAGTGTGGGGGCCAGAAGGGTGGGGCTGGTTTTGGAATGGCGGGGGCCGTTTTTGTTACTTTCGGCCAGTTTTGCAGCAGTCCTGCAATATCTGCCCCCTGTAACAAAAGCGCAGCAGCAGTGTATCACATCAGCACACTCCCGCCCTGCCCCAAAAGGGGCCGGTCCGACGTAATTGCCAGGGCTGGGTTGCGTTTCCAGTCCAGCCCTGACTACCATTTGTAGGTATCTCGTTAATCATCAAGACTGTCATTTGCACCTGATTCCACATATTCATCTGGTTTGGGGTGCACAGACTGGCATATTGCACACCGTGCCTCTATGATTTATGTCCGATTCTTCCTGGTGAAAATCCCTGGTATAGACACCTGCGTTGGGTGTAATTTGAATACAAATTAAATTATCACTTCAGTTACAAATTCTAGTTTGTGCTCAAAACAAGATTACCTGACGTATTGTAATTAAGGCTCCCTGTTTTCTGTTTTTACTGATTTTTACCGATAAATACAGACAGAAAACAATGTGTTTTCTGTCTGCATTTATTTTTAAAAGTGGATAAATACAGAAAATTGTGCTTCTTTTAAGTGACTCTTCATGCTGACTCATGAATTATAGGCCAGCAGCTGAGCAGATGGACAGCATGGGAAATTAAAAAACAGGATGACATTTCTTTAAATAACGGCATATGTCAACATACAGTTATGGTATAATGCTAGTATTTACCAGTGGATGTATTGTTATGTAATATTTGACAGCTTACATAGCTAAAACAAGAAATACATCAAAGTATGAGTGTGCGTCTATCAGTTAAATAAATATGGAAATGTACAGTTTTACAACTTAATTTATACGCAAAACACAAAATAAATAAGGATAAATACAGATAAAATGGCCAAAAAATAAATATGGATAAATACATACGGAAATGTTAAAAAAATAAATACCATAAAACCGGGAGCCCTAATTGTAATTAAGGTCAATATCTCCTTCAGTTTTCTCTAATCTGCTTTACTTGAAAGTCTTCCAATATTTAACATTAGATTTGTTTGGGCTTTAATTATTCATCTATATTTAGGGGGGTTTGCTCCACATCCTAAATCGTGGTTCTCTAAAGCATAAAGTATCGCACGTGCAGCACTAACAATTTAAACTATAGTTAGTGTTTTGCTTCTGGAAACTCTGCATAGTTGTATCAGCATGCCTGCTTTTCAGCGATATTTTCCATCAGGTTGATGAATAAATTAAACGCTCTTTCCTGTCAGAGAATGATATGCTTGCACTGTCCTAGCACCCCTACAAAATGTATCTGTGCCAAGCAGTTTCTGCCCAGGGCTGCTGCTATCAGGGGTATGGCAGCTGCTGCTGCGCCCCCGTCTAGGAGGCAGATCAGAAACATTATAGAAAACAGCCAGGCCTTTCAAACAGTTTTCATTTCCTCCAGCATTAGTTGTTTGTTGCAACGCAGGTGAAAGGTCAGTGCTAATAAATGAGAGCACACACACAACTTTCAACAAACCACTGCACACTGGCTTGTCAGGAGCAGCTAAGTTGGCATATTTAACAAACTTTTGCACTTTTGTGATCAGGTCCTTTTAAGAATGAAAGAATGAAGCAATTGAAAGACACCAATGTAAAAATAAATCAATTATAAAGTTCACAAATATTAGAAATCAGACTCATTTTTATTTGTGCCGTTTTTATCAAAGAATAGTGAGACAGCAAACCAATACACATTTATTTTACACTAGTGTGCACGCATGCCTAAAACCACTCTGATTTATTAATGGTCTCTTTTAAATATATCCTTTTTTGAGCAAAAGATGACAACTTGTATTCATATCTTTTTAAGAATATCACACCATAATATAAAAAAATACCTCAGACTATCCTCTCACCCACCTTTTCCCCTCCCACAAACACACCTCACTGCTTAAAATGTATTGGCCATTTCCTCCATGCACTTGCTCAGTAGCACTATGACTTTAGAACCCATATCATTTTAGTGAGCTGATGCCCATGGCCAGCATCCCCAGTAAGAAAATTGCTCTACACCACAGTTTTCCCCATGGACTTAGTGCTTCCATAATTGAAAGCAGTGGTAGCGTGCCCATGACAGCTCCCTTCCCAGATATCTCTAATGCCTTGAAGGACCTGCTGAAGGCACACAGATCAGTTGCTTAAGGACTTGTGTCTCCAACGAGGTCTCTTCGAGAATTTTCTATACTTTTCATATACGATTGACTTCTAAGAAGCTCTCACTTCATATGGGTTGTATTTGAAATCAGAAACAGCTCTGTGACCATGCAGCCATGGCCGCTGCAGAAAAGAGCGGTGGGGCAGGTTTGGGGGTATTTTGAGAGAAGACCATGAGGGAAAATTAACTATTTATTTAATTTTCCCTCATGGTCGCCACTCAAAATACCCCCCCTCACCCTGTCTCACCGCTCTTACCTGCAGCGGCCGTGGCTGTGACCATGTGATGCTACCAAGAAACATCCCATCTGAGCTCCTGGGGATTTGAATTCTATATGTGACATAATATTACCTAGTAAACACTGCATATTACTAATTGCAAGATTAATTTTGTGCTAACCTCGAAGCAGAACGTCTTATTTCCCAGTAAGAGCTTATGACTATTATACAATAGATGAATCATGCCCCTCTATAGCAATCTATTCAATGACATCTTGATCTGACAATTACTAGGACTGATTTCATTGTCACCGGAAGGATTAAGCCTGCATCACTCTTAACCTCTCCTTTTCCTGGAAAGAAATCATTTTTTAATTTCTCTTGTGGCTTTATTAGAACTTCTAATCAACCTATTTGTGCTGTGAAGGTGCTCTGTAAAATATTAAGAGTGTGTTGACGCCTAGAAAATAAAGTAGATATACTTATCTGGCATGCAGCAATAAACTATTGAAATACACCTTAATAACATTGGGTTTCTCTTCTGTGTCTAAAGTCCAGACACTTCACCAAAACTTGCACCATTAGCGTCATTTCAACGGGGAATTCTGGGAGGCATTACTCTGCCACAAGTTCTCACAAGCCCAACTAAGGGCAGATGTACCCATGGTGTGGTACTTGCAATCAGTAATTTTACCCATCCACTGTGAAGGTGTTTGCAAACCCATGTGCCAGAGTATTGTTTTCAAAAATGAATGTTAAGTTGCTCGAACAATATGTAGATATTTGGTCTTTTGGTGTATTATTGAAACTCTATTTTATTAGCATATCAAGGGCTTTGTACCCTGCCAATATTATGGAAAAAGTGGATATTTTTCAAATTGTTTAACAAAGTTGCTTAATAGTTTGCTGCATTTCTCAAATGGACAGTCATAAATCCTACGATGCTAATGAAGTCAATGTTGCCAATAATGTTCACAGTTTGGACATGGCAAATATATATGGGTTTTCCTAGAAAATGAGATATGCCCACTAAATTATGCACTATTAAGTGCTCATCACTGAATTTTGGCTGAAACACTGTTTATGGTGCACTATTCATTTGATTACAGATATCAAACTAAAGAATATATGTAAAGGGTAAAAACTGTGCACTTTCTAATTCAGTATAACCTACTGGAACAAGGCAGTCCTCCCACGCCATGATTGGCTGATGGGGCAAATGTGTTGAACATTATGCTTGGAAGATTTTCAGTAAGCTCTGCCCAAAATTTTGTAACTTCCTCCGGCCTTCTTCAGCCAGGAAGATATCACTGCCAAGACTTTACTCACATCTTTGTTCCCTTGCATCTTCTTGGTGTGAGGGTATGCAATATGTGTGGGTGTTGATTTGGTTTTAGGTACCAACAGGTACTAAACTCAATGCTGGACATTGGGAAGTTTCCAAAGTAATTGAAAGCAAAATGCCTATTTTGGGGCACCAGTATTTTGGTGACAGGTATTACCCTTGAGCTATATGGAAACCTACTAGGATCATACATTTTCAAAACCTACACATCATAAGGTTTCTGTCACAGAGTAGTAGGCCTCCATCACCTTTGTTGGCTGGCTGTGAGAATACATTAAAAATGACATTGTCAGATATACAGAAATTATTTAAATAAAAAAATTATTGTCTCCATCTTTCAATCAAGCGAAAGTTTTCTGCATTAAAAAGACCTTAAGAAATGTTGACCATCCACCTATAAGTGAATAAATCCTTAAATCCTACTATGATTTAGGAACTCAGTATGATGTGTTGGGAAAGTTATTCTTTTTGTGTTTTGCTCTGTGTGGGTTTGAAATATTTATGTTACACTCATTTTATTTCCTCTGTGACTCACAAATTCTATTGCTCTCACACATCATTCTTGGAGCTGCTACCTCTTTTAGACGTATTCCACATGCCATCTTTTAAGCTTAAAAGTATATATACTTCCATTGGGAATTCAGCCATCTACTGCTAGAACGTGTGAATGAAGCACATAAATGCACAATAGCAGTGCACAGAGAATTGCATGAGTAGCTATTTTGGGTTTGGAAACTACAATTTCATAGATCAGTTCAAGTTACTTAGTTTGACCATAGGAAATCTCTTGTGTATATGCTCTCCATGTCACTCTCTAGGACAAAGATTACCAAAGGATACAGCACAATTTAATTAAAAGATTTCAAGAATGTCTCTGAACTCATAACAGACTATATTTTCTTATGATATACAGAAGTTGTAGTGGAGCATTACATGTGTGGTGGAGGCCATACCAATATCAACACAACAATTTTTGATGGACAAAAAAGGTGCTCTTGGAAAAAATTATTCCTCTTTCATTATATCACAATTAGTTCAGATTTATTCATAAATAATATTTATAAACTCTTGTTGGAGCCATGGATAGTAACGGGGCACCAGCGTACATTAATATACATGCTTTTGAACAAAAGAATATGTTTAAAAATTAAGGTTGAAAAGTCAAAATAGTCACCTGAAACTGACACATAGATGATATCTTTATAACAGGTTATTAAATAGAGATGAACGTCAAGGATTTTCAAGATTGTTGTCAGAAACACATCATCTGATTTGGTTGAAAATACAAATGTCTGGAAGAACAATAAACTTTTTGGATGTTAATATTAAAATGAGAGAAACTATGCTAAAAACTAATCTGTTTGTGAAACAATCTTCTTACTGAAACAGCTTGTTTCACAAACCCACTTGTCATCTCCACACATTCAATTATTACAATTAAAACATAGGGGGCCAGATGAACAAACATTTGGAATACTGATTTCCGAATTGCGATTCTCTTAGAATTGCAATTTGGAAATCGGTATTCCTATTGTATGAAACTCACTGAATTTTATTTAGGGATTCCTTGTGGGTCACTGTTGGAAATGGCCCTTTCTGCAGGGTCCCCCCAAAATATTTTGCCTTCCTCCTCCCCTTTTTGCTGAATTTGTTTTTGTTGGCCGTAGGACTCTGGACACTTCACCACTACTAACCAATGCTAACGTTCATGTGCTCTTTGCTGAAAACATGGTAACATTGGCTTATCCACAATTGGCATATTTAGTTTAGTCCCTAGTAAAGTGCACTACATGTGCCCAGGGCCTGTAAATTAAATCGCACTAGTGGGCCTGCAGCACTGATAGTGCCACCCACGTAAATAGGCCTTTAAACATGTCTCAGGCCTGCCATCACAGAGTCTGTGTGTGGAGTTTTAAACTGTCATGTCAATCTGGCAAGTTAACCCACTTGCCAGGCCAAAACCTTCCTCTTAATTACATATAGGTCACCCCTGAGTTAGGCCATGGGCAGTGTGCAGTGTAGTTAAAATGTAGGACATGTACTTTTAAGTTTTACATGTCCTGGTAGTGAAATACTCTTAAATTCATTTTTCACTCCTGCAAGGCCTATCTCTCCCATATGATAACATTGGGTTTGCTGTATTACATTTTATAAGTGTAATTTACAATTGGGAAGAGATGGGACCCCAGGATTTGGTGTCTCTGGAATCACATTTTAAAAACACAACTTATGGTGACGTTGGATTTTAAATTGTAATTACATAAATTCCGCTTTCTAGAAAGCTGGCATTTTCTTACTGTAACCATTTGGTGCCTTCTGCTCATCTCTGAATACATGTCTGGGGTGGGTGACAGCTGGCTTTGTGCATTTCCTCTAGACAGCCACACACAAAGGGAGCCTAGATGTGACTGATGGGCCATCCACACCCTGATGGGCCATCCCAGGTAGGATGATAGGGAGGACCTGATACTTATACTTGAAAGGGCTGTGCCCTGTCCCCGTACAAAGGGCTATGTATCCCCTGCAGTGAGTCTGGAGTTAGGGCAGGAAAGGCAGGGACTTGTGTACTTCACGAGTATCTCTTTGAAGTCTCCCCCAATTTAAAGGCCCAACTGAGTATAAGTACTGGACCTTCGACACCACCAACTCCGAACACTTCTGTGCTGTGCTTATTACTGTTTGTTCAGCTCGGTTTGGAATCTCACTGTGTGAGGGTTCCATGCCAAGCATTGCTGGTTCTGACAGTTGGAGTCAGATGCTGCCTGAGCTCTGCCCGGAGGTGGTTCAGCGTTACCGGGATTAAACTAATTGATTAAACTTACCTTGTCTCTACTTCGTCTTCGTCAGTAAAGATCTCAGAGATATGGTTATGTTGTACAGAGTGAAGAAGTTAAGGTGGGTAATCCTGAACTATGTGTGGATCTGTATGTAGATGTCATGGTTGGAGACAAAGTTTTAAAACTCTTAGTAGACTCTGGGGCGTGTATCTCCATGATCACACAAGAACTCTTTGACAGTACATTGTCAACCAGACCACTCTTACCCCCTGATCGTAAAGCAGTCTTGTATGAGGGACGGGAAATCAATCTGTCCGATTACATAGAGGACATTATGGAGTTTAGAGGTAGGAAAATAGCTGGAAAGGTCTATGTTGCGCATAAAGGTTTGAACATTTTGGGCTGGTTCCACCAAGGGTTATTTGGGATGGTGCTCAAACCTGGAACTAGTGAACAAGTGCTGGTGGTGAGGGGCAATTTGGATCTGGAGGGTGTAATTAACAAATTTCCCCATGTGTTTTCAGGTGAATTAGGGCGAGTCAAGGATTTTTAGCACAGGATCATAGTAAAGGAAGGGGCTAAGCCTGTTAAGCAAAAGCTGAGGAACGTCCCTTTCAGTATAAGACATGACCTTCGACACCACCAACTCCGAACACTTCTGTGTTGTGCTTATTACTGTTTGTTCAGCTCAATTTGGAATCTCACTGTGTGAAGGTTTCATGCCGAGCTTTGCTGGTTCTGACAGTTGGAGTCAGACGTTGCCTGAGCTCTGCCCTGAGGTGGTTCAGCGTTACCGGAATTAAACTAATTGATGAAACTTACCTTGTCTCTGCTTCATCTTCACTACATTCTGGAACTGAGGACATTCTACCAGGAAGAAGGACTGATGTGCTGCTGGAGGCACCGCCACTCTGCTGGACTGCTTCGTTGTGCTGGCCTGCTGCCTGCTGCCCGCTGCCCTCTTGCCGGGGAGTGAGAAGGACTGGACCTACATCTCTACATTCAAGAAACTAAGTATCTCCAAGAGCTTGTTGTCTTGTCTCCTGTTCTGAAGTCTCAGGGATATCAAAGACTTCTCTTCAACTTACAAACAGCTTTGCTTGCTGCAAGTGTTGCTCTGCCAAGTGGTGCCAACTCAGTCCTGGACCCTTGGAAGTGAGTATAAAGTCCTGCATCTGGAAGAACCCAAGCATCGACACCATTGTGCATCACACTTGCAACCACTGCATCACCTCCAGAACCACCACTTTGGAACCGATGCATTGCCGCCATTGGGTGGAGAAGATCGATGCATCGCCTCTACATCGTGGAGAAACCCGGCACATCGCATTTGGAAGTGCTGCACCTTGGAACCAGCGCATCACTCACGGAGCCGAAACATCACGACTGTTGAGTGAAGAAATCCGTCGCATCACGCCAACTGAGTGGGGATCACCTACACATCACTCAGCTGCATCCCGCATCTTGTTGTTTGATGCCAGGATCAAGTGTCAGGAATGTTGTTGTTCCTCAGGAGCAGTAGCCTCAAAAGGTCCACCTTATGGCAGCACCGACTCGGAGTTAGATTTACAGAGGATCAAAGTGGCAAGATGAAGGGAAAGGAATTAGGGAGGGTACTGCAGGGAGGGGGACCTGGAACAGATGATCGATCTGTTAGACTTTTGTTGCTGTCTGTCATTATCATACTCTTATTGCAATGTACAAATCATTACAAAACGTGTACATAGCATTACCTAGAAAGCAATAGCAGTGGATTACTGTATCATGTGACTGCTGAGGATTAGACTCTGTTTGTCACTTGTAGATTCCACTCTGATTCAGGAATTCCTTGTACTTAGATCAAGCACTATAACACTGCACCTGGTAATTGAGTATTTATGACTACAGAATCCATACATACCTTTAACCACTAGGGTTGGAGGATTCCTGGTGCTACTAGTATGGTAAATATCTTGAACTTCCTTTGCAGAGTTTGTCAAGAGTTTCAAAGGCAAAAATGCGAAAAGATTAATGCCAGTACTCTGATTTCTCAAGGCACACCAAAGTCTTGGATATTGTCCCACTTTTCACCGAAAACGTACCTTGCATTAAATCCCTCAAACTACGTTCATTGTTATCACATGCAGGACATTTAAAATATAGCACGTTAGGCACACCGCACTGGTGGCGGTCTCCTACCTGCCATGTCGACCCTGCAAGTTAACCCACTTGCCAGGCCCCAGCCTTCCTTTTTATTACATATAGGTCACCCCAATGGTAGGCCCTGGATGGCCCATGGTCAGGGTGCAGTGTAGTTACAAAATGGAACACGCACTTTTAAGTTTTACATGTCCTGGTAGTGATATACTCTTAAATTCATCTTTCACTACTGCAATTCCTATCTCTCCCATATGATAACCTTTGATTGCCTTTTTACTTTTTATAAGTGTAATTTCCAATTGGGAGGAGACAGGACCCCCAAACTTGGTGTCGCTGGAATCACAGTTTAAAAACACAACTTATGGTGACGTTGGACTTTAAATTGCAATTCTGAAAGTGCCACTTTCTGGAAAATTGGCATTTTCTTACGGTAACCATTTGGTGCCTTCTACTTATCTCTGAATACATGTCTTGGGTGCATGACAGCTGGCTTTGTGCATTCCCTCTAGACAGCCACACACAACAGGAGCTTAGGTGCGACTGATGGGCCATCCACATCCTGGGCAATCCTGGGCAGGTGGAAGGGAGAAGCGCCAATTACACCTGAAAGGTCTGTGTCCTGTCCTCACACAAAGGGCTGCATACCCCCCCTATAGTGAGCCTGGAGCCAGGGCAGGCAACGCAGGGAATTCAAAGGCTTCTCTTTGAACTCTCTCCCACTTCAAAGGCCCAACTGGGTATAAGTATTGGACCTCTGACACACCAACTCAGAACACTTTTGGAATTGAGGAAATTCCAGGAAGAAGGACTGCTGTGCTGCTGGAGGGACTGCCACTCTGCTGGACTATCTTTTTATTGTGCTGGCCTGCTGCACTCTTGCCTGGGAGTGAGAAGGAATGGTCCTGCATCTCTACATCCCAGAACCTATGTATCTTCAAGGGCTTGTTGGCTTGCCTCCTGTTCTAAAGTCTCAGAAATATCAAAGACTCCTCTAGAACTTCCAAGATCACCTGGATTTTGCTTGTGGCAAGACTTGCTGTGCCATGTGGTGCCGATCCAGTCCTGGGCCCTTGGAAGTGAGTATATAATGCTGCATCTGCCAGAACACATGCATCGGAACTGACGCATCACTGGCACTGCATGGCGAAGATGGATTGTAAGAAGTTGGCCTGGTATATGCTATCCACTAGTTATAGTGGGCACCTTGCACCAGTCCAAACAACCCCTTATTGATGATAGGTTAAAGACAACCTTTATTGAAAGCTATCCTAGTGGTAGCTATGGAGAGCAGCCTTCAGGCTAAGTCTTGAAGGAGTGTAAAGCTGTTTGTTTTACCAGTTTATAATCTCTTGAAGGGCTAAATGAAAGGAGACCACACCAGGTATATATATAAAATATAGGTATTTATTCTAAAACACACCCCCCTCGTCTCTTTATGAGGCTAGAGGTCGAAGTACACAAGTTACACTTAAAATAGCACAGTAAATTAGCACAATATACGATTAGCCCTAGGGGCGTACCAAACCATATATTAAGAAAGTGGTATAAGAACCACAACTTGACTAGACACAAGGCCTAGAGCCTGTAGAATCGCTGTGACCCCAAGGAACCACCCAAGGTAGTGACACAGGGGACCCACGGGGGACGTGTGCATTGTGTGAACACAGCCGCGAGCTCCGTTAGCTTCTATGGGGAAAGTCGCGGTTAGAGTTTTAGAGTTTAGGGACACTTCGGAGTGGACTAGGAACAAACCCTTTTGGACTTAGATGGTTCTAGGGCCAACACCCATGGGAGCACCAGAGTACTCGTGTTACCTCACCCAGGGAAGCCGGGTGCATAGGTGTCAAATGGTGTCGGGTCGCGTCGTCATTTTCAATGGCAGCTTGCAGAGAAGTGCTGCTGCCGGGAAGATGCGAAGTGTCCGAAGAGATCCAAGCCTGGATCGGAGATGTGAAGAACCTGAAAGCAGAGGAGACAGAGTCTGGGTCACTAGCCAGTGACCAGGGGCACGATAGACGAATGCCCACCGATGTCGGGTGTTTCAGGTGAAAGAGGTGAAGCTTGACTCTTCAGCCACGAGGACCAGGAGGAGTCGACAACAACCAGGAGCTGGATTCGAGCTGTTCCACAAAGGATGTCAAGTGCTGCAGCGTCGGTGCCCGGATTGGATACAACAAGCCTTGGCAACAGCAACCCATGTAGGAAGAGGAAAGATGCTTCGGGACGGACCAGCAAGGTCCTGGGGACTACCCAAGCAATGGAGAGTCAGGGCACATCTGGAGCAACCAGGAAATCCCAATCAATGTAAAGTTACCCTTCTCAGGGACCCACAAGTCGATGGACAAGGGATCGCAAAGGGACTTCAAGCGGAATCACAAAATAGTGGCCCACGGGTCACTCGGAGTGGGTAGGCCAAGAACGTTCGGTGGACTCACTGCTCGGGGTCAGGGCTACAAGTAACCCAAAGCACAGCCTCAAGGTTTGACGAGAAGCTTATGCACTTGCAAATGTGCACAGTGTCCAGGGATTCCGGTTCCACAGAACCCACGAGGGCTACGGGTCTCAGCTTTGCTGGGAACTCGGGTCAGCCTCTGCGAAGTCTGGAAATCCACCTCCTGGGTTGCAAAGTCTTCAGCGTCTGGCGGGAGCTTCGGAGATGCAGACCGGTCAGATGCATCTTTGGTGCCTGCCAAGCAGGGGAGTAACTCCTTTACTCCAAGGGAGATTCTTCAGTCATCTGGCGTTGAACAGATCGTCGAAGGTCCAGGATTCAGTTTCAGAGTTTCGTCCAGGGATATCTAAAGTCCTGTTGCCAGGGGTTCCTATCTTATACCCCAGGAAGGGGTTGGACTAACTATGGGGACCCACCTATGAGAGGGTTTGGAAAGAGGGGTGGCTTCACCCATTTCCTTTGTCCAGTTTCGCGCCAGAGCAGGGGCTGGTAGCCCCTGCAACCGGTTTGAACTGGGCTATGCACAGGGACACCAAATGTGCCCCCAGTGCAGGACTTCAAAGCACTCTGAGAGTGCACCCACCCAGCCCCAATACACTAAAGCCTGTCTGGGAGGTGGTAACACCTCCCTGTGACAGGAAACATATTGTCCAGGCCTCCCCTGCCGGAGTTTCGGTCAGCAGCAGGAGGCCAGACTCATGTCTGTGGCTGCAGCATCCATTTTGTGATGCCAGGGCTCTGTTAGCTGGTACCGGGTATACCGGTGCTGTCATGTCTCTCCCTATAGAAGGGTGGGATCATACTCCCACACCAGTTACTGGTGTGAGAGTATAATTCCAAGGTGTTTGACACCAAACACGACATGTTTCCGTGCAGCCATCCCAAAGTTAGCATTTACCGTTTGGTTATAATGCACTTAATAGTATATGGTCAGGCTGCCTCACAGACAACCCCGGAGGATAGATTCCGAAGGCTGCAGAGGGGCTCTGCTCATGCATGGGCACCCTCTCACACAAAACCAAGCACGCTGCCTTCAGGATTGATAAGGCCTGCCATAGGGGTGACTGATAGGTTTATATGTGCAGTGATAGGGTGAGATATAGTGAACCTATATCTCAGTAAGGGGTGCATGCACCACCTTACTCAGGCTGCTGTAGCAGTCCTGTGGTGTCATTTTGGAAGGCTGCCCAGGGGTGGCATAATACATGCTTCAACCCCTGGAAGGCCTCTGGGGTACCTCTGCCCTGGGTACATAGTATACCATATAGTAGGGACTTATAAGGGCACCCCAGAATCCAATCTGTGGTGTACCTAAGGTACAGGGAATCAATTTAGAGAGGAAGCAGCTAGGCTGGGGTCCTGGATAGCAGGGCCCCAGCCAGACTAAAGTCGAAAAACAGTGAAACATCAGCAAAATGTAGGGGTAACCATAAGAAGCAGATCCTACTCTCTTACAGAACCCCCCCCCCCCAACGCAGGGACATTAAACTAACCTTGACCAGTTGAGTCTTCATGTTCTAAGTGGAAATATCTGGAGAGTCCATCTGCATTGGCATGGCTACTCCCAGGTCTATGTTCCACTGTATAGTCCATCCCCTGTAGGGAAATGGACCACCTCAAAAGTTTGGGGTTTTCACCCTTCATCTGTTTTAGCCATAAGAGGGGCTTATGGTCTGTCTGAACAATGAAGTGAGTGCCAAACAAGCATGGCCTCAACTTCTTAAGAGCCGAAACCACAGCAAAGGCCTCCCTCTCTATGGCTGACCAATGTTTCTCTCTGGGGGTCAGCCTTCTGCTAATAAAAGCTACTGGCTGATCCTGACCTTCATCATTCAACTGTGACAGTACAGCCCCTACCCCCAACTCAGATGCATCTGTTTGTACAATGAACTTTTTGGAGTAATCAGGACTCTGCAGAATGGGAGCAGTTCACATGGCCTGCTTCAGGTCATCAAATGCCTTTTGACAGTTAACTGTCCACTGAACCTTTTTGGGCATTTTCTTAGAGGTAAGGTCATTCAATGGGGTCACTATGGATCCATAACCTTTTACAAATCTTCTGTAGTACCCAGTCAGGCCCAAGAAGGCTCTCACCTGAGTCTGGGTAGTTGGAGCAACCCAGTCCATTATGGTCTGGATTTTGCTCTGCAATGGTTGAACCTGGCCTCCACCTACAAGGTGGCCCAGGTACATAACCTGACTCTGCCCTATCTGGCACTTAGTAGCCTTGATAGTTAGGCCTGCCTTTTGCAGGGCCTCCAAAACATTCCTTAGGTGGACCAGGTGATCCTCCCAGGTGGAGCTAAAGACAGCAATATCATCTAGATATGCTGCACTATAGTCTTCCAGGCCTGTAAGGACTGTATTCACCAACCTTTGGAAAGTGGCAGGTGCATTTTTCAAACCAGAGGGCATCACCACAAATTGATAATGCCCACTAGGGGTAGAAAATGCTGTCTTTGGCTTTGCATCATCAGCTAGTCTGATCTGCCAGTAGCCAGCTGTCAAGTCAAATGTGCTCAGAAACTTGGCTGAGGCCAACGTATCTATAAGCTCATCTGCCCTTGGGATGGGATGGGCATCAGTCCTAGTGACTGCATTGAGACCCCTGTAGTCCACACAAAACCTCATTTCTCTCTTGCCATCTTTGGTGTGAGGTTTAGGCACAAGGACTACTGGACTAGTCCAAGGGCTATCTGAGGGTTCAATGACTCCCAAATCCAACATCTTTTGGACCTCTGTCCTTATACAATCCCTGACATGATCAGGCTGCCTGTAGATTTTATTCTTGACAGGCAGACTGTCCCCAGTGTCCACTTCATGAGTGCACCAGGTAGTCTGACTAGGTGTCAGGGAGAACATATGCCTGAACTGGCTGAGAACTTTTCTGCAGTCAGTTTGTTGCTGGACAGTGAGGCTGCCTGCCAAGACTACACCTTCTACTGATCCATCATCAGGGTTCTGAGAGAGCAGGTCAGGAGTGGATCACTCTCTTCCTCCTGTCCCTCATCAGTAGCCATGAGCAAGCCCATGTCTGCCCTGTCGACATATGGTTTCAGTCTGTTGACATGAAGTACCCTATGGGGACTCCTGGGAGTTCCAAGGTCTACCAAGTAGGTAACCTCTCCCTTCTGTTCAACAATTGTATGGGGGCCACTCCACTTATCTTGGAGGGCTGCTGGGGCCACAGGCTCCAACACCCACACTTTCTGCCCTGGCTGGTAAACAGTCAGCACAGCCTTTTGGTCTTGCCAGGCCTTTTGCAATTCCTGGCTAGCCTCAAGGTTTTTAGTTGCCTTTTTCATATACTCTGCCATCCTGGAGCGGAGACCAAGTACATAGTCCACTATGTCCTGTTTAGGGGTTTGAGAGGTAACTCCCATCTCTCCTTCACCAGACACAAAGGACCCCTAACAGGATGGCCAAACAAAAGTTCAAAAGGGCTGTAACCAACCCCCTTTTGAGGCACCTCCCTGTAGGCAAATAGAAGGCAGGGCAAAAGGATGTCCCATCTGCACCTAAGCTTTTCTGGGAGACCTTTGATCATGCCCTTTAAGGTTTTGTTGAACCTTTCAACTAAATCATTGCATTGTGGGTGATAGGGTGTGGTGAACTTATAATTCACTCCACACTCCTTCCACATTGCAGTCAAGTAACTAGACATGAAGTTTGAACCCCTGTCTGATACTACCTCCTTAGGAAAACCCACTCTTGAGAATACTCCCAAGAGGGCCCTTGCCACCACAGGTGCTGTGGTGGTCCTAAGTGGAATTGCTTCTGGGTACCTAGTGGCATGGTCCACCACCACCAGGTTAAATCTGTGCCCAGAGGCTGTCTGAGGATCCATGGGACCAACTATATAAATCCCCACCCTCTCAAAGGGAACCCCCACCACAGGTAGTGGTATCAGGGGGGCCTTTGTGGTTCCACCTGCCTTCCCACTGGCTTGACAGGTGACACAGGAGCGACAAAACTCCTTGGTGTCTTCAGACATGTGGGGCCAATGAAAGTGAGGAACAATTCTGTCCTAGGTCTTGTTTTGGCCCAGGTGACCTGCTAGGGGAATATCATGGGCTAGTGTCAATAGGAAGCCCCTAAATTTCAGAGGTATTACCAACCTCCTGGAAGCACCAGGCTTGGGGTCTCTACTCTCTGAATATAGGAGTCCATCATCCCAATATATTTTATGGGTGCCACTAGCATTCCCAGCAGCCTCATCAGCAGCTTGCTTTCTGAGGGTTTCAAGAGAGGGGCAGCTTTGCTGCTCCTGGCTCAGATCTGCCGAGGAAGGGCCCCCTGTCCCAAAGAACTCAACCTGATCAGGTTCAAGCTCCTCTGGGACAGTTCCTTCTTCAGGACTAAGATCATCTCCCTCAGGAGGCTGATCTGTATTCTGAGTCAGGGGGGAAGGCACTGCCTTAACCCTACTGCTCCTCCTCTTGGGAGGCACCTGGTCCATTCTTCCAGAATCCAGGGCCTGTTCAGTGTTAGGCTTTTTGGCCTGTGACCTGGTCACAGCAAATACATGTGCAGGGATCCCTAGCATTTCTGCATGTGTCCTGAGCTCCACTTCTGCCCAAGCTGAAGTTTCTAGATCATTGCCAAGCAATCAATCAACAGGGAGGTCTGCACTTACCACAACTTTCTTGAGGCCAGTTACCCCTCCCCAGGAGAAATTAACAACTGCCAAGGAATGGTCTGTCCTGACATTGCTAGCATTGGTCACTTGGTACATCTCACCAAGTATAATCTGCCCAGGAGCCACAAGATCGTTTGTCACCATGGTGACACTTGCTCCTGTGTCCCTGAATGCCAAAGCCTCCTTTCCATTTATCAAAGGCTGCTGTCTGTATTTGCCCAAGTTACTGGGACTCACAAAGGAGGACATGTCCATGCCTCCATCACAGACCAGGACAGCCTGAGTTGGAACTCTGACTAGGCCAGAGCCCATCTCAGAACCCAGGGTTAACCCTACTACACCCTTATTCTGAGTACCACCAATTGTAGCTGCACTAGGGGGAACAGTTGCCTTAGGGGCAATGGTGGATGGAGTTGAGTCTTTGGACTTTGTACAGTCACTTGTCCAATGGGTTTTCTGCTTACAGATTTTACACCATGGTTTCTTTTGGCCTTTACTTTTGTTAGATTGGGATTCCCCCAGATGAAGATTTTTGGGGACCTTGAGAAGACTTCTGGTCTTTACCCTTTTCCCCATCCTTGTCAGAGTTCTTAGAATCTTGCTTCTTTGGGTCACCACCTTGGTTCTGAACCTTCTGCCTCACCCTGGTTCTGACCCATTTGTCTGCCTTCTTTCCCAATTCTTGGGGAGAGGTCAGATCAGAGTCCACCAGGTACTGATGTAGCAACTGATTCTGACAGTTATTAAGAATCTGCTCCCTCATGATTAAGTTGTACAATCCTTTGAAATCACACACCTTACTGCCAAGTAACCAGCCCTCGAGAGCCTTAGTAGCACAATCTACAAAGTCCACCCAGACTTGATTCTGTGCCTTTTGGGTATCTCTGAACTTTATCCTATACTGTTCAGTGGTTAGGCCAAACCCCTCAATCAGTGCACTTTTCAAGATTTGGTAATCATCAGCATCCTCTTCTCTTACAGTGAGGAGCTTATCTCTACCTTTGTCTGCAAAGGAGAGCCACAAGATTGCTGCCCACTGCTCCTGGGGGACCCTCTGAACTTTACAGGCCCTTTCCAGTGCAGTAACCCATTTGTGGATGTCATCCCCACTCTGGTAGGGAGGGACAATCTTGCTTAGGTTTCTATTGTTATGAGACCTTTCCCTAGCACTAGGGAAGTTGCTGCCACCATGGGACTCTAGTCCCAACTTTCTTCTAGTTTTCTGAAGCTCTAGGGACTCCCTATCTAAAGCCAACTGCTCTCTTCTGATTCTAAGCTGAGCTTCTTCATACTTGAGCAGTCTCTCTTTCCTTTCATGAGAGGATTCCCTCCTATGAGAGGAAACAGAGGTCCCTATTGAGGTGTCAGAATGGTAAGACTCCTGAGAAGGAGATCTTGACCTTCTAGGCACACTCTCAACTCTTCCTGGTGGAATAAAGAGGAGGCCATTCTGGCCATCCTCCTCATCTGCAGGAGGAGCTGTGTTTCCCAGGTTAAGATCATTGTCATCTTCATGGTCAGCTTCAGAGGTCAGGTCATGGGTATCTTCACCCCTTGGCCTTTCCTCATCTGCTGCCCCACCCTCTCTGCCTACCCCTTCAGACCCTGTGGGCCTTCTGAGATCATCCAACAGCAGTACCTCTATGAGGCGTTGGGTGTTTGCACTTTTTCCTGTCTTCAATTTCCTAGTACTACACAATGCTCTCAATTCCAAGAATGGGAGGTTGTCATACTTGGATGGTAGAAGCCCATTGGCTTCTGGCAGGGACCCACTGGTTCCTGGCCTTGAAGACATCACTAGTGAAGTGTGGTGTATGCACTACCTACTCTAGTGTGGCCTACTAAACTCTCTTGAGTTGTAGAAAGGGTGTGCTAAGCCCTTGACATACAACTCTAAGTTCAGTAGAACTTACTGTAATTTAAGCTTGAATTATATGTACCTCAGGTACCTTTAGTGGTTTTCAGTTAGTCACTCACTTGAGATTATCTGGTAAAACAAAGGCAAGCTTGAATCCCACCGCTGCAACCAATGTGAGAAGTTGGCCTGGTATATGCTATCCACTAGTTATAGTGGGCACCTTGCACAAGTCCAAACAACCCCTTATTGATGATAGGTTAAAGACAACCTTTACTGAAAGCTATCCTAGTGGTAGCTATGGAGAGCAGCCTTCAGGCTAAGTCTTGAAGGAGTGTAAAGCTGTTTGTTTTACCAGTCTATAATCTCTTGAATGGCTAAATGAAAGGACACCACACCAGGTATATATATAAAATATAGGTATTTATTCTAAAACACACCCCCCTCGTCTCTTTATGAGGCTAGAGGTCGAAGTACACAAGTTACACTTAAAATAGCACAGTAAATTAGCACAATATACGATTAGCCCTAGGGGCGTACCAAACCATATATTAAGAAAGTGGTATAAGAACCACGACTTGACTAGACACAAGGCCTAGAGCCTGTAGAATCGCTGGGACCCCAAGGAACCACCCAAGGTAGTGAGACAGGGGACCCACGGGGGACGTGTGCAGTGTGTGAACACAGCCGCGACCTCCGTCAGCTTCTATGGGGAAAGTCGCGGTTAGAGTTTTAGAGTTTAGGGACACTTCGGAGTGGACTAGGAACAAACCCTTTTGGACTTAGATGGTTCTAGGGCCAACACCCACGGGAGCACTGGAGTACTCGTGTTACCTCACCCAGGGAAGCCGGGTGCATAGGTGTCAAATGGTGTCGGGTCGCGTCGTCATTTTCAATGGCAGCTTGCAGAGATGTGCTGCTGCCGGGAAGATGCGAAGTGTCCGAAGAGATCCAAGCCTGGATCGGAGATGTGAAGAACCTGAAAGCAGAGGGGACAGAGTCTGGGTCACTAGCCAGTGACCAGGGGCACGATAGACGAATGCCCACCGATGTCGGGTGTTTCAGATGAAAGAGGTGAAGCTTGACTCTTCAGCCATGAGGACCAGGAGGTGTCAACGACAACCAGGAGCTGGATTCAAGCTGTCCCACAAAGAATGTCGAGTGCTGCAGTGTCGGTGCCTGGATTAGACACAACAAGCCTTGGCAACAGCAACCCACGCAGGAAGAGAAAAGATGCTTCGGGACAGACCAGCAAGGTCCTGGGGACTCCCCAAGCAATGGAGAGTCAGGGCACGTCTGGAGCAACCAGGAAATCCCAATCAATATAAAGTTACCCTTCTCAGGGACCCACAAGTCGACAGACAAGGGATCGCAAAGGGACCTCAAGCGGAATCACAAAATGGCAGCCCACGGGTCACTCGGAGTGGGTAGGCCAGCAATTGTCAGTGGATTCACTGCTCGGGGTCAGGGCTACAAGTAACCCAAAGCACAGCCTCAAGGTTTGACGAGAAGCTTATGCACTTGTAAATGTGCACGGTGTCCAGGGGTTCCGGTTCCACGGTACCCACAAGGGCTATGGGTCTCAGCTTTGCTGGGGACTCGGGTCAGCCTCTGCGAAGTCTGGAAACCCACCTCCTGGGTTGCAAAGTCTTCAGCGTCCGGCGGGAGCTTCAGAGATGCAGACCGCTCAGATGCGTCTTTGGTGCCTGCCAAGCAGGGGAGTAACTCCTTTACTCCAAGGGAGATTCTTCAGTCATCTGGCGTTGAACAGATCGTCGAAGGTCCAGGATTCAGTTTCAGAGTTTTGTCCAGGGATATCTAAAGTCCTGTTGCCAGGGGTTCCTATCTTATACCCCAGGAAGGGGTTGGACTAACTCAGGGGACCCACCTATGGGAGGGTTTGGAAAGAGGGGTGGCTACACCCATATCCTTTGTCCAGTTTCGCGCCAGAGCAGGGGCTGGTAGCCCCTGCAACCGGTTTGAACTGGGCTATGCACAGGGACACCAAATGTGCCCCCAGTGCAGGACTTCAAAGCACTCTGAGAGTGCACCCACCCAGCCCCAATACACTAAAGCCTGTCTGAGAGGTGGTAACACCTCCTTGTGACAGGAAACCTATTGTCCAGGCCTCCCCTGCCGGAGTTTCGGTCAGCAGCAGGAGGCCAGACTCGTGTCTGTGGCTGCAGCATCCATTTTGTGATGCCAGGGCTCTGTTAGCTGGTACCGGGTATACCAGTGCTGTCATGTCTCTCCCTCTAGAAGGGTGGGATCATACTCCCACACCAGTTACTGGCGTGGGGGTATGATTCCAAGGTGTTTGACACCAAACACAACATGTTTCCGTGCAGCCATCCCAAAGTTAGCATTTACCGTTTGGTTATAATGCACTTAAGAGTATATGGTCAGGCTGCCTCACAGACAACCCCGGAGGATAGATTCCGAAGGCTGCAGAGGGGCTCTGCTCATGCATGGGCACCCTCTCACACAAAACCAAGCACTGTGCCTTCAGGATTGATAAGGCCTGCCATAGGGGTGACTGATAGGTTTATATGTGCAGTGATAAGGTGAGATATAGTGAACATATATCTCAGTAAGGGGTGCATGCACCACCTTACTCAGGCTGCTGTAGCAGTCCTGTGGGGTCATTTTGGAAGGCTGCCCAGGGGTGGCATAATACATGCTTCAGCCCCTGGTAGGCCTCTGGGGTACCTCTGCCCTGGGTACATAGTATACCATATACTAGGGACTTATTAGGGCACCCCAGAATCCAATCTGTGGTGTACCTAAGGTACAGGGAATCAATTTAGAGAGGAAGCAGCTAGGCTGGGGTCCTGGATAGCAGGGCCCCAGCCAGACTAAAGTAAAAAAACAGTGAAACATCAGCAAAAAGTGGGGGTAACCATAAGAAGCAGATCCTACTCTCCTACATGGATGCATTGCCTCTGCAGCGTGGCGAAACCCGGTGCATCTCATTTGGAACCACTGCACATCAGAACCAGTGCATCGCTCATGGAAGCTACGCATCACCGCCATTGTGTGGAGAAATACATTGCATCACCCCAACTGCGTGGGGATCACCGACGCATCACTGGGCTGCACCCCGCATCTCGTTGTTTGCGAACAGGAACAAGGTACTTTTGCTCAGCAGGCCGTGTGTGGGTCCTGTATCTGGCCGGCACTCCATGGCAGTCTGCCTGAACTTTTGACTTTGTCCCACTCCAGCTATTTTGGCATTTCATCTTTAAAAATTCTTATCTCAACTTCTACTGATTGGATTTTTTTCATTTTGGTCTTGTTTTATTTATAAAATTATTCTCTATTTTTCTAAAATGGTGTGAAGTCTTTTGTGGTGTTTTCACTGTGTTACTGTTTGATGTGTTGCACAAATTCTTTACACATTGCCTATTAATTTAAGCCTGACTGCTCTGTGCCAAGCTACCAGAGGGTACACACATGATAATTTATGTTGTGTTGTGACTTACCCTGACTAGGAATTGTGGTTCTTGCTTGGACAGAGTGCATACCTCTGCTAACCAGAAACCTAATTTCTAACAGTTTCCATTCAACCTACCTCATGAATATTAATGAGGTAGGTCGCTGTTTGCGACCAATTAGAAATCACAGCCATCACAGGGATGGTGGCCGGCTGAGGTCAGCAGACCACCATGCCTGTGATTGCTTTTTAATAGAGCAATCTTATTTTTTTTTTTACTGCAGCCTGTTTTTTTTAAAGGAAAACAGAATGTGTTTAAAAAGAGAAAATTGAAACTTTGAAGTTTCATTTTTAAGGGCAGGCAGTGGTCCCTGCCTGCTCTTAAAAATATTATTGTTTACATTCTCAAAGGGGAAGGGCTCCCCCTTTCCCTTTGCAAATGGGTTACCACCATTTTTAAACTGGTGGTAAGGTATTACTGTTTTGTGATAGAGCAGAGATGTTATCATTCACCTAATTCTGACAATTTTGCATAAGAAATGGTTTATTCGCCTACTTTCTAAAAGCAACAAGCGATCGTAGGACAAAATTCCAGAGGTCCTAAGGTAATTGCGAGTAATGGATAACTTAAATCTTCCAGATTTGTATACGTTTTACTTACTACATCATCTCATTCTATTGAGAGTGACCAATGGGATAGAGTGGTCTGACAAATTTGGTGATGTCAAGTGGTGTAAACCTGGAATCGATGGAGTATAATTGCCTACATTTTGAACTAAGGGGCATCTCCCCTTTACCCATCTTGCGGTACAGAGACTGAGGAGTTGGAACGTCGAGAACAAAGTGAACTGTGACAAAATACTGCATTTGCTGCCGGCTGGCATTCTATCGCAGTGGAACCTTTTCGACTGAAAGTGTTCATATCGGAGTGGCTGTGGCATTGACGCTGCAGTGCAGACAGAGGCAGACAATTCTGTCTATGAACTGGAACTGGTCATTTGGTAATTGCTGAATTTTCCTACTGGGTTGGTATGAGATTCTACTGATTTCCCCTCTAATTGGCTTCCTTAGGTTATAAGCTCCCTCAGCTGAGGAATACAGATCTCTTAATATTGAATCTCGCAGAATTTGCAAATGCTTACTAAATCTGATCTAATTTGAAATTAAGACTGCATGCTAATCCTTCGATCCTTAAACTAAAATATAATATGATAACATTTCTCTGCTGATTCTGTTTCATTTATTTGGTTTTGGCTAAACAATATTGATTTAAAAGTTAGGGGATTTAGAGTGGGTTTACAAGTAAACAGCTTCTGTTTTTGAATGTTAGCCATTATCCATTCCTTGTCCTCATATGATAATTGCTCATCCTCTTAATATTCCAACCCCTTTCAGCACTGAATAGGCTCCATCGGAGGACCTAGGAGATGGATTTGATATGGTAGCTGAGGTTAACAGGGGACAGGACACTAAGTTAAAGAAAATGAAATAATTTATGAGGCCCAGCACATTCATGCTACAACATTTGTGACCAGAATTATGTCACAAAACAGTAATACATACCTTACCGATTCGGTATTTGGGAGAGACGACCTAAACACGCCCCTTCCAAATACCAATCACAAATTTTGTACATTTGAAAAAGCATTTTTGGGTGGCAAACGGCCTGATTCTGTGAATCAGGCCATTTGAGACCCAAAAAATGCTTTGTACATCTGGCTCATTGTCTTTGAAGAAGGTGTTTATTTAGAACGTGAGACAGCAATCAAAAAGAAGTCTTCCCATAAAGGATATGTGAAAGATAATATGAATGGAGCTGTAAATTCAATGATAATAAAAGAAATTACATATTGAAAAAGGTTCCTTTTAAAGATACACAGGATCAAATGAAATTCAAAATGCCATATACTCAACATAAGACAAGATTAAAAGTGTCATACTGAACCCTGGAACTATATTATTTAATGCTACAGCTTAAAAATGTTTGCGAGACCTCATCAGCATTTCCGTGTTTGAATTGATCCCTGTTTAAGATATTAACGTTGCAATGATGTTGTTAAAGGAGATTTTCCTTTTAGAAAATCATATAGGTCAAATACCATAAAAATCAAATTACAACTTGATGAGCTCAAATGATCAAGTTACACTAAGGTTTTATGTTCAAATGTGGCAAAACGTAATTGAAAGCAATCATTACATTTTCAAGGAAGATTCCAGATTTATAAAGTTGTATCCAAACTATCAAGATGGGGAACATAACACAAAAACTTCTTCAGAGTGAATGCTGATGGAGATCATTTTGAACACCAAGACTACGGTTGTTTTCGTACTAGTTTAAATACATTGGAACACATTGGGACACAAATGTGTAGATGTAACTAATACAGAAATAGGGCATGGACGGCACCATTCTAACACACAATTTCAGCAACACGATCAGTAAGACACATACATATGGGGGCTTATTTACAAGGCCCTTGCGCCACATTTGCGTCATTTTTAACATGGGAAAAGTAACGCAAAAGTGGCGCAAGGGGCTTGTAAATCTTCCCCATGGTGTGTAAGGAAATGGGCGCATTTGCAAGAAGGTTGATGGGGGATCAACTTCAAGTATTCTTTTAATCCCTTTTATCCCTTAAATCCTTATATTCTGAACTAACCCTGAGCTAAGTAGGCAATGTACTATGCGTGGTTGCAAAATCTAAGTGATTTATACTTTTGATATGGAAGATGTAATTTATTATGTTATGAATCTAGTTGCTTTACTTTAATGTTTTGAAAGAAAAGATCACTTAATGAGTCTTCTGATGTAGAATGTAGGTGTAAATAAATTAAGAGTCTATTGACAGACCAGTGGCTCAGAAGAAGCTCTAATAAAATTGCATTTACATGGAAAATAATTACCACATTTTAAGAAAAATGTTTATATTAAATGCAATGAAATGATAATTCCGAAAGCAACTGCCCTAATTACATCTTTTATGAAACTTGTGCAGTTTCCACACAATTGTACTGTAATCTTAGACAAGCAAATTGGGGTTAGTCAATCTGATCTCATGTGTGTGGGTCAGAGCACATGCACTGAGGACTGTTTAGCACTTTCCCCATGTTAAACTAAAAATATGCCAGTACATCTATCCTAATAAAAAAAAAAACTGGGAAGAACACTAAACAATATGCTCTTTCTCTCAGTCCTAAGCACTTATTCTTGTATGAAGTGTATGTGTTTAGATGCATTTTCATGGAAATATACCGATTTACAGACAAGAATATCTAAATGGACATTATCGAGTTACATTAAAACATTTTATAGGCAGAATGTGGGGTTTCTCTTTTTGATTCACCCATTACCATTGAACATATAAGAAAGTCATTACACCATTTCAGGAACTGAAAAAAATGTAGTTCTCAGCATACTGCACTCTTTAATAGCAAACCCGAATAGAAAACTGTTTTAAAGATAGAATAGTTGTTGGTGTTTTGCGCGCTGGTTAGTTTCCAGTGCTCAGACTGGTCTGGTTAAAAATCTGACCCATGGTTTCTAGTTATAAAGTACAGCTCTTAATTTTAGCTGGATTCGTTTCTCATGCTGTGCATGCTAATTGCATTATCCCAAGTGGGTTCTAGATATCGGTAGGTGTGAAACCAATGTTACACAAGTTAATTTCATCTATGATAGTAAAGTATTCTAGAGCCGATGAGCACAACAGTTCAGTGGCGGCTCGCATAGGGCGTCCTGCGGGCCGGTGGGGCGAGGCAGGGGAGGGGCAGGGTGGGGGGGTAGTAAACTCGGACATACGACGGAACGGAGGAACATAATAATGACTTTCCTCCATTCTGTCGTATGTCCGAGTTTACTACCCCCCACCCTGCCCCTCCCCCGCCCCACCACCCCGCAGCACGCCCTATGCGAGCCGCCACTGCAACAGTCCCTTTACATGGGCCTTTTGAGACAGTGGGTGCCCGACCTTTTCCTGCCGATGTGCTAGTATCCTCTCCCTCTGATGGTTTCCTAAAACAGACTATGATCTCAGGGTGTCCAGTATCTTTTTGAACAGCTGAAGAGAGCCAGAAATAGCCTTGTATTAAGAACGGTGGGTGTGGTTAACTTCGAGGCAAAATACCCAAATATGTTTCTCTGTTTCTTGAAACCAGAATGACTTGTGTCTTCTAGACTGAAGCTCAGATGTGATAGAGGATTGATTCTGGTCTATCTTCTCCAACGCCACAAGTATGTACCAGACACTGGCATTGTGCAGGTTTAGCATCATGCTTTGATACACTTAGGATAATGTGTGTTATGTAAACTTCAGTAACGCACAACACATTTGTAAAATCACTGTAAACTTCTGATTTTTGAACGAGGTAGACATTTTATAAGACTTTGGGCCACAATGCATTTGACACAGATGAACAATCTACATTTTCACTCACTGATTGCCATGAATCATTTTAGCAGCAAAAATAAACGAATTAATGTGGTGATATTTTTCCAGTCAGAGCAAAGATATGCTGATGTTTGTGATCACAAAATTTAAGTTGTAAATTGTGATGCTGCTAAAATTTTGATTGCTGTTATGCAGTTTACTATTATTTCTTTATGCGTTTGTTTATATTATCTTATTTATGGGTACTTAGAAGCTTGACTTTGTCTGAAATTTTATGTGGAAAATAAAAATAATAAATTAAAAAATGCACATGGCATTATAGCAGGGTAATCTCTGGTTAGCATGTTTTTGTAAAATGCATTATTTTAACCAGACAATGTTTATATAATAATTTACCATAGTTTAGCCTTGTTGCGGTTATGTTTATATATTAATTTACCATAGTGTAGCATTGTTGCGGTTTATATACCTCCAAACATAAAGTAAATTCATCAAATGTGATTTAAAAAGGATTCAGTTTCCTTTGAATACTGATTATTCAAATACTTTATTGCACAGTATTCAAAGTCATTAAGGCAACCTGGACCTGTGATGGAGAAAATTATGGAGTCAAGTTTTTCTGGCTCTCAGCCTTTTCCAGAATCCCACTTACCTGACAGAGGAAGCCAGTCCATCAAGCATCATAGGTAAGAAAAGATTTTCAGCACTTTTATTTCTTATAAAACTTTGAGGGGGTTATCAAGCGATAATTTAGAGAGAGAGATGGAGCTGTTAAGAAGCAGTCATTTGTTAAGGTGAAATATTGCCAGCTAAATGCGGATTTTCTCATATTAATCCTTTGTAAGTGTGGCTAAATCTCTGATAATTGATTGTGGTATGAATTTTATGCCTCATTTAAAAGCGGGTCGGCCGAAGTATCACCATTGTGGTAGAGACTGCATCTTTGCCACACCACAGATCTGCTATTGTTGCATATATTTTCCCTCAAACTACTAACCACGTCCATGGTGGAAGGCACCTCAGGGAAAAAATTACCTATGGCAGCGCATTTGCCATCAATGCCTGCATAATGGATCTTCTATCCCATTTGTGATTCCTGAAGATTGGCTTATTGGGGAAGGTCATCTCAAGTAATCATGTAACAAATGTCCCCAGTTTCTGCCAGGGTGAGTGGGAACATTCAAGAGTTTTTCTGCCTGTGAGCTTGAAGGTGTATATGGAAGTTGTGGTCAAAATGTCTGCCTCTGGCAATGGGGTTAGAGTTGCCACCTGAGTTGTCGGTCTGAAATAGTTGGCCACTCCAGTGCCTTTGGTGTTATCAGAAGAATTGCAATTGCAGATTATGTGATATCTCCACTAATGGGAACACTGCCTCTCCCAGCACTCTAAATGAGACAGTGGAATGCATGGCAGGTAGCCAGGAAATCTATAAATTTAAGGCAGTTGTCTCATTGACAGTGACTCATAAAATGTCAAAAATCTTTATGAATCACTGTATTAAGGAATGAAGTCCCAAAACATTATTGAGGGCTGTGATAACTATCTGTAAAATGGCAACCATGCTGGGCCATGCCATGTAAGTACAGACATATTTAAATGTATGTAAAGTGTCTAATATATATTTACAGTGAGAGCAAGGATAAAATGTTGGCTTGTGCAGGCTGCACTGAAAATGACTGTATGCAAAATCAAATAACATAAGCTTGCACAAGAGCACACATGACAGTAAAACACAAGATGCCAAGGTAGGGAATGGGTTGGATCTTTTGAGAGCCATATTTACTATTTTTTGATGTGTTATGAGAAAGGGAGTGGGAAGGACAGCACCATATCTACTAAGATATTGCTTGTGCTGATGCACTTACTTGCTGCCTAGCTCCCCACAAACACCTTTGCACCATTGTGCAAGTTGTGTGCCTGATGTCTAGCATAGGTTCTGTACTGGAAGGGTATTATTCCAGTACAAAATAGTATGCTAAACATCAGTCACAGACCTTTTCACCAAGCAACAGAGCATATCTCTTAGATGAACATGAAGCTAATGCCTTTGCTCACTCAGTTGCAATACATTAATGTGGTACAATGCTGTGTTTAATCCGTGATTCCTTTTTCCCTTGGAGTGTTGCCCAAAGAGAGCATTTGCATATGCTTATCTTAAACTACAAGACTGTGGCATTGATGATTACACACAAGCATGGCTATGCCTATTCTCAACAACAATGGATTGAAATTATCTGTTTAAGTGAATTGCTTTAAATTGGCCTTCTGACTATCATCACAGAAAATGACATGGCTGGGACAGCCAATAATATGAATGTTTCAAAAGACTAATGGGCTACCTAATAATTGTTTACATTTAGTTGCCTTTAAAGAATATTTCCAGAAACCAATAATGAGGTCTGTATAGGTGTTCAGTGTTGCTATTTTAGCTAAGGAGCCAAGGGTAAGATGTACACACAATAGTAATAGTAATTACCAAATAGCGCTTTTTTGTTAATTGCTATTTGGTAATCGCTATTACTAATGTACAAAGGGGGGATTGAGCCCCTATTCCTTAAATAGTGATTCATAGTAGGTTGCAAATAGACCTACCTCATGGATATTAATGAGGTCGTTTTATTTTATTAGCAGGCAATGGTCCAATGGACCACTGCCTGCTCTTAAAAATTATTTTTTCAACCATTCTCAAAGGGAAGGGGTCCCTTGGGGACTGCTTCCCATTTGCGAATTGGTTACCACCATCTTTGACTTGGCAGTAAAGTGCAAATGTTTTGCAACTGCATTTTGGTCACAAAACATTTGTACATCGAATGTATATCGGTATTTGCAAGGGACGCCCTAAATACTCTTCTTCCAAATGCCCATTCGCAAACCTGAATTACCATTGGGTAGCAGGTCACTGAGTCTCAATTAGGGCATTGTACATTTGGAAAGGCCTTTTTGTGTTGGCAAACTGCCCTTTTCTGCAAATAGGGCCATTTGCAACCACAAAAAGACTTTGTATCCCTAGCCACAAGTTTTCATTGAAAATAATCTTGAGCTCATATATATATATATACATACATACATATATACAGATATATATATTCACTGAAAAAACCATAGGTTTCAGGCACGTTATAGTTAGAAATTAGCATTTAAAAAACCTTAGAAATTCACTAAAAAACCACAGGTTTCAGGGACGTTATAGTTAGTTGGACATTTCACTCGTACAAAACCATAGAAATTCTGCCGTTATAGTTAGTTCAGCTAACTATAACTCGCGCCCGCAATGCACTGCTGATGACATCACATATTACATCATTCATGACATGGTCAGTGACATCACTGATGACATCACTGATAACATCTCAAATGACATCACTGATGACATCACTGATGACATCACTGATGACATCATCCATGTGAAAATCTGAAGCACCTCCTCACACTCTAATATAACCTTTGATACATCCACTGTAAAATACAGACTACCCTTTTCGAAACCATCGACACACCAAAACCAGTTACTACATACGCACTCACTGATTCCTAGGTCTACACACACATCCACTCATTCACCCATACAATCACTCATACATGCAGTCACTCATCAATACAACACTATCATAAGCACTCATACACCTATACAGACACTCACACACCACCACTCATCCAGAGTTACTCACACACCTAGTCAGTCATGCAAAGAATCAATCACACTTCCATTTACTGACCTATACAGTTATACACACACCACATCAGTTATTCAAACAGAAACAAACGCATACTTACTCTCTTATACAATCACTGATACAAGTACACACTCATCCATACAGCCACTCTCACAATCACTGACTCTCACGTATAGTCATTTATATACTCCAACTCTCACATACACTGCCTTTTACATATGTAGTTACTTGGACATGTACCACTGAGACATCCATTCACTCACCAACACACCCATGCACACACTCACCCACCCATACAGCTGTTTCCACATGCACTGTTGAACCCATACCCCCAGTGAATCAACCACTCACACATCTATGCACAGAGTCACACACCTCCCACCCACCCACACACATTCTCAGGCACCCATACAAATACTCAGGCAAGCAATCAATAACCCATATAGACACTCATGCAGCTACTGACCAACCCATGCAGCAGCTTATACAACAACAGACAGACTGATAGAGACATTCACACAGTTTAGTCACTAACCCATGCACTCAGTAAGACATATGTAATCACTCACTTAAACATTCAGTCACACACCTACTAAATCCTCCATCCACACACTTATACACCCAATCATTCTTCAATACACCTTGGCATATATATAATACATATTTAAACTTTAAAGAAACACACAGTCACTGGATGATGTCATCAGTGATGCCATCAGTGATGTCATTTGAGATGTCATCAGTGATGTCATCAGTGATGTCACTGACCATGACATGAATGATGTAATATGTGACGTAATCAGCAGTGCATTGCGGGGGCGCGAGTTATAGTTAGCTGAACTAACTATAACGGCGGAATTTCTATGGTTTTGTACGAGTGAAATGTCCAACTAACTATAACGTCCCTGAAACCTGTGGTTTTTTCAGTGAATTTCTAAGGTTTTTTAAATGCTAATTTCTAACTATAACGTGCCTGAAACTTATGGTTTTTTCAGTGAATTTGAATGGTTTTTTAAATGCTAATTTCTAACTATAACGTCCCTGAAACCTATGGTTTTTTCAGTGAATTTCAATGTTTTTTTAAACGAAAATTTCTAATTAAAATGTACCTCAATCCTATGGGTTTTTCAGTGAATTTCTAAGGATTTATAAATGCTAATTTCTAACTATAACATCCCTATTAAGTCCCCTTGAATCCTGAAGGTCCCTGGTGGCCAAGTAGCCCACCAGGTACCTCCAGTAAGCGCCACAGAGCTGCGTTGCAGAGAGGTGTTCCTAGGCCATGCCACTTTTTACACCACGCTGCAAACGCGGCTTCTGGCGCACTGCTGCTCAGACGATGAAGTCCACTTGTGTCCTGAGGTCCTCAGGAAACAAGAGGACCTCATCGCCCCACCAGCAGTGCACCAGAAGCCGGGTTTGCAGAGTGGTGTAAAAAGGGGTGTGGCCTCGGACCACCTCTCTGCAACGCAGCTCTGTGGTGCTTACTGGAGGTACCTGGTGGGCTGGTTGGCCCCCAGGGTCCCTCAGGATTCAAGGGGACTTGATCCCCCAATTTACAATGCGCCAGGGGGTGTGTTTGCACACTTGTCATATCAGGCCCCACCCCCTCCCTGCACCACTGTGCAAATGCACCCCCTGGCGCGTTGTAAGTTGGGGGATTAAATCCCCTTGAATCCTGAGGGTCCCTGGGGGCCAACTAGCCCACCAGGTACCTCCAGTAGGCGCCACAGAGCTGAGTTGCAGAGAGGTGTTCCGAGGCCACTCCCCTTTTTACACCACGCTGCAAATGCGGCTTCTGGCGCACTGCTGCTCGGACGATGAAGTCCACTTGTGTCCTGAGGTCCTCAGGACACAAGAGCACCTCATCGCCCCACCAGCAGTGCACCAGAAGCCGTGTTGCAGAGAGGTGTAAAAAGGGGCGTGGCCTCAGACCACCTCTCTGCAACGCAGCTCTCTGGCGCATACTGGAGGTACCTGGTGAGCTAGTTGGCCCCCAGGGACCCTCAGTATTCAAGGGGAATTAATTCCCCAACTTACAACGCGCCAGGGGGCGCGTTTGCACAGTGCTGCAGGGAGGGGGCGGGGCCTCCGGCGAGTTGCCGGTTCCTCTTTTTTTTTTTTTTTGTTATGGGAGGGTGCTGCTTGTCCCCCTTCCCTGGGCCACTTTTGGCCCCGGGGACCCCATCCCCCGGGGCCTGGCAGCCTTTTTAAAAAAAAAAAAAAAATGTTGGGAGGGGGACCACGTGGCCCCCCTCCAGAGGCCAATTGTGGCCCCGGGGACCCCATCCCCCGGGGCCTGGCCAGACTTTTATTTTTTTTTGGGGGAGGGGGGCCGCGTGGCCCCCCTCCTCAGGCCATTTATGGCCCCGGGGACCCCATCCCCCGGGGCCGGCCTTTCCGTGTTTTTTTTTATTATAAAAATTTTATTTATAGGGGAGGGGGGCCGCGTGGCCCCCCTCCTCAGTCCATTTATGGCCCCGGGGACCCCATCCCCCGGGGCCGGCCTTTCCGTGTTCTTTTTTTATAATAAAAATTTTAATTATAGGGGAGGTGGGCCACGTGGCCCCCCTCCCAGGCCACTTCTGGCCCCAGGGACCCCATCCCCCGGGGCCTGGCTGCTCCGTTGGGGACCGTGGTGGGAGCCCCAATGCCCCCACGGTCCCGCCTGCTCCCCGCGTCCTGTGGGAGCCGGCATTGCTTCTCCACAAGGGGAGCTGCTGACATGCAGCTCCCCTTGTGGAAAAGCAATCCTGCTCTGCTACATTGAAGCGAGAGCAGGTTTCCCTGCTCTCGCTTCAATGAAGCAAGCAGAGTTTGCTATGACAGGGCGGGAGCCGCACGGCTCCCGCCCTGCCATAGCAAACAGCAGTGTCCCGGGGTGGGCACCCCAGGACACTGCACGAGCCGGCCCTGGGGGGTGGCGGTCCCAGGGCCATCGAGGGCTCCTGGAGGGGGGCCGCGCAGCCCCCCTACCTCCATTTCAAAGCCCCGGGGAGGTGGTGGTCCCCGGGGTCCGGGGGTCCGCTACGGACCCCGCATTTTTAATTAGAAATGTGCCCCAGGGAGGTGGTTGTCCCCAGGGCGTGTGGGGGGGCTTTCCCCCCCACACATCTTTAAAATACCTCAACAGAGCCCCGGGGAGGTGGCGGTCCCCGGGGCAGCGTGGGGGGATTGGGACCCCCCATGCATTTTTTTTACAGCCCCGGGGAGGTGGCGGTCCCTGGGGCTGTGGGCTCCCCCGCGGGCCCCTGCTATTATTTTTTGGGCCATGCCCCCGGGACCTGGCCCACCTGGGGGGCTCATTTAAATGAAGCGCAGGAGCCCGCGCTCCATTTTTTAAAAAATGTCGGCGGGATTTGCGACCCCAACGCGAATTGCGCCATTTTTTTAAAAAAACAAATGCTTTTTTTGGCCCTGGGGGTCCTTGTGGGACCCCCTGAGCAGGCCTAGGGGGTCAGGGTGTTTCTATCCTGCCCCTTTTTCTTCATTTTTCACTTTGTTTTACTGTTTTCTTGTGACACGGTTCTACCGAGTCACAAGATGGCTGCCAACACTTCCTGGTTTGGAGTGTTGGCAGCCAATGAGAATGAAGCTCGTGCTCGGGAGGGTTCGCGAACCTATCGCGCCCACAGATATCGATATTTTTTTCTTTTTCTAATTTCTCAGCAACTACTGAACGGATTTACACAATTTAACAAAAAGGGATCTTTCTGAACCAAGACCTACCTTTTTGCCAAATTTGGTGTAATTCCGTTCAGCAGTTCGGATTGTAGCTTTGTCTAAAGTTTCCTATGGAAAATTACATGGGGAAGACGCGTTTTGTGACCACCCTTTTTTCTCGGCCCTCGCTTGAAGACTCCCCCTAAAACTTTTAAGACAGGAGCTGACCGGAGCGCCCCACTAGTTTTGAAAATTTCACGAAGATTCGTCAACTGGCGCCAAAGTTATTCCGAAAAAAAACGCTTTTTGAATCGAAACAAGGTCCTAACTATAACTACCTACTGGCGACCGCCAGTAATATATATATATATATATATATATATATATATATATATACATACATACATACATACATACATCACTCGAAAGTTCCCCAGATCTTTAGAGACGCCACTCCAAGGGTTTCCAACCTCTTTATTTCAGGAAACTGCGCATTACAACTGTTCAAGGAAGAGTCCCGACGCGTTTCGAAGCACCTGCTTCTTATTCATGGGACGGCAATATATCAAGTGACGGAAAGCTGCAGCCATCTTTATCCAATACGCATGCGCTCCCTGGTAAGTACACGCCAGCAGTGCCCATCCAGGACACCTGGTAAAAAGTATACCCTACGGTGAGCTACTGAGGCTTAAACGCATTTGTAGCAATGATAGGGACCTCCAGTTAGCTCAAAATGAGTGCATTAAAAGATTTAGAGAGAGGGGCTACAGTCAAAAATGTCTAGAAGTAGCACTTATAAAAAGCAATCAAGAATCAAGGGCAATGCTTCTCAAAACTAAATCAGAGATGGAAGAAACTAAAGAAACCAATAGTTTCAGGTTCATTTTAAAATATAATCAGCAGGAGGTTGCTGTAAGAAAAATCATAAAGAAAAATTGGTACCTAATCAAACAGGACCCGATAATTGGCACCATAGCCCCGAAAAGGCCTGCCATAACTTATCGCAGGGGCAGATCCATGAAGGATGCCTTAGTAAAAAATGACCCATTTTGCCCCGTGAACAAAAATACATGGTTGTCTGAAAGATTTGGCTTTTACAAATGCAAAACCTGTAAAGCGTGCCAACACGGTGTCAATATTACAAGCTATAAGGCTCCTTTTGGAGATATTGAGAGGAGGATAGACAAAGTGCTTAACTGTAAAACTGACCATGTGGTGTATGTGCTGGAGTGCCCATGTAAATTAAAATATGTTGGTAGCACTATTTTACAGGATCACAAAATCAATCAATCAATCAATCACAGAATTTGTAGAGCGCACTACTTACCCGTGAGGGTCTCAAGGCGCTGGGGAGAGGGAAGGGGGGGGGGTGCTGCTACTGGTCGAACAGCCAGGTCTTGAGTAGCCTCCTGAAGGTCAGCAGGTCTTGGGTCTGTCGTAGGCTTAGTGGAAGGGTGTTCCAGGTCTTGGCGGCGAGGTGTGAGAAGGATCTGCCGCCGGTGGTTGTTCTTCGAATGCGAGGGACGGTGGCGAGGGAGAGGTCGGCGGAGCGGAGCTGGCGGTTGGGGACGTAGAAGAAGAGTCGTCTGTTGAGGTAGGCTGGGCCAGTTTTGTGGAGTGCCTTGTGTGCGTGGATGAGGAGTTTGAAGGTGATCCTCCTGTCGACAGGGAGCCAGTGCAGGTTCCTCAAGTGGGGGGTGATGTGGCTGTGGCGTGGTACGTCGAGGATCAGGCGTGCGGAGGCGTTTTGTATGCGTTGCAGTCGCTTGATGAGCTTGGCCGGGGCTCCCGTGTAGAGGGCATTCCCATAGTCAAGTCTGCTACTGACGAGGGCCTGGGTGACTGTTCTTCTTGTGTCTGTCGGGATCCACCTGTAGATTTTGCGAAGCATGCGGAGGGTGTTGAAGCAGGAGGAGGAGACTGCGTTGACTTGCTTGGCCATGGAGAGCGTTGAGTCGAGGATGACTCCCAGGTTGCGTGCGTGGTCGGTGGGTGTCGGGGCTGCTCCCAGCGTCGTTGGCCACCAGGAGTCGTCCCAGGCTGAGGGGTTGGAGCCGAGGATGAGGACCTCCGTCTTGTCCGTGTTCAGCTTTAGTCGGCTGATCTTCATCCAATCGGCGATGGCCTTCATTCCTTCATGGAGATTGGCTTTGGCGGCGAGGGGGTCCTTGGTGAGGGAGAGGATCAGTTGAGTGTCGTCGGCGTAGGAGATAATGTTGAGGTCGTGCTGTCTGGCGATGCGTGCGAGCGGGGCCATGTAGATGTTGAACAGTGTTGGGCTGAGGGAAGATCCCTGGGGTACGCCGCAGATGATCTCGGAGGCTTCGGATCGGAAAGGTGGGAGGCGGACTCTCTGGGTTCTGCCGTCGAGGAAGGAGGTGGTCCATTCCAGGGCCTTGTCTCGGATCCCTGTGTCGTGGAGGCGTGCACGTAGAGTGCGGTGGCAGACAGTGTCGAAGGCGGCGGAGAGGTCCAGCAGGATGAGGGCTGCGGTCTCACCATTGTCCAGCAGGATCCTGATGTCGTCGGTGGCGGCGATGAGGGCAGTCTCAGTGCTGTGGTTGCTGCGGAACCCTGATTGGGATGGGTCCAGGATGCTGTTTTCTTCGAGGTATCGGGTTAGCTGTTTGTTGACGATCTTCTCGATGACCTTGGCTGGGAACGGAAGCAGGGAGATGGGCCGGAAGTTCTTGAGGTCTCTCGGGTCCGCCTTGGGTTTTTTGAGTAGGGCGTTGATCTCTGCGTGTTTCCAGCTCTCTGGGAAGGTCGCGGTCTCGAAGGAGAGATTGATGACGTTGCACAGGTGGGGTGCGATGGAGCTGCTGGCTTTGTTGAAGATGTGGTGCGGGAAAGGGTCTGACGGGGAGCCGGAGTGTATTGTGCTCATGGTCTTGATGGTGTCCTCGATGTTCACGCTGGCCCAGGCTGGCAGGGGGTCGTGGTCGATGGTGTGTGGCGGGTCTGGTGCATCGATCTTAGTTGGGGCTGTCTGGGTGTTGAAGCTGTCGTGGATGTCAGCGATCTTGCGGTGAAAGAAGGTGGCGAGGGCATCGCACAGGGGTTGCGACGGTGGGATGACGTTGGTGTTGGAGCTGGGTACTCCAGCACATACGAGCAATTAAAAATAAAGACACCATATACCCAGTGGCTCGCCATTTTAGTGAAAAACATGAAGGCAATCCCAAAGATCTCAAGTATTATTTGATTGACTGTATTCCAGTCAACAAAAGAGGGGGCGATCGTGAGAAAGCCCTCCGCAAATTAGAGATGCAATACATCTTAAATCTCGACACTAAACAGCCAAATTGATTGAATGCCACTGAGGAACTTCATACCAGTCTAATTTTCTGAAATTCACAAGTTTAGACAAATGAGGCATGGAGTGTAGTCAGTTTTAACCTAACTTCTCCGAGTACAAATTTAAACTCAAATTTAAATTCTAAAAGAATTTTAAAATACAGCAACCATCTGTGAACATCTGTTGAGCCAATGAATCACACTTAGATACCCGGGTTCTTTCTTTTTGCAAGATGTGTCTAATAAAGTATATTAGTAAATAACTTTGAAGTAACTATAGATTAAATCATTCAGTTTGCCCTTAACATTTTAAGTCAATATTTTTTCTAGACCGCTTAAATAGAATTTTTAACATATTCAGGTTTTAAACTTTTTTCATTCACTTTTTTTATTCTCTCTTATTTTCTCTGGTTATAATAGATAGTTTAAGGCAGACATCACGATAGAGGTGCAAACACGTTTTATTTATTTTTAGAAACCAAACATAGATAACGACAATATATATCATATACATAAGGGGGAAAAGGGTACTAATAAATGGTACTAACTTCCAAAAAGCATTTGAGCCATGACTAAGAAATGTATTAGAACCGATTTTCAATGTAATATTTATGTATTTATATATTTATTGAATTTTATATGTATTTATATATTTATATATATATGTATTTAAGGAGAGAAAAATCATCGGTGTAAATAGCATTTATGCAGGAGCTATATTGTCAATTTTGATTGTTCGGATATGTCATCTTTATTTATTTATTTATTTATTTATGAGCACTGTGCACTTTAAGAAGGTTGTCACGTGACACAATTGTAAATAGTATTTAAATAACTGCCTAAACTACCAGCGCGTCATGTGATCAAGTCCCCTAGAGGGACGAAACGCGTCATGGCAGCAGCATTGTTTGGGGAGCACAAATAAACACTGCAAATTGAAGACTGATGAGGTCCGCGCTCTTTCTTTGTGCCTGGTGAAACTGACACGCGGTGAAGGAGTTTGGTGAATATATATATATATACATACATACATACATACATACATACATCACTCGAAAATTCCCCAGATCTTTAGAGACGCCACTCCGCAAGAAAGGGTTTCCAACCTCTTTATTTCAGGAAACTGCGCATTACAACTGTTCAAGGAAGAGTCCAGACGCATTTCGAAGCACCTGCTTCTTCTTCATGGGACGGCAATACATCAAGTAACGGAAAGCTGCAGCCATCTTTATCCAATATGCATGCGCTCCCTGGTGAGTAGCATGCTGGTAGTTGCAGTTAAATTATTCCCCTTTGGTGGAGTCCGTAACTTGAACTCAGTTCTTTATGCCATTTCTATATTTTTTAAGCCCTCCGGTGGGCTACAGGCGTAGTGATCAGTTCCAATTTGTAAGCTTTCTCGCGCTGCGTACAGGCTGACAATTGGCAACCATGCAGCCCCGCTATCACATTCCCAGTGGGTGGTGCATCTCCCGCGGCTTGAGGGTGCCGCGCAAAACATCACTCGAAAGTTCCCCAGATCTTTAGAGATGCCTCTCCGCAAGAAAGGGTTTCCAACCTCTTTATTTCAGGAAACTGCGAATTACAACTGTTCAAGGAAGAGTCCAGACGCATTTCGAAGCACCTGCTTCTTCTTCATGGGACGGCAATACATCAAGTAACGGAAAGCTGCAGCCATCTTTATCCAATACGCATGCGCTCCCTGGTGAGTAGCATGCTGGTAGTTGCAGTTAAATTGTTCCCTTTCGGTGGAGTCCGTAACTTGAACTCAGTTCTTTATGCCATTTCTATATTTTTTAAGCCCTCCAGTGGGCTACAGGCATAGTGATCAGTTTCAATTTGTAAGCTTTCTCGCGCTGCGTACAGGCTGTCAATTGGCAACCATGCAGCCCCGCTATCACATTCCCAGCAGGTGTGCATCTCCCGCGGCTTGAGGGTGCCGCGCAAAACATCACTCGAAAGTTCCCCAGATATTTAGAGGCGCCACTCCGCAAGAAAGGGATTCCAACCTCTTTATTTCAGGAAACTGTGCATTACAACTGTTCAAGGAAGAGTCCCGACGCGTTTCGAAGCACCTGCTTCTTCTTCATGGGACGGCAATACATCAAGTGACGGAAAGCTGCACCCAATGAGAATGAACCTCGCGCTCGGGAGGGTTCGCGAACCCACCGCGCCCACAGATAGCGATATATTTTCTTTTTCTAATTTCTCAGCAACTACTGAATGGATTTACACAATTTAACATAAAGGGATCTTTCTGAACCAAGACCTACCTTTTTGCCAAATTTGGTGTAATTCCGTTCAGCAGTTCGGGCTGTAGCTTTGTCTAAAGTTTCCCTATGGAAAATTACATGGGGAAAATGCGTTTTGTGACCACCCTTTTCTCTCGTCCCTCGCTTGACGAATCCCCCTGAAACTTTTAAGACAGGAGCTGACCGGAGCGCCCCACTAGTTTTGAAAATTTCGCGAAGATTCGTCAACCGGCGCCAAAGTTATTCCGAAAATAAAAAACGCTTTTTGAATCGAAACAAGGTCCTAACTATAACTACCTACTGGCGACCACCAGTATTATCTACTGGCGGTCGCCAGTAGATAGTTATAGTTACAACCTATTATCCATAGGAAATCCGCGACATTCTATTTGAAATAACTCTCTTGCCGGTTGACGTACCTTCGCAAAATTTTCAAACTTTGTGGCCCGCTCCGGTCCGCTCCTACCCTGAAAGTCTCGGGGGATTCGTCAAGCGGGGGCCGAGAAAAAGGGGGTCCCAAAACGCGTTTTCCCCATGCAATTTTCCATAGGAAACTTTAGACACGGCTACAGCCTGAACTGCTGAACGGAATTACACCAAATTTGGCAAAGAGGTAGTTCTTGGTTCAGAAAGAACCCTTTTTGTTAAATGGTGTAAATCCGTTCAGTAGTTGCTGAGAAAATCAAAAGAAAAAAGATAGGTATATCTAGGGCCGCGGATCCTCCCGAGCACGAGCTTTATGTTAATTGGCTGTCAACACTCCAAATCAGGAAGTGTTGGCAGCCATTTTGTCCCTCGGTAGAACCGAGGGACAGAAACAAGTGCGCAAAGCGCACAAAGGGGCAGGGTAGAAACACCCTGACCCCTAGGTCTGCTCAGGGGTCCCACAAGGACCCCTGGGCAAAAAAATTTTTTTTTTTTTTTAAATCGGCAGGATGCGCTCAGGGAGCGCGAACACTGCCGAAAATCGAAGCGCGGTCTCCCGCGCTTCGATGTAGCTGACCCCCGGATGGGCCAAGTCCCGGGGGCATGCTGGGGGGTTAATTTTATGTGTGGGGGCCTCTAAGGGCCCCCAAGCCCCGGGGACCACCACCCCCGGGGCTTTATGGATAATGGTGCGGGAGGGCTCTGAGCCCTCCTGCAGCCCCGGGGACCACCACCTCCCCGGGGCTTCTTTTTATATTTGAAAAACCTGTGTGGGGGGCTCCAGCCCCACACGCCCGGGACCACCACCTCCCGGGGCACTAAGAAAAATGAAAATGGGGGTCCGTTTTGGACTCCCAAGCCCCGGGGACCACCACCTCCCCGGGGCTTTCTCGATGTAGGGAGGGGGCCGCGCAGCCCCCTCCTGGAGCCTGTGGTGGCCCTGGGGACCGCCACCCCCAGGGCCGGCTCCTGCAGTGTCCCGGGTGCCTACCCCCGGGACACTGCTGTTTGCAATGACAGGACGGGAGCCTCGCGGCTCCCGTCCTGTCATTGCAAACTTGCTTTGGATATTGGAAGAGAGAGCAGGAAACCTGCTCTCTCTTCCAATATCCAAAGCCGATTAGCTTTTCCACATGGGGAGCTGCATCTTAGCAGCTCCCCATGTGTAGCACGCCGGCTCCCGTAGGACACGGGGAGCCGGCGGGACTGTGGGGGGATTGGGGACCCCCCACAGTCCCCAACCAGAGGCCAGGCCCCGGGGGATGGGGTCCCCGGGGCAAGTAGTGGCTCGGGAGGGGGCCACGCAGCCCCCTCCCCAAAGTAAAAATTTTTTTAAAAATTAAAAAAAAAGTGCAAGGCCGGCCCCGGGGATGGGGTCCCCGGGGCCTTAAATGGCCTGAGGAGGGGGCCACGCAGCCCCCCTCCAAATAAAAACAAAAAGAGGCCATGCCCCGGGGATGGGGTCCCCGGGGCCAATACAGGCCCAGGGAAGGGGGGCCACGCGGCACTCCTTTCCCGTTTTCTTTTTTTAATTTTAATTTAAAGGATAGGGGTAAGGCCCTGGGGGATGGGGTCCCCAGGGCCTAAAAATAGGAAAAAGGAAGGGGGCTACACGGCCCCCCTTCAGGGGAAAAACGATCGGGCCCGCAGGCCCCGCCCCCTTCCTTCACCACTCTGCAAACGCGCCCCTGGCGCGTTTGCAGAGGGGGAACGATCCCCTTCAATACTGGGGGTCCCTGGGGGCCAACTAGCCCACCAGGAACCTCCAGTATGCGCCAGGGGGCTGCCTTGAAGAGAGGTGTACAGAGGCCACGCCCCTTTTACACCTCTCTGCAACGCAGCTCTGTGGCGCTTTTGGAGGAACATAGTGGGCTAGTTGGACTCCAGGGACCCTCAGGATTCAAGGGAGTTAATCCCCCGACTTAAAACGCGCCACGGGGCGCATTTGCACAGTGGTGAAGGGAGGGTGGGGCTTCAGGTGACATGTGTGCAAACAGGTCCCGTGGCGCGTTTTAAGATGGGGAATTAAATCCTCTTCAATCCTGAGGGTCCCTGGGGGCCAACTAGCCCAACAGGTACGTCCAGAAAGCGCGACAGAGCTGCGTTGCAGAGAGGTGTAAAAGGGGTGTGGCCTCTGTACATGTCTCTGCAACGCAGCCCCCTGGCGCATACTGGAGGTTCCTGGTGGGCTAGTTGGCCAGTAGGGACCCTCATGATTCAAGGGGACTTAATCCCCCAACTTAAAACGCACCACGGGGCGCGTTTGCACACATGTCACCTCAAGCCCCGCCCCCTCCCTTCACCATTGTGCAAATATTCCTCTAAAATCAGCCGAAATACGAATTCCGATTTACTCACCTGTTATCAGGAGAGACCTTAGTGCTGCATCTTTCAGCCCAGTACTGATCCTCAAAAGGAATTTTAACCGTACTTACCGGTAACTTGAATTTCCTTCATAGGCTAACATTGACTAGTTTCACTTGGAAATTCTTCTAAGTGTGGAGTTTTGGAACTTTAAAATATTCCTCTAAAATCAGCCGAAATACGAATTCCGATTTACTCACCTGTTATCAGGAGAGACCTCAGTGCTGCATCTTTCAGCCCAGTACTGGTCCTGAAAAGTAATTTTAACCGTACTTACCGGTAACTTGAATTTCCTTCATAGGCTAACATTGACTGGTTTCACTTGGAAATTCTTCTAAGTGTGGAGTTTTGGAACTTTAAAATATTCCTCTAAAATCAGCCGAACTACGAATTCCGATTTACTCACCTGTTATCAGGAGAGACCTCAGTGCTGCATCTTTCAGCCCAGTACTGATCCTCAAAAGTAATTTTAACCGTACTTACCAGTAACTTGAATTTCCTTCCATAGGATATCATTGCCTGCTTTTTGCTGAAAAAGTTTCTGTTGATTTTTGAAACATACAAATATTCCTCTAAAATCAGCCGAAATCCGAATTCTGATTTACTCACCTGTTATCAGGAGAGACCTCAGTGCTGCATCTTTCAGCCCAGTACTGGTCCTGAAAAGTAATTTTAACCGTACTTACCGGTAACTTGAATTTCCTTCATAGGCTAACATTGACTAGTTTCACTTGGAAATTCTTCTAAGTGTGGAGTTTTGGAACTTTAAAATATTCCTCTAAAATCAGCCGAAATACGAATTCCGATTTACTCACCTGTTATCAGGAGAGACCTCAGTGCTGCATCTTTCAGCCCAGTACTGGTCCTGAAAAGTAATTTTAACCATACTTACCGGTAACTTGAATTTCCTTCATAGGCTAACATTGACTGGTTTCACTTGGAAATTCTTCTAAGTGTGGAGTTTTGGAACTTTAAAATATTCCTCTAAAATCAGCCGAAATACGAATTCCGATTTACTCACCTGTTATCAGGAGAGACCTCAGTGCTGCATCTTTCAGCCCAGTACTGATCCTCAAAAGTAATTTTAACCGTACTTACCGGTAACTTGAATTTCCTTCATAGGCTAACATTGACTGGTTTCACTTGGAAATTCTTCTAAGTGTGGAGTTTTGGAACTTTAAAATATTCCTCTAAAATCAGCCGAACTACGAATTCCGATTTACTCACCTGTTATCAGGAGAGACCTCAGTGCTGCATCTTTCAGCCCAGTACTGATCCTCAAAAGTAATTTTAACCGTACTTACCAGTAACTTGAATTTCCTTCCATAGGATATCATTGCCTGCTTTTTGCTGAAAAAGTTTCTAAGTGTTGATTTTTGAAACATACAAATATTCCTCTAAAATCAGCCGAAATCCGAATTCTGATTTACTCACCTGTTATCAGGAGAGACCTCAGTGCTGCATCTTTCAGCCCAGTACTGATCCTCAAACTAATTTTAACCGTACTTACCAGTAACTTGAATTTCCTTCCATAGGATATCATTGCCTGCTTTTTGCTGAAAAAGTTTCTGTTGATTTTTGAAACATACAAATATTCCTCTAAAATCAGCCGAAATCCGAATTCTGATTTACTCACCTGTTATCAGGAGAGACCTCAGTGCTGCATCTTTCAGCCCAGTACTGGTCCTGAAAAGTAATTTTAACCGTACTTACCGGTAACTTGAATTTCCTTCATAGGCTAACATTGACTAGTTTCACTTGGAAATTCTTCTAAGTGTGGAGTTTTGGAACTTTAAAATATTCCTCTAAAATCAGCCGAAATACGAATTCCGATTTACTCACCTGTTATCAGGAGAGACCTCAGTGCTGCATCTTTCAGCCCAGTACTGGTCCTGAAAAGTAATTTTAACCATACTTACCGGTAACTTGAATTTCCTTCATAGGCTAACATTGACTGGTTTCACTTGGAAATTCTTCTAAGTGTGGAGTTTTGGAACTTTAAAATATTCCTCTAAAATCAGCCGAAATACGAATTCCGATTTACTCACCTGTTATCAGGAGAGACCTCAGTGCTGCATCTTTCAGCCCAGTACTGATCCTCAAAAGTAATTTTAACCGTACTTACCAGTAACTTGAATTTCCTTCCATAGGATATCATTGCCTGCTTTTTGCTGAAAAAGTTTCTAAGTGTTGATTTTTGAAACATACAAATATTCCTCTAAAATCAGCCGAAATCCGAATTCTGATTTACTCACCTGTTATCAGGAGAGACCTCAGTGCTGCATCTTTCAGCCCAGTACTGGTCATGAAAAGTAATTTTAACCGTACTTACCGGTAACTTGAATTTCCTTCATAGGCTAACATTGACTGGTTTCACTTGGAAATTCTTCTAAGTGTGGAGTTTTGGAACTTTAAAATATTCCTCTAAAATCAGCCGAAGTACGAATTCCGATTTACTCACCTGTTATCAGGAGAGACCTCAGTGCTGCATCTTTCAGCCCAGTACTGATCCTCAAAAGTAATTTTAACCGTACTTACCGGTAACTTGAATTTCCTTCATAGGCTAACATTGACTGGTTTCACTTGGAAATTCTTCTAAGTGTGGAGTTTTGGAACTTTAAAATATTCCTCTAAAATCAGCCGAAATACGAATTCCGATTTACTCACCTGTTATCAGGAGAGAACCCAGTGCTGCATCTTTTAGCCCAGTACTGATCCTCAAAAGTAATTTTAACCGTACTTACCAGTAACTTGAATTTCCTTCCATAGGATATCATTGCCTGCTTTTTGCTGAAAAAGTTTCTAAGTGTTGATTTTTGAAACATACAAATATTCCTCTAAAATCAGCCGAAATCCGAATTCTGATTTACTCACCTGTTATCAGGAGAGACCTCAGTGCTGCATCTTTCAGCCCAGTACTGGTCCTGAAAAGTAATTTTAACCGTACTTACCAGTAACTTGAATTTCCTTCCATAGGCTAACATTGACTGGTTTCACTTGGAAATTCTTCTAAGTGTGGAGTTTTGGAACTTTAAAATAGTCCTCTAAAATCAGCCGAAATACGAATTCCGATTTACTCACCTGTTATCAGGAGAGACCTCAGTGCTGCATCTTTCAGCCCAGTACTGATCCTCAAAAGTAATTTTAACCGTACTTACCAGTAACTTGAATTTCCTTCCATAGGAATCCATTGTCTGGTTTTCAGCAGAAAAGTTTCAAAGTGTCGATTTTCACAAACTACAAATATTCCTAAAAAATCGCCTGTATGACTTAAACGCATTCTTTCAACTGTTTACAGGAGATGCACCAGTGCTGGATCCAGGATCCAACACTGAGTAAGAAAAAGTAACGATAACAGTTTTTAACTTCTAAGTGAATTTCCTTCCATAGGATAACATTGGTGATTCTATGAGAAAAAGTTTCTAAGTGTGAACTTTTAAAGTACAATAATATTCCTTAAAAATCACGACTGTAACCAAAACGCTTTTACTCAACTGTTTACAGGAGATGTCCCAGGACTGAATCTAGGATCCAGTACTGTGGTTAGAAAAGTAATCCATAAAGTAACTAATTGCATTTAACTAGAAATTCACATTGAGCTGAATGTTGCATTGTGTTTGAAAATGTGTTGCCCATTGCAACAACTGTAACTACTGTACTTAAAAGTCTATTGCCTATGTGCAAAGTAATTAAACTAAAGTAATTCATTCTGAGAAAGTATTTTTTGTAATGTAATGTATAATGTAATTACAATGTAATTTAAAAAATAAAATATGTAAAAAAAATTGTTTCTAAAAAATTTGGAAATCAGTATGAAAAAAATTTATATAACAATTAATACTTTTAAAAATTGTCATTTACAAAACCTTTGAAATTCACTGAAAAAACCATAGGTTTCAGGGACGTTATAGTTACAAATTAGCATTTAAAAAACCTTTGAAATTCACTGAAAAAACCATAGGTTTTAGGGACAGTTATAGTTAGTTGGACATTGCACTCGTACAAAACCCGTGAAATTCCCCCGTTATAGTTAGTCCAGCTAACTATAACTCGCGCCCCGCAATGCACTGCTGATGACGTCACATATTACATCACTCATGACATGGTCAGTGACATCACTGATGACATCACTGATGACATCTCAAATGACATCACTGATGACATCATCCACGTGATAATCTGATGCACCTCCTCACACTCTAATATAACCTTTGATACACCCACTCTAAATTACAGACTGCCATTCGCAAAACCATAGACACTCCAACACCAATAACTACATACCCACTCACTGATTCTTAGGTCTACGCACACATCCACTCACTCACCCGTACAGTCACTCATACTTACGGTCACTCAGTACAGGACTATCATATGCACTCATACTCCTATATAGACACTCAAACACCGCCACTCATCCATAGAGGTACTCACACACCTAGTCAGTCATGCAAATAATTAAACACACTACCATTTACTCACCTATACAGTTATACACACACCAGCTCACTTACTCATACAAATAGTAGCACATTCTTACGCTCTTATACAATCACTGATACAAGCACACACTCATCCATACAGCCACTATCACAATCACTCACTCTCGCTTATAGCTATTTATATACTCCAACACACATATATACTGCCTTTCACATATGTAGTTACTCACACATGTACCACTGGGACATACATTCACTCACTAACACACTCTTACACACACTTACCCACCCATACAGTCTATCACAGTTGCACTCTTGAAACCATCCACCCAGTGAATCACCCACTCACACATCTATGCACAGAGTTGCACACACCCCTCCCACACAAACACTCAGGCACCCATACAGATACTCAGACAAGCATTCAATAACTCATATAGACACTCATGTAGCTATTCACAAACACATGCAGCCACTTACACAGCAACAGACAGACGGATACAGACATTCACCCAGTTTAGTCACTAACCCATGCATTCAGTAAGATACGTTAAATCACTCACTTATAGAGTCAGTCACGCACCTACTAAATCATCCATACAGACACTTACACACCCACTCATTCTTCAATACGTCTTTTCCTATATATATTAAAAATATTTAAACTTTACAGAAACACACAGTCACTGGATGATGTCATCAGTGATGTCATCAGTGATGTCATTTGAGATGTCATCAGTGATGTCATCAGTGATGTCACTGACCATGTCATGAGTGATGTAATATGTGATGTCATCAGCAGTGCATTGCGGGGCGCGAGTTATAGTTAGCTGGACTAACTATAACGGGGAATTTCACGGGTTTTGTACGAGTGCAATGTCCAACTAACTATAACTGTCCCTAAAACCTATGGTTTTTTCAGTGAATTATATATATATATATATATAGAGAGAGAGAGATTATATATATATATATATATATATATATATATATATATATATATTATCTACTGGCGGTCGCCAGTAGATAGTTATAGTTAGGACCTATTTTCCATAGGAAATCCGCGACATTCTATTTGAAATAACTCTTGCGTCGGTTGACGAATCTTCGCAAAATTTTCAAACTTTATGGCCCGCTCCGGTCCGCTCCTACCCTGAAAGACTCAGGGTGATTTGTCAGCGGGGGCCGAGAAAAAAGGGGGGTCCCAAAACGTGTTTTCCCCATTCATTTTCCCATAGGAAACTTTAGACACGGCTACAGCCCGAACTGCTGAACGGAATTACACCAAATTTGGCAAAGAGGTAGTTCTTGGTTCAGAAAGAACCCTTTTTGTTAAATGGTGTAAATCCGTTCAGTAGTTGCGGAGAAATTATAAAAATAAGAGTCAAAAAATCAATTTCCCATAGGAAACTTTATGCAAGGCTACAGCCCGAACTGCTGAACGGAATTACACCAAATTTGGCAAAGAGGTAGTTCTTGGTTCAAAAGAACCCTTTTGTTAAATGGTGTAAATCCGTTCAGTAGTTGCTGAGAAAATCAAAAGTAAAAACACATATATATATGGGCGGAGCCTAACCACACATGTCATCGTGAGATCTGATTGGCTGTCAGCACTTCATCCTGGAATTGCTGGCAGCCATCTTGGGACCAATATAAATGATAGTACCCCATTGAAATGCATTGTAGTGAATCGAAGATTTTGAGGGTTACCAAAAGGAGAACTATAAAAGGTGATAACAGACTTTAGTTACATTAGAATTCATTTGTTGATGGTACCATACTAATTTCAGGAATTGTGGTGTGTTCTAAGGTGATTTTACCCTGTGAAAAACCTTCTGCTGGGATATCATGAATCATGTTTGAGAGAAAACTATTTTCACATGCTTGTCCCATACAGTTTTGGAAGGTGCTCCAGAAGCTAAAATGAGAGCATATTTTCTGTAAATTCACATTATCTTTCTCAGTCATGTGAGAATGAAGTCTGACATTCTCAGTAAAACATGTACATCCATCAAGGGCAGAGACTGTCAGTTGATTCCTTTGTGTTCTACTGCAGCTTCCCAGAGTGTTCTAAAGAACAACTAGAGTGCTAACAGCCTTACTTATGACAAAAGTATGGCACACCTGAAGCCATCTTGATTGGAATAAACTGGTAACACTTAAAACATTTAATTTAAAAAGGAACAAAATGATGGGGTTCATCTTGTCATAGAAATTATGGTTAGTGCTCTGGAAAGAAAAATTAGGACATGTTTCAAGTGTGATCTCAAATATCTTCCTGTTATATTTCAACAGGAGCAGCCTGTCAGTTGATGCCTTTGTGTTCTACTGCAGCTTCCCAGAGTGTTCTAAAGAACAACTAGAGCGCTAACAGTCTTACTTATGACAAAAGTATGGCACACCTGAAGCCATCTTGATTGGAATAAACTGGTAACACTTAAAACATTTAATTTAAAAAGGAACAAAATGAGGGGGTTCATTTTGCCATAGAAATTATGGTTAGTGCTGTAGAAAGAAAAATTAGGACATGTTTTAAGTGAGATCTCAAATATCTTCCTGTTATATTTCAACAGGAGCAGCCTGTCAGTTGATGCCTTTGTGTTCTACTGCAGCTTCCCAGAGTGTTCTAAAGAACAACTAGAGTGCTAACAGCCTTACTTATGACAAAAGTATGGCACACCTGAAGCCATCTTGATTGGAATAAACTGGTAACACTTAAAACATTTAATTTAAAAAGGAACAAAATGAGGGGTTCATTTTGCCATAGAAATTATGGTTAGTGCTGCAAAAAGAAAATTTAGTGCATGTTTTAGGTGAGATCTCAAATCCTCTTCTATTTCATTAGAAAATTCTGACATGCAGACTGAAACAATCACTTTCAATACCAGCAGTAGACTTCCAGTTAACTCCTTGGTGAGCAGTAGCTTTACTACAGTGATCTAATGAACAACTAGAGTAATAACATTCTGAATTTATGGCAAATGTGTGACACATCTGAATGCCTTCTTGATGGAATCAAAGTAAAAAACTGAAAGCATTTCCTACTGAGGAGACTGCAGTAAATGAGGAAATTAGGAAACTTCATAACAAAGAAGTCTTCCAAGATGGCCACCAGTGAAAAAGAGCCCAAATGTAGCACAAATATTACCCAGATGTAGCCCACATATAGCCCAATGACAAAAGTGTGCAAAACACTTTTTATTTTTAGTTTTTTTGCAGTTTTATGTAGTGCAGACTGGTCAGGTATTGGAGCGTTGCATCTTAAAACATGACCCCCTACACTACAAAAACACCACTGCACTACCCTAAACCCTAAAACACTACCCCAGCACGACCCCCTACACTACACAAGCACCACTGCACTATCCTAAACCCTAAAACACTACCCCCAGCATGACCCCCTACACTACACAAACACCACTGCACTACCCTAAACCCTAAAACACTACCCCAACACCACTGCACTAACCTAAATCCTAAAATACTACCCCCAGCACGACCCCCTACACTACCCAAACACCACTGCACTACCCTAAAACATGACCCCTACACTACACAAACACCACTGCACTACCCTAAACCCTAAAACACTACCCCCAGCACGACCCCCTACACTACACAAGCACCACTGCACTACCCTAAACCCTAAAACACTACCCCCAGCACGACCCCTTACACTACACAAACACCACTGCACTACCTTAAACCCTAAAACACTACCCCCAGCACGACCCCCTACACTACCCAAACACCACTGCACTAACCTAAATCCTAAAACACTACCCCCAGCACGACCCCTACACTACCCAAACACCACTGCACTACCCTAAAACATGACCCCCTACACTACACAAACACCACTGCACAACCCTAAACCCTAAAACACTACCCCCAGCACGACCCCCTACACTACACAAGCACCACTGCACTACCCTAAACCCTAAAACACTACTCCCAGCACGACCCCCTACACTGCCCGAACACCACTGCACTGCCCTAAACCCTGAAACACCAGCCCCTGCATGACCCCCTACACTGCCCGAACACCACTGCACTGCCCTAAACCCTGAAACACATACCCTAGCAGGACCCCCTACACTGCCCGAACACCACTGCACTGCCCTAAGCCCTGAAACACCACCCCTTCAAGACCCCTACACTGCCCGAACACCACTGCACTGCCCTAAACCCTGAAACACCACCCCCAGCATGCCCCCTACACTGCCCGAACACCACTGCACTGCCCTAAACCCTGAAACACTACCCCCAGCAAGACCTCCTACACTGCCCGAACACCACTGCACTGCCTTAAACCCTGAAACATCACCCCCAGCAAGACCCCCTACACTGCCCGAACACCACTGCCCTAAACCCTGAAACACCACCCCCAGCACGACCCCCTACACTGCCCGAACACCACTGCACTGCCCTAAACCCTGAAACACCACCCCCAGCACGACCCCCTACACTGCCCGAACAACACTGCACTGCCCTAAACCCTTAAACACCACCCCCTGCACGACCCCCTACACTGCCCGAACACTACTGCACTGCCCTAAACCCTGAAACACCATCCCCAGCACGACCCCCTACACTGCACGAACACCACTGCACTGCCCTAAACCCTGAAACACTACCCCCAGCAACACCCCCTACACTGCCCGAACACCACTGCCCTAAACTCTGAAACACCACCCCCAGCAAGACCCCCTACACTGCCCGAACACCACTGCCCTAAACCCTGAAACACCACCCCCAGCAAGAACCCCTACACTGCCCGAACACCACTGCACTGCCCTAAACCCTGTAACACCAGCCCCAGCACGACCCCTACACTGCCCGAACACCACTGCACTGCCCTAAACCCTGAAACACCACCCCTGCACGATCCCCTATACTGCCCGAACACTACTGCACTGCCCTAAACCCTGAAACACCACCCCCAGCACGACCCCCTACACTGCACGAACACCACTGTACTGCCCTAAACCCCGAAACACTACCCCCAGCAAGACCCCCTACACTGCCCGAACACCACTGCCCTAAATCCTAAAACACCACCCCCAGCAAGACCCCCTACACTCCCCGTACACCACTGCACTGCCCTAAACCCTGAAACACCACCCCCAGCATGACCCCCTACACTGCCCGAACACCACTGCACTGCCCTAAACCCTGAAACACCACCCCCAGCATGACCCCCTACACTGCCCGAACACCACTGCACTGCCCTAAACCATGAAACACCAGCCCCAGCACGACCCCCTACACTGCCCGAACACCACTGCACTGCCCTAAACCCTGAAACACCAGCCCCAGCACAATCCCGTACACTGCCCGAACACCACTGCACTGCCCTAAACCCTGAAACACCAGCCCCAGCACGACCGCCTACACTGCCCGAAAACCACTGCACTGCCCTAAACCCTGAAACACCAGCCCCAGCATGACCCCCTACACTGCCCGAACACCACTGCACTACCCTAAACCCTCAAACACCAGCCCCAGCACGACCCCCTACACTGCCCGAACACCACTGCACTGCCCTAAACCCTGAAACACCAGCCCCAGCAAGACCCCTACACTGACCGAACACCACTGCACTGCCCTAAACACTGAAACACCACCCCCAGCAAGACCCCCTACACTGCCCGAACACCACTGCACTAAAGCCTGAAACACCACCCCCAGCAAGACCACCTACACTGGCCGAACACCACTGCACTGCCCTAATCCCTGAAACACCACCCCTGCACGACCCCCTACACTGCCCAAACACCACTGCACTGCCCTAAACCATGAAACACCACCCCTGCACGACCCCCTACACTGCCCGAACACCACTGCACTGCCCTAAACCCTGAAACACCACCCCTCAGCACGACACCCTACACTGCCCGAACACCACTGCACTGCCCTAAACCCTGAAACACCACCCCCAGCACGACCCCCTACACTGCCCGAACACCACTGCACTGCCCTAAACCCTGAAACACCACCCCCTGCACGACCTCCTACACTGCCGGAACACCACTGCACTGCCCTAAACCCTGAAACACCACCCCCAGCACGACCCCCTACACTGCCCGAATACCACTGCAGTGCCCTAAACCCTGAAACATCAACCCCAGCAAGACCCCCTACACTGCCTGAACACCACTGCCCTAAACCCTGAAACACCACCCCCTACACTGCACGAACACCACTGCACTGCCCTAAACCCTGAAACACCACCTCCAGCAAAACCCCTACACTGCCTGAACACCATTGCTCTGCCCTAAATCCTGAAACACTAGCCCCAGCATGACCCCCTACACTGCCCAAACACCACTGCACTGCCCTAAACCCTGAAACACCACCCCCAGCATGACCCCCTACACTGCCCGAACACCACTGCACTGCCCTAAACCCTGAAACACAAGCCCCAGCAAGACCCCCTACACTGCCCGAACACCACTGCACTGCCCTAGACTCTGAAACACCAGCCCCAGCAAGACCCCCTACACTGCCCGAACACCACTGCACTGCCCTAAACCCTGAAACACCAGCCCCAGCATGACCCCCTACACTGCCCGAACACCACTGCACTGCCCTAAACCCTGAAACACCAGCCCCAGCACGACCACCTACACTGCCCGAACAGCACTGCCCGAAACCCTGAAACACCAGCCCCAGCACGACCCCCTACACTGCCCGAACACCACTGTACTGCCCTAAACCCTGAAACACCAGCCCCTGCACGACCCCCTACACTGCCCGAACACCACTGCACTGCCCTAAACCCTGAAACACCAGCCCCGCACGACCCCCTACACTGCCCGAACACCACTGCACTGCCCTAAACCCTGAAACACCACCCCCTGCAGCACCCCCTACACTGCCCGAACACCACTGCACTGCCCTAAACCCTGAAACACCACCCCCAGCACGACCCCCTTTACTGCTCGAACACCACTGCACTGCCCCAAACCCTGAAACACCACCCCCAGCACAACCCCTACACTGCCCGAACACCACTGCCCTAAACCCTGAAACACCACCCCCTGCACGACCCCCTACACTGCCTGAACACCACTGCACTGCCCTAAACCCTGCAACACCACCCCCTACACTGCCCGAACACCACTGCACTGTCCCAAACCCTGAAACACCACCCCCTGCATGACCCCCTACACTGCCCGAACACCACTGCACTGCCCCCAACCCGGAAACCCCACCCCCAGCACGACCCCCTACACTGCCCGAACACCACTGCCCTAAACCCTGAAACACCACCCCAGCACGACCCCCTACACTGCCCGAACACCACTGCACTGCCCTAAACCCTAGAACACTACCCCCAGCACGACCCCCTACACTACCCGAACACCACTGCACTACCCTAAACCCTAAAATACTACCGCCAGCACAACCCCTACACTACCCGAACATGACTGCACTGCCCTAAACCCTCAAACACTCCCCCAGCATGACCCCCTACACTACCCGAACACCACTACACTGCCCTAAACCCTAAAACACTCCCCCCAGCACGACCCCCTACACTACCCCACTGCACTGCCCTAAACCCTAAAACACTCCCCCAGCACGACCCCCTACACTACCCAAACACCACTGCACTGCCCAATCCCTAAAACACTACCCCCATCATGACCCCCTACACTACCCTAAACCCTAAAACACTACCCCTGCACGACTCCCTACACTACCCAAAGACCACTGCACTACCCTAAACCCTAAAACACGACCTCCTACACTACACAAACACCACTGCACTACCCTAAACCCTAAAACACTACCCCCTACACTACACAAACACCACTGCACTACCCTAAACCCTAAAACACTACCCCCAGCAGTACCCCTACACTACCCAAACACCACTGCACTAACCTAAACCCTAAAACACTACCCCCAGCAGTACCCCCTACACTACCCAAACACCACTGCACTACCCTAAATCACTACCCCCAGCACGACCTCCTACACTACCCAAACACCACTGCACTACCCTAAACCCTAAAACACTCCCCCAGCACGACTCCCTACACTACCCAAACACCACTGCACTACCCTAAACCCTAAATCTACCCCCAGCATGACCCCCTACACTACACAAACACCACTGCACTACCCTAAACCCTAAAACACTACCCCCAGCACGACCCTCTTCACTACCTAAACACAACTGCACAATTTGTTACAGGCGTTGCAACGCAGCCCTGTGGTGCTTACTGGAAGTACCTAGTGGGCTAGTTGGGCCCCAGGGACCCTCAGGATTCAAGGTGACCTAATCCCCCAACTTAAAACGCATCACGGGGTGCGTTTGCACAGTGGTGAAGGGAGGGGGCGGGCCTCAGGGGACATGTGCGCAAACACGCCCTGTGGTGCGTTTTAAGTTGGGGAATTAATTCCCTTTGAATCCTGAGGGACCCTGGGGGCCAACTAGCCCACCAGGTACCTTCAGTAAGCACAACAGAGTTGCGTTGCAGAGAGGTGAAAAAGGTGCGTGGCCTCGGAACGCCTCTCTGCAACTCAGCTCTGTGGTCCTAACTGTAGGTACCTGGGGGCTAGTTGGGCCCCAGGGACTCTCAGAATTCAAGGGGACTTAATCTCGCAACTTAAAACGCACCACGGGGTGCGTTTGCACACATGTCACCTCAGGCCCCCCTCCCTTCACCACTGTGCAAACGCGCCCTGTAGCGCGTTTTAAGAGGTAGTTTTAATCCCCTGCCCTATTATGTACTAGGGACTTGCAGAGGAGGTCATGCTAATCACAGGGGTACCCCAACGCATAGTGTTCCCTAGTGTATGTAGGTGTTTTCACTGTATTCTAAGTGTCTTTTAGCATAGCACTGGCTCTGGTTAGTCAGAGTCAGTTACCCGTACCAGTACCCGTCTGAAAAAGTTGTGGGCACAGGATGATTTTGCAACAAGGCCTCTTTCTGCTCCTCTGTTGGTTCTTTCTGCACATCTTTTGCTTCTTTCTGTGCGTTTTTACTTCTTTCTTCACATGTCCTACCTCTGTAGGCATAGTTAGAAACTAGCATTTAAAAAAACCTTTGAAATTCACTTAAAAAAATCATAGGTTTCAGGCACGTTATAGTTAGAAATTTGCATTTAAAAAACCTTTGAAATTCACTGAAAAAACCATAGGTTTCAGACACGTTATAGTTAGAAATTAGCATTTAAAAAACCTTTGAAATTCACTGAAAAAACCATAGGTTTTAGGGACAGTTATAGTTAGTTGGACATTTCACTCGTACAAAACCATAGAAATTCCCCATTATAGTTAGTTCAGCTAACTATAACTCGCGCCCCGCAATGCACTGCTGATGACGTCACATATTACATCACTCATGACATGGTCAGTGACATCACTGATGACATCACTGATGACATCTCAAATGACATCACTGATGACATCATCCATGTGATAATTTCATGCATCTTCTCACACCCTAATATAACTTTTGATACACCCACTCTAAATTACAGACTGCCATTCTCAAAACCATAGACACTCCAACACCAAAAACTACATACCCACTCACTGATTCTTAGGTCTACACACACATCCACTCACTCACCCGTACAGTCACTCATACTTAGTCACTCAGTACAGGACTATCATATGCACTCATACACCTATATAAACACTCACACCGCCACTCATCCATAGAGGTACTCACACACCTAGTCAGTCATGCAAAAAACTTAATCACACACCCATTTACTCACCTATACAGTTATACACACACCAGCTCACTTACTCATACAAATACTAGCACATTCTTACGCTCTTATACAATCACTGATACAAGTACACACTCATCCATACAGCCACTCTCACAATCACACACTCTCACTTATAGCCATTTATATACTCCAACACACATATATACTGCCTTTCACATATGTAGTTACTCACACATGTACCACTGAGATATACATTCAATCACTAACACACCCATACACACACTCACCCACCCATACAGTCCATCACAGATGCACTCTTGAAACCATGCACCCAGTGAATCACCAACTCACACATCTATGCACAGAGATACACACACCCCACCCACACAAACACTCAGGCACCCATACAGATACTCAGACAATCAATCAATAACCCATGTAGACACTCATGTAGCTATTCAGAAAGCCATGCAGCCGCTTACAAACCAACAGACAGACGGATACAGACATTCACACAGTTTAGTCACTAACCCATGCATTCAGTAAGATACATTTAATCACTCACTTGTAGAGTCAGTCACTCACGTACTAAATCATCCATTCAGACACTTATACACCCACTCATTCTTCAATACGCCTTTCCCTATATATATTAAACATATTTAAACTTTACAGAAACACACAGTCACTGGATGATGTCATCAGTGATGTCATCAGTGATGTCATTTGAGATGTCATCAGTGATGTCATCAGTGATGTCACTGACCATGTCATGAGTGATGTAATATGTGACGTCATCAGCAGTGCATTGCGGGGGCGCGAGTTATAGTTAGCTGAACTAACTATAACGGGGGAATTTCTATGGTTTTGTACGAGTGAAATGTCCAACTAACTATAACTGTCCCTAAAACCTATGGTTTTTTCAGTGAATATATATATATATACATACATACATATATATATATATATATATATATTGTTGCACATAGTCATATGTGCGCCAGCAGGGTTTGGGTGCTTGGCCTAGTTACATGCCAGACCCTGCGCTATACTCCCTGCAACGTTATGCGCAGCTCAGGGCTGGCCTCCAGTGGAAGGCTGGGAGCAGGGCATAGCCGTAGGCCATGCGCAGTGTGGGGTTGGCTGCCAGCGGTTGGTTGTGCCAAAGGCCTTGTGCAGGAGGGAGTTGGGACGCAGCCAGGCCCTGCATCCAACTGCACACTCTGCACTGCGATGGACATCTTACTTTACATTAAAAAAAACATAATAATTCACTGATAAAAACAAAGTTCAAAATGGTGTTATAGTTAGATATGGTAATAAGATCTTACTTTGCATTAAAAAAACTTAGAAATTCACTCAACAAACATAAAGGTTAAAGGGACGTTGTAGTTTGGTGAAAATGTCAGTTAAAGCATACAAGTTTAAACAAATAAAAACACTGAAATTCACGAGAAATATTCATCTCAAATAATTATGCCCTAAAATAACTATATCTCACGCCTTCTCCATGCACTGCTTATGATCCCACATATTACACCGTTCATGACATGTTCGATGACATCATTGATAACATTACTGCAACATGCAACATCTGCAATGGCATTATTGATAACAACACTGTGCATTGTGAATATATGCACTCCTTGTAACGCTGCAACCCTCAATAAATGTGTGTTACCTACCTGGATGTGCGGTTCCTCTTAAGGGCAACCTTTTCTTTCATATTTGCGGCGAGTCCAGTCGCAGAACCGCACCGCCGTGAGAAGCGGATCCGAGATGACACGAAGTGTTGTCAGCACCGGACAGGGGGACCTTTGACGAGTGGTGCAGTATACGACAGCGTTGGCGAGGAGGTGACTTGTGAGACAACCTATGAGGGTGGAACTGTTTGGGTTAGCAGCTGAGCCCACTGGGGTGAAATTAGGCAGCACTGCAATTGCCATCATGCATTTCACTTGATAGCCCATGGAGGCGGAACTTTAATATAAATTGCGTCATGTGACTGCTATCTGGCTGCTAACTCGGAAGGCCTGTGAGCAAGGGCGTATGGCCCGAAACGCGTAAGGCCGCTGAATTGTTTCCTGGCTGCCTCCTTGTAACGCTGCAACCCTCAATAAATGTGTGTTACCTACCTAGATGTGCTGTTCCTCTCGAGGGCAACCTTTTCTTTCATATTTGCGGCGAGTCCAGTCGCAGAACCGCACCGCTGTGAGAAGCGGATCCGAGATGACACGGAGTGTTGTCAGCACCGGACAGGGGGACCTTTTATGAGTGGTGCAGTATACGACAGCGTTGGTGAGGAGGTGACTTGTGAGACAACCTATGAGGGTGGAACTGTTTGGGTTAGCAGCTGAGCCCACTGGGGTGAAATTAGGCAGCACTGCAAATACCATCATGCATTTCACTAGATAGTCAATGGAGGCAGAACTTTAATATAAATTGCGTCATGTGACTGCTATCTGGCTGCTAACTCTGAAGGCCTGTGAGCAAGGGCGTATGGCCCGAAACGCGTAAGGCCGCTGAATTGTTTCCTGGCTGTCTCCTTATAACGCTGCAACCCTCAATAAATGTGTGTTACCTACCTGGATGTGCGGTTCCTCTCGAGGGCAACCTGTTCTTTCATATTTGCGGCAAGTCCAGTCGCGGAACCGCACCGCCGTGAGAAGCGGATCCGAGATGACACAGAGTGTTGCCGGCACCGGACAGGGGGACCTTTTATGAGTGGTGCAGTATACAACAGCGTTGGTGAGGAGGTGACTTGTGAGACAACCTATGAGGGTGGAACTGTTTGGGTTAGCAGCTGAGCCCACTGGGGTGAAATTAGGCAGCACTGCAATTACCTTCATGCATTTCACTTGATAGCCCATGGAGGCGGAACTTTAATATAAATTGCGTCATGTGACTGCTATCTGGCTGCTAACTCTGAAGGCCTGTGAGCAAGGGCGTATGGCCCGAAACGCGTAAGGCCGCTGAATTGTTTCCTGGCTGCCTCCTTGTAACGCTGCAACCCTCAATAAATGTGTGTTACCTACCTGGATGTGCGGTTCCTCTCGAGGGCAACCTTTTCTTTCATATTTGCGGCGAGTCCAGTCGCGGAACCGCACCGCCTTGAGAAGCGGATCCAAGATGACACGGAGTGTTGTCGGCACTGGACAGGGGGACCTTTTATGAGTGGTGCAGTATACAACAGCGTTGGTGAGGGGGTGACTTGTCAGACATCCTATGAGGGTGGAACTGTTTGGGTTAGCAGCTGAGCCCACTGGGGTGAAATTAGGCAGCACTGCAATTACCATCATGCATTTCACTTGATAGCCCATGGAGGCCGAACTTTAATATAAATTGCGTCATGTGACTGATATCTGGCTGCTAACTCTGAAGGCCTGTGAGCAAGGGCGTATGGCCTGAAACGCGAAAGGCCACTGAATTGTTTCCTGGCTGCCTCCTTGTAACGCTGCAACCCTCAATAAATGTGTGTTACCTACCTGGATGTGCGGTTCCTCTCCAGGGCAACCTTTTCTTTCATATTTGCGGCGAGTCCAGTCGCGGAACCGCACCTCCGTGAGTAGCGGATCCGAGATGACACGGAGTGTTGTCGGCACCGGACAGGGGGACCTTTTATGAGTGGTGCAGTATACGACAGCGTTGGTGAGGAGGTGACTTGTGAGACAACCTATGAGGGTGGAACTGTTTGGGTTAGCAGCTGAGCCCACTGGGGTGAAATTAGGCAGCACTGCAATTACCATCATGCATTTCACTTGATAGCCCATGGAGGCGGAACTTTAATATAAATTGCGTCATGTGACTGCTATCTGGCTGCTAACTCTGAAGGCCTGTGAGCAAGGGCGTATGGCCCGAAACGCGTAAGGCCACTGAATTGTTTCCTGGCTGCCTCCTTGTAACACTGCAACCCTCAATAAATGTGTGTTACCTACCTGGATGTGCGGTTCCTCTCGAGGGCAACCTTTTCTTTCATATATATATATATATATATATATATATATATATATATATATATATATATATATATATATATATATTGGGGGGCGCTAGGTGGCGCACGAGCGGAATGGCCGACCTAACGTGAGGCTCCCGCAGCCTGGTGCCGAAATCCTGTATAAGATCCTGCCCAGATGGTCACACATGCAAACAAACGGCCGACTTGAGATGTTCAAGTGACGAGGAACAAGCGGTGAAAGTCTGCTGCAAATCCGTGCTGGAATGGCGCTGTAATAGGCAGCTGCTGACTTTACCGCTGTAAGGCCCTGAGTGGCTTGGAACAGGCGCGCGGCACTGACCGCTACAAAAGAGCCGTGGTTCCCACGTGGCGTGCAGGCCCCAGTTCTTCAGCGGAAGCGGACACCGAGGTGCGGTGAGTGCTATATTGCCGCAATTCTGCACAATGCATAGGGAGGATTTCTGAGCCGTGGGGTGGCAGCTGTTTTATCCCCTGGAGGCGGCCACATAACTAAGCTCCTGAGATGTGGCGTCATACTAGGAAAAATACCACCGCGCGGGTGGCGGATTGGCCATTAGCGGTGAAGCCCTCAATGTATGGCCTGAGAATTTGCCTGAATATTATACACTGTAAGTGGGCTAACCTCATGAACAGCCAACCAAGATCTGAGCCCCGTTCAACGGTGGCTCGCGACTGTAGCACATGCGGTGCAATTCACTGAGGATAATCCATACTAACAGATTCCACGAGGCAGTGAATACAAAGCGAGGCTTCTAAACATATTCCAGATGCGTGGGTGCGCGTGGGCCCTCTCCTATTAAAAACGAGAACTGTTCCATTGGCAAAAGTGCATGCAGACGTAGGCAGATCTCTGTAGGCAGTATTGGGAGCCGTAAGTGCGGTGTTATTAGGGTGCCCAATAATTGCTTCTGAGTTAAGGGTATCGACATAACACAGTTATTGAAGAGCCCTGGCGACGACCGGCACGGAGGGGCTAGCGATCCACAATGTACCTCAAGGCGCTTGAATACCCCACATCTCAACGACAAGAATCATACACAGGTAGACTTCGATAATGGGGAAACCGGACGCAAAACAGCCGCGACTCAATTTCGAAGCCAAAAAAACACCTGCTTACATCAATTAGAAGTAGAAAGTGGCGCCGAAATGACACTGCAAGAACCCCATACATCACAAGGTGAGGACATGAAAGCAATCATGCTTGAGGTTAGACAGGGCCTCGTCACCATCGCCGACAAAATGGATGCCATGACTACACGCATGGACACTATTGTCCACAAAATAGATGGCCATGAAGAGCGCATAAAAGAGACTGAGCGCCGCATATCGGATGCGGAAGATGCGACGGCTCACATACAGGGCACTGTAACGCAAATGGACAAGCTACTGAAAATAATTGCTGCAAAGAATGAGGACATCGAAGCGAGAAGTCGCAGGAACAACATTCGAGTCCTAGGCATACCAGAAAGTACAAACACGGGCAAAATGGAGGATTATATAGAGAAATTACTACTGGCGGCAGTGGGGGCGGAATCTCTCTCCCCTCACTTCATAGTCGAACGGGCCCATCGCTCCTTAGGCCCAAGACCTCCACCTGGAAGCACGCCGCGTCCCATTATCGCACGTCTCCTCAATTACAGGGATCGAGATGTCGCCCTTAGAGTGGCAAGGGAGAAGAAACAACTGCACTTTGAGGGAGTACCATTCACCATATATCCCGATTTCACAGCAACTGTGCAAAAAGAGCGGCGTAAATTCCGCCCCGTGAAGCAGAAGCTACGACAAGCTCAAATAGATTACGCCCTGCTGTACCCAGCCCGCCTTCGGGTCACCTATCAAGGTAAACAAACTTTTTATACGAAACCCCAACAAGCCGAAGAGTTTCTGAAACACCTTAAACGACAGAAAGCTTCTACACAGGCACCAGAGGACTCGATGAGGCCAGACTCACCGCACTCGGACTGACCGTCTACACGAGAAGAGGCCAAAATATGCCGCGTGGGGACCAGAGATGCTCTACTGATGGGAAGTAATAATTGCAAACATGCTTTGAACTCGTTACTGTGAGACATCTGAAAATTTTGACAAGATTAGCCATATGACGGGTAACATGGGACAAATGTCACCAGGCACCCTCATACCCTGACGGGGGTTGACGTATCCATCTCGTTACCCCGGAAGAGTGAGGGTTACCTGTGTGCCATCCAGTAAAGTTCCCCTTACGGGAGATCCCCCTTGCAATTTACTACACGTTGAATAACTTGATTGGTAGTGTATTGTCTGATATTGTGGTTTAAATTTGCGGGAAAAGGGAGGGGGGAGGGGTAGGAATTTCTGGCATGATTGGGATGCTTCAGTGGGTGGGGGAGGTTGGGAGTTTGTTATTAAGACTATCGTTAACGGTACTATACAGCAAAACAGACAGAATTTTGAGCATATTCTTGTTCTCAATGTGATAAGCACTTGCATGCAATGTAATTGTCATGACACACTTGGGGAGTATGGCTGATTCAGTGACCAACCAACATCTGAGGGTATTGTCATGGAATGTCCGTGAGTTGGGTGACCCAAGAAAGCATAGACAGATACTAGCATACCTGGACCGCCACCAGATAAATGTAGCTATGCTCCAGGAAACCCACATCAATCCACAACAGCACACCACTTTTGCCAGTAAATGGGCAGACCATAAGATATTCTCCTCATATTCCTCCTATGCGAGAGGCACCACGATTCTAATAAAAAAATGGATACCCTTCACAACCGCTGGTATGGTTATAGATCCACAGGGAAGATACGCAATTGCATGGGGAAGGTTGGGCTCGGATTCGGTCACACTAGTATGTTGCTATGGCCCTAATATTGATACTCCCGACTTCTTTACCAACCTTTGGGGAAAGATTGTGGGCATAGGCTCCACTCATATAATCTGGGGGGAGATTTTAATGTAGCCCTTAATCTGGCATCAGATAGATCTAATACAGCACCACACCATTATACTAAAGCTCAGGCAACTCTGCAGGGGATTTTAGAGGAAGGGAGCTTAATCGATGCTTGGCGCCATATCCACCCTACTACTCGAGAAGGTACACACTATACAACACAAGCTGCAACTTGGGCTCGTATAGATTATTGCTTACTCTCGAGGGGCCTAGGACCATCCATAAAAGACATCACACATCTGGCTAGGACCTTCTCCGACCATTCACCTGTGAAACTCACAATTGCACCACCAGGATACGATATGCCAAGATGTAGTTGGAGACTGCAGCCAACGGCATTATTAGATGCTGCGTTTCATAGCGAACTGGGAGAGGAAATCCACGATTTCTTTCAGAGAAAAATGGGATCTGTGGATACTGTGGAAACACTCTGGGAGGCCTTTAAGGTCACGATTAGAGGGTTCTGCATCTCCAAAAGCTTTGGGGTACTCAGAGATATACAGGGCACATTGAAGAAACTGGAGAAAGAGCTTAGAGCGCTAGAGACACAATTAGCCGGAGGGGAGATGGGACGGACGCAAACGGAATTTCGTGAGAAACTGTCGGAGTATGCAGACACTGCAGCACGAGAGACAAAATTTAGGGGGAAATACTGGGTGGCCCGAAAATATGGGGAGGGCGAACGACCAGGGAAAGCCTTAGCAGAAATGATAAAGCGGCCTCGATTCTCCAACTATGTATTAGAAATTACAGGGCCTGGGGAGGAGATACACTGAGATACAGCTGACATATTAGCAACATTTACCACACATTACTCCACACTATATACCTCACAGCGACGGGATAATTTTGAGCTAGATAGCTTCCTTGGGGACGTAGCGCTAGGATGGTTAGGAGATACACAGAGGGAGTTTTTATGTGCTCCTTTTGAACTTGATGAAATTCGCGAGGCGATAATACAGATGAAGTCTGGCAAGGCACCGGGTCTAGATGGTCTTCCCGCTGAATTTTATAAAACATATACAGACATTATGGCCCCCATTCTGAAGGAGCTGTATGCAGAATCCATGGAATGTGGCACGCTTCCCCCATCAATGAGAGAGGCACTGATCACGTCACTACTGAAGCCTGGTAAATCCCCAATTTCCTGCGATTCATACAGACCGCTATCGCTCATAAACTGTGACACGAAAATATTAGCTAAGGTCATTGCTAACCGCTTAATCCTCTTAATGGACAAACTGGTACTCCCTGATCAGTCAGGTTTCATCCCCGGCCGAGCCACCACACACAACCTCCGCACTTTATTCTCAATTCTTCAAAACGTAGCCCCCGAACTGCCTCTGGCTGCAGTGTTCTTAGATGCCACCAAGGCATTCGATTCAGTGGAGTGGGACTACCTCCTGGGAATACTACAACGCATGTGTTTTCCCCCTCTTTTCATTTCCTGGATACGATTACTGTATCACTGCCCCACAGCTAAGGTGCTAATAAATGGCCATTTGTCGACTGCATACCCTATCTCGAGAGGCACCAGGCAAGGCTGCCCGCTATACCCCATATTATTTGCCCTCGAGATCGAACCCTTGGCGTGCAAACTGCGCCAACACCACCAGGACAAGGCGCTTCAATGTAACCTATGCCAAATTTTGATTTCCCTTTATGCAGACGATATTACACTTTATATAAGAGACCCTCAGCAAAATATTAATCCTCTGCTTCGAGAATTCATCGTTTTTGTTAAACTTTCCGGGGTCCACATTAACTGGGGGAAGTCGCAAATATTTCCCTTGACGCCCGCGGTCACCAGATTTCCCCTGGACTACCCGCTAGAGTGGTGCGATACTGACTTGCGTTACCTGGGGATCCAAATCTCTAGCGACAGGGAAGAATTGATTCGCCTCAACTACGGTAAGGCTATAGAACGCCTTACCAGCAATGTCACACGGTGGATCTCCTTACCTCTCTCGCTAGCCGGCAGAGCTTCTTTGATAAAAATGGTAGTGCTCCCACAGTTCTTGTACTTCTTCATGAATATACCTTATAATCCCGGTCGCTATTTCTTCAAGACACTCCGCACAGAAATGATACGACTGTACTGGGGGGGGCAAACAGCCGCGGATACAATGGTCGATACTCACGAGACCCTATGCGCAAGGAGGATTTGACATTCCGGATTTTGAACTATATTTCATGTGTGCACAGGCCCATTATGCCTACTATTGGGTTAATCCTCCGAGATACATGCCACAGGTGGCGGCGGAACACTGGTTAGCGGACCCTATCCCTTTGGATGGGATGATACACGCACCCCCCCGCACACGAGACATCGCACCCACTACCATCACGGGCACGGTAGATGCATGGCATCGCATTGTAGGCCTCCTTGAAGCTTCAATGTTATATTCATCACTGTTGCCCCTGTCCTATCACCCACATATGCCCTTACTCCAAGAGAAGGTCTTTCGCAAAGTATGCGAGCGCACACACGTTACTAAATGGGGGATCTCTTCTACAATGGTACATTTAGCACCTCGGACCAATTTTTCCATGAGACACAACCCACTCCCCTCGATCTCTTCTTATATGTACGACTACGACAGGGAATGCGTTCCATTGTTCTGGACTTCCCTCAGGAGCCCTCAAATTTTGCGCCGCTCCACCAGATGCTGGGCGTCACGGGCCCGGGGCACCTGGTATCTACACTCTATCATAATATCCGCACACAACAACCAGAATCCTCTAACACATCTTGCACGCACTGGAATGCAGACCTGGGAATTGAAGTAACAGATGAACAGTGGAAATATTGCTGCCTGCAGACTGCGCATATCTCTGCTAGCTGCAGACTGCGCATCATACACTATAAGTTCTTACAGCGTCTATACTACACTCCATCCAAGATGTTCCGGTTTAAATTGAGGGAAACTGATCGCTGCGAGAGATGTAATAGCCCAGGAGCTGGGTTTTTGCACTTGACCTGGGAATGTCCGCGGGTACTAGCATACTGGGTACAGGTCTTTGAAGCCCTAGCGAAGATGACATCTGTCTTACTGGAGTGTACTCCCCTAGTGGCGCTCTTAGGTTACACCGAGCAGATTCCCAAGCCATATCGACGAATCATTACCATAGCACTGCTGTTAGCAAAGCGTAGAGTAGCCTGTAGATGGGGTAGGGGGCGCGCCCCAAAATTTAAGGAATGGCTTGAGGACCTAATATACTGTCATGAACAACTTACTGTTTATGCTGAAACACTCCCACGCACTTCTAGGCCCAAGGACGTGTGGGTCCCTCTCCAGCGTTATCTCTTGGTTCGAGCTGTGGAGATCACGTCCGGCACACCCTCTGCTACGGAAGCTTGACACTGTCACTATCCCCACTTCCGCTCATCTCACATAACAAATCCAGCAATACTGAGACGTGAAGGGCTCCGAAATTATGATGTAATCCTCTATGATGCCCCTCTTGTAAGTAACACTGTCTGCTACTCCAGGCTGTGTAAGGTGGAAGCTATGTGTACTAAGATGTAACTGACTCCCTCCAGAATTAAATGTATTGTCTCAGGTGCTATGTGAATATATCGAGAAAGGAATGATATGTTATAACAAGATACTACAATATCCATAATTCAAACCTCACCTCTTAACCAGCAGCAGGTGCGAGACAAGAAAGATAAATATGTAAATTTTGCTCCTATATGTAATCATCAACTTTAAAGTCTGTAATGTACGATATTTGTGACGAAAATCAATAAATAAATGTTTAAAAATAAAAATAAAAATAATAATATATATATATATATATTACCTACTGGCGGTCGCCAGTAGGTAGTTATAGTCAGGACCTTGTTTCTATTCAAAAAGTGTTTTTTCTTTTGCCAATATCTTTGGCGCCGTTTGACGAATCTTTGCGAAAGTTTCAAAACTAATGGTTCACTCAGTTCAGCTCCTGTCCTGAAAGTTTTGGGGTGATTCGTTAAGCGGGGACCGAGAAAAAAGGGGGGCCCAAAACGCATTTTTCCAATGTTCATTTCCATCGGAATTTTGGAACAGGCTACAGCTTGAACTGCTGAACAGAACTACACCAAATTTGGCAAAAAGGTAGCTCTTGGTTCAGAAAGCGCCCTTTTTTTTAAATGGTGTAAATCCATTCAGTAGTTGCTGAGAAATTCTAAAAATATCGATATCTGAGCACCAAGTAGGATTCGCGAACCCTCCAGAGCATGAGCTTCATTCTGATTGGCTGCCAACACCCCAAACCAAGAAGTGTTGGCAGCCATCTTGTGACTCGGTAACCGAGTCACAAGAAAACAGTACAAAAAGGTGAAAAACAAGAAAAGGGAGCAGGGTAGAAACACCCTGACCCCCTAGGCCTGCTCAGGGGGTCCCACAAGGACCCCCAGGGACAAAAAAGCCTTTTTTTTTTTTAAACGGCCGAATTAGCGCTGGGTGCGCAAATCTGGCTGAGAAAATTAAAAAAAATGAAGCACGGGCTCCTGCGCTTTGTTTTCTATAAGCCCCCGGGTGGACCAGGTCCCGGGGGCAATGAGTAAATATATGCCGGGGGCCCGCGGGGGCCCCTGCAGCCCCGGGGACTGCCACCTCCCCGGGGTTATGCTAATAATATGCGGGGGCATGCAACCCCCCGCAGCCCCAGGGACAGCCACCTCCCGGGGCTTGTAAAAGAATGCATGGGGGGGCTCCTTCCCCCCACACACTGCCCCGGGGACCACCACCTCCCCAGGGCATTGTTCATTTTATGCGACGGGGCCTCGCGGGCCCCCCCAAGCCCCAGGGACCACCACCTTCCCGGGGCTTAAATTAAAAAAATGAATTGTGGGGGGTGCTCCTGCCCCCCCCACACTGCCCCGGGGACCACCACCTCCCCGGAGCACTAATTATTTAAATGCGGAGGTCCGTTGCAGACCCTCCGTTGCAGACCCCCAGGCCCCGGGGACCACCACCTCCACGGGGCTTTGCATACGTTGGGAGGGGGGCTGAGTGGTCCCCCTCCTGGAGCCCTCCCTGGCCCTGGAGACCGCCAACCCCCAGGGCCGGCTCCTGCAATGTGCCGTTTGCTATGGGGCACTGCCATAGCAAACACTGCTTTGCTTCTTGGAAGCGGGAGCAGGAAACCTGCTCTCACTTCCAAGAAGCAAAGCAGAATTGCTTGGGCAAGGGAGCTGCATGTTAGCAGCTCCCCTTGCCCAAAGCAATGCTGGCTCCCGCAGGAGGCGGGGAGCCAGCAGGGACCGTGGGGGCATTGGGGCTCCCCTACGGTCCCCAACTCTGAGGGCCACCCCTGGGGTATGGGGTCCTTGGGGCCAAAAGTGGCACAGGGGAGGGAGGCCACATGGCCCCCCTCCCTAATTAAAAAAAAAAATGTAAAGAAAGATCGAGGCACAGCCCCGGGGGATGGGGTCCCTGTGGCCAATAATGGCCTCAGGAGGGGGGCCGCGCAGCCCCCTCCTTAATTTAAAAAAAAAAAAAAAAAAGAATAAATATGTGGCCATGCCCGGGGGATGGGGTCCCCGGGGCCGAAATCGGCCATGGGAGGGGGGCCACGCGGCCCCCCTCCCATTTAAAAAAAAACAACAAAAAATGCTCAGGCCCTGGGGGATGGGGTCCCCATGGCCCAAAAATAGTAAAAGGAAGGGGGGCCACACAGCCCCGTTTCCAAAAACCAAAATTTAAAAAAAGCCGGGATATCGCTGAGGCCCCGCCCCCTCCCTGCACCACTCTGCAAACGCACCCCCTGGCGCATTCTAAGTTGGGGGATTAAGTCCCCTTCATTCCTGAGGGTCCCTGAGGGCCAACTAGCCCACCAGATACCTCCAGTAAGCCCCACACAGTGAGATTGCTGAGCGTTGGTCCGAGGCCACGCCCCTTTTTACACCACTCTGCAAACGCTCCTCTTGGCGCACTGCTGGTGGGGTGATGAGGTCCTCTTGTGTCCTGAGGACCTCAGGACACAAGTGGACTTCATCCCCCGAGCAGCAGTGCGCCAGGAGGCGCGTTTGCAGAATGGTGTAAAAAGGGAGCGTGGCCTCGGACCACTCTCAGCAATCCAGCTGTGTGGGGCTTACTAGAGGTACCTAGCTAGTTGTCCCCCAGGGACCCTCATGAGGAAAAGGGACTTCTTCCACCAACCATGAGCGCACCAGGAGGCGCGTTTGCAGAGTGGTGGAGAAAGGGGGCATGGCCTGTGTCCACCTCTCAGCAATCCCTCTATGTGGAGCTTACTGGAGGTAAGATGTAGGCTAGCTGGCCCCTAAGGACCCCCAGCAGCGAAGGGGGTTTCAATCCCCATCCAAGAGCGTGCCAGGGAGCGCATTTGCAGAGTGGTGGGCAAAGGGGGTGTGGCCTGTTATGAGAACTTAGCAATCCTACTGTGTGGTACTTACTGGAGGTAATAGGAGGGGTAGTTGGCCCCCAAGGATGTCCTTAGGGGCCAACTACCCCTCTTGTTACCTCCAGTAAGTCCCACACAGTAGGATTGCTAGGACGTCTTCGGAGGCCGCGCCCCATTTCTCCACCACTCTGCAAACGCGCCTCCTGGCAGACTACAGGATGGGGGATGAAGTCCACTTAACTCCTGAGGGACTTTGGGGGCCAAGAAGCCCTCCTGGTACCTCCTGTAAGTCCTATGCAGCGGAATTCTTGAGCGCTGGTCGGAGGCCCAGCACCCTTTCTCTACCACTCTGCAAACGTGACTACTAGTTAAAGAAGCATCTTTCTTCACCTCTGACTTAGAGGTAGTTTTAATCCCCCTGCCCTATTATGTACTAAGGCCTTACAGGGGAGGTCATGCCAATCACAGGGGTACCCCAACCCATAGTGTACCCTAGTGTATGTAGGTGTTTTCACTGTATTCTAAGTGTCTTTTAGCATAGCACTGGCTCTAGGCCTGGTTAGTCAGAGTCAGTTACCACCAGTACCCGTCAGCAAAAAGTTGGGGGCACAGGGTGACTTTGCAACAAGGCCTCTTTCTGTACCTCTGTTGGTTCTTTCTGCATATCTCTTGCTTCTTTCTGCACCTTTCTTTGTCTTTCTGGACTTCTGTTGCCTCTTTCTGCATTTCTCTTGCTTCTTTCTGCGCCTTTCTTCCTCTTTCTGCATATGTCCTACCTATGTAGGCATAGTTAGAAATTAGCATTTAAAAAACCTTTGAAATTCACTGAAAAAACCATAGGTTTCAGGGTCGTTATAGTTGGAAATTAGCATTTAAAAAATCTTTGAAATTCACTGAAAAAACCATAGGTTTCAGGGACGTTATAGTTAGAAATTAGCACTTAAAAAACCTTAAAAATTCACTGAAAAAACCATAGGTTTCAGTGACGTTATAGTTAGTTGGACATTTCACTCGTACAAAACCAGAGAAATTCAGCCGTTATAGTTAGTTGAGGTAACTATAACTCGCGCCCCCACAATGCACTGCTGATGACGTCACATATTACATCACTCATGACATGGTCAGTGACATCACTGATGACATCACTGATGACATCTCAAATGACATCACTGATGACATCATCCACATGATAATCTGATGCACCTCCTCACACCCTAATATAACCTTTGATACACCCACTCTAAAATGCAGACTACCATTTTCGAAACCAAAGACACACCTATACCAGTTACTACATTCCCACTCACTGATTCCTAGGTCTATACACACATCTACTAATTCACCCATACAGTCACTCGTACATGCAGTCACTCATCAATACAGCACTATCATATGCACTCATATACCTATACAGACACTCACACACCGCCACTCACCATAGAGTTACTCACACACATAGTCAGTCATGCAAAGAATCAATCACACTCCCATTTACTCACCAAAACAATTATACACACACACCCTCACTTATTCATACATATACTAACACATACTTACTCTGTTATACAATCACTGACACAAGCACACACTCATCCATACAGCCAGTCTCACAATCACTCACTCTCACATATAGTTATTTATATAGTCCAACACTCACATATACTGCCTTTCACATATGTAGTTACTCACACATGTACCACTGAGCCATCTAAACACTCACCAACACACTCATACACACACTCACCCACCCATACAGCCCTTCACAGATGCACTCTTGAACCCATACACCCAGTGAATCACCCACTCACACATCTATGCACAGTCACACACCCCCCACGCACCCACACAGATACTGAGGCACCCATACAGATACTCAGACAACCAATCAATAACCCATATAGACACTCATGTAGCTACTCACCAACCCATGCAGCCGCTTACACACCAACAGACAGACTGATACAGACATTCACACAGTTTAGTCACTAACTCATGCATTCAGTAAGACACGTTTAATCACTCACTTATACAGTCAGTCACACACCTACTAAATCATCCATACAGCTACTCATACACCCACTCATTCTTCAATACACCTTGGCATATATATATAAAACATATTTAAACTTTACAGAAACACACAGTCACTGGATGATGTCATCAGTGATGTCATTTGAGATGTCATCAGTGATGTCATCAGTGATGTCACTGACCATGTCATGAGTGATGTAATATGTGACGTCATCAGCAGTGCATTGCGGGGGCGCGAGTTATAGTTACCTCAACTAACGATAACGGACAAATTTCTCTGGTTTTGTACGAGTGAAATGTCCAACTAACTATAACGTCCCTGAAACCTATGGTTTTTTCAGTGAATTTCTAAGGATTTTTAAATGATAATTTCTAACTATAACGTCCCTGAAAACTATGTTTTTTTCAGTGATATATTTATACATATATATGTATATCTCAATCTATCTATATATATATATTTATTTATATCTATCTATATATATTTTTATAAGTTATGGGAGCACTCCTTCAAGAATTATACCACTCAGCATTCCACGTGTGGATTTGTTTCAGGACAAGGGATACATTGTACTTACAATGTTAGGGAAAATCATCTGATGACAGTTTAAATTAATAATCTGCTGCAAATGTTGTGCCTGTGAGAACTGAACTTCTACATTGGATGCAATTTCCAATATTCACTGAAGACAACCATCATTGGCAGTGAGTTGTCCAAATACCATACATGCTTTCAGTTTAAACAGATTGCCCTTTTCTGAAATCTCTGCATTGCAGCAGCCCTAGAAAAGTGAATCAATGAAGTGAGCTATCCTATTAAGAAGCGACTGTCACTGGGTAGTTAGGTCTGTGTTTCCATAGGACATGTGTTTTTTATGCTGCTAATACCATTTGCACTGTTTGAGAAATATCCACAAAACTTACCAAAAAGTGCTCTTTTTGTCTAGTTTGTGCATGGAAAATTTACGGGTGATCCGTCAAGTGGGAGCTGAGGAACAAGGAAGGGCCCCAAACCGCAAAATCCCCATGAATGTTCCATAGAATTCTTTAGGCAGAGCTACAGCAGAAACTGCTGAATGGAATTTCACCAAATTTGGCAGGAAGCTTGATCTTGGTATGCAGATTGTGCTTTTTGTGATTTAGTGTAAATCCATTCTGATGTTTTTGAGAAACTAAGGTTTAAAATATTTGTGTACCCTCCCCCCCAGGCCTCAAGGGGGACACCCAAAGGGAGCCCCCTGGGGCCAAAATTGATTAAAAAAACGTCAAATTTTGCCACAATCCCAAGGGATCAACAATTACAATGGCAGCCCAGTACTGCATTGTTTAATTGAGGTAAGGGTTTCCCCCTCCCTGAGCCATTATATACCCCGGACGCCCACCCCGAGGCCTCATTCCATAAGGGGTGGGTGGCATGTGCCCCCTCTCCTGAGCAATTATAGGCCCCTTGGAGCCCACCCACAGGGGCTGAAATGGCCACAAAATGGGAGGGGTGCCACATGTCCTCCTCCCTGACCCTTTAAAGGTACTGAGGAACCATCCCATGGAGCTGATTTCTTTAATTAAAGGGGAGGGGGCCACAAGCCCCTCTACCTGAGTCATTATTGACCCCGTATTGCCCACCCCGGGTTTAAAACAGCCCCTCATTTACACCACTTCACCTGTTTACCACTCTACTCTATGCCACTGCACTCTATGCCACTCTACTATACTCTCCTCCACTGCAGTCTATGCCACTGCACGCTACACTACTCTACTATGCACCACTGTACTGTATGCCACTGCACTTTATGCCACTACACTCGACGTCACTCTACTCTTCTTTCCACCACTCTACTATATGCCACTGCACTCCACTGCACACTATGCCACTGTACTTGACTCTGCACCACTGCACTCTATGCCACTGTACTCTACGCCACTCTACTATAGTCTGCACCACTGTACTTTATGCCACTGCACTCTATGCCACTGCACTCTATGCTACTGCACTCTACTCTGCACCACTCTATGCCACTGCACGCTACGCAAAAAGAACAATTGTTGGACAGCATGCAGAACAATGTCATACATTCACCCCAGTACAGAGATCTGGGCCTAAATCCATCATTTTTTTGCTCCCCATGCCATTCTAGTTTGAACCCAGCCATATGCAAATCAGTCTCGACCCTGCGCCCAATGGGAACAGTCCAGCCCGAACTGCCAGGCCAGGTGCTCCCTGGACTGGAAACAAGCATCCTAGGACTGATTTCGGAGTTTCACCCCTCATCAGCCAGGATATCTTGACTCCAGTGGCATGGAGAGCATGGGACCCACGTTCGCAACACTGTTCTACTCTGCACCACTATATTGTAGGCCACTGGACTCTACACCACTGTACTCTAGTTTCCACAAGTCTATTGTACGCCAATTCTCTCTATGCCACTGTATTCTATGACACTGCACTCTACTTTACACCACTGCACTGTATTCCACTCTATTCTATTCTGCACCATTGCACTCTATGCCACTTCACTCTACACCACTGCAGTTTGTGACACTCTACTCTGCACCATTCAACTTAATACCACTGCACTGTACACCAGTGCACTCTACACGATTGCACTCTACTCTACACCTCTGTACTCTACACTACTCTACTCTATTTTGCAGTACTCTACTCTATTCCACTGCACTCTTTGTCACTGCACTCTTCAACACTGTGCTGTATGCCACTCTATTCAATGCCACTGCACTGTACATCACTCTACTGTATTGTGTACCACTGCACTCTATGCCACTGCACTCTACGCCACTCTGCTCTACTGTACATCACAGTACTGTACCCCACTGCACTGTACGCCACTGCACACTACGTCGCTGCACTCTGCGCCGGTCTACTCTGCACTATTCTACTGTACACCACTACACTATACACCACTGCATTGTATGTCATTGCACTCTACTGTACACCACTAAACTCTACTTTGCACAACTGCAACCTATGCCAGTCTTCTCTACTCTGCGCCATTGCACCTCTGCTACTGCCCTCTACACCACCGCACTCTACACAAATGCACTCTGTGATACTCTACTCTGCATCACTCCACTGTAAGCCACTGCACTGTACGCCTCTGCACTCTACACCATTGCACTTTACCATACACCACTCAACTCCAAGTCACTCTACTTTGCTTTGCACCACTCTACTCTATGCCACTGCACTATACACCACTGCACTGTACACCACTCTAATCTATGCCACTGCACTGTACGCCACTCTCTGCTCTACTCTGCACCACACTACTCCACTGAACCCCTGTGTACTATAAGCCACTCTACTGTACTGTACAGGACTCTACACCAATTCACTTTTCACCACTGCACTCTACGCCACTCTACTGTACTCTACACCACTCTACACAGCACCACTGCACTCCACCCCACTGCACTCTACTCTGCACCACTCTACTCTATGCCACTCCCCTCTACTGTATGCCACTCAACTCTACTCTATGCCACTCCATGCCTTTGTATGCCACGCAACTACTCTACTCTATGCTACTGTACTCCAAGGCAGTCTCTTGTATGCCACTCTATTGTACCTCACATCACTCTACTCCACTTCACTCTACACCACTGCGCTGTACAACACTGCACTCTACGGCACTGTTCTCTATGCCACTGTAATGTACTCTGCACCACTGTACGGTACAACACTGAAGTCCACCAACTGCACCTTATGCCAGTGCACTCTACACCACTCCACTGCATGCCAGTGCACTCTTCACCACTGAACTCCACTTTGCAGTACTGCACTCTATGCCACTCTACTCCAGTGCACTATACCCCAGTGTACTATACACCACTCTGCTGTACTGTGCAGGACTCTACACCACTGCACGCCACTCTACTCAACTGTGCACGACTCTACACAAACCCACTGCACTTAATGTCACTGCACTATGTTCTTCACCACTGTACTTAACACCACTGCACTCTATGCTACTGTCCTCTGTGTCACTCCACTCTACTCTATTGTACGCCGCTCGACTCTACCCTTTGCCACTCCACGCCACTCCATGCCACTGTATGCCACTCGACTCTATGCAGCTCCACTCTATGGCACTGTACTGTATGACACACCAATTTAATCAATGTAGTGCTACTCTACTATACACAACTGTACTCTACGGCATTCTACTGTATGCCACTCTACTGTACCCCAATTCACTCTACCCGTCCTCACTCTACGCCATTCTACTCTACACCACTGCACTGTACACCACCACACTCTACACCAATGTTCTCTATGCCACTGTAACGTACTCTGCACCACTGTACTCTACAGCACTGAAGTCCACCCACTGCACCTTATGCCAGTGCACTCTACACCACTGCACTGTATGCCAGTGCACTCTTCACCACTGAACTCCACTTTGCAGTACTGCACTCTATGCCACTCTACTCCAGTGCACTATACCCCAGTGTACTATACACCACTCTGCTGTACTTTATAGGACTCTATGCCAATGCACTTTACACCACTGCATTGTATGCCACACTACTCTACAGTATACAACTCTACTCAAAGCCACTGCTCTCAATGTCACTGCACTCTGCTCTGCACCACTCTGCTCTACGCCACTACACTCTATGCTACTGTCATCTGTGCCACTCCACTCTACTCTATTGAACGCCACTTGACTAAACCCTTTGCCACTCCACGCCACTCCATGCACTGTATACCACTCGACTCAATGCTGCTCAATTCTATGGTACTCTACTGTATGCCACACCAATTTAATCAATGCAGTACTACTCTACTCTACACAACTGCACTCTACAGAATTCTACTGTGTGCCACTCTACTGTACCCCACTTAACTCTACCCCTCCTCACTCTACACCACTGCACTGTAAACCACTGCACTCTACACCAGTGTATGCTACACCACTCATCTGTACTCTTTGCCACTGCACTCTACGCCATTACACTTTACACCACTGCACTGTATGCCAGTGCGCTCTATGCCAATGCACTCTACTTTGGACCACTGCAGTCTACGCCAGTCTACTCTACTCTGCACCATTGCACGGTATGCCATTGCATTCTACTCTATCGCACTCTACATGACTGCACACTGACATTCTACTCTGCACCACTCTACACCACTACACTGTATGCCACTGCACTCTAATGTGCATCACTGAACTCCATGTCACTCTACTATACTTTGCACCACTGCACTCTATGCCACTGCACTCTATGACACTGTACCATATTCCACTGTACATTACACCACTCTACTCAATGCCACTATACTGTATGCCACTCTACTATGCACTTCACCACTCTACTCCAATTCACTGTATCCCAGTGTACTATACACCACTCTACTGTACTGTGCAGGATTCTACACCAATACACTCTAATGTACTCTACACCACTCTACTCAACGCCACTGCACTTCAACCCACTGCACTCTACTCTGCACCACTCTACTCTATGCCACTCCACTCTACTGTATGCCACTCAACTCTACTTTTTGCCATTCCATGCCTTTGTATGCCACTCGACTACTCTACTCTCTGCCACTGTACTCCAAGGCATTCTACTGTATGCCACTCTATTGTACCTCACTTCACTCTACTCCGCTTCACTCTACGCCCTTCTACTCTACACCACTGCGCTGTACACCACTGCACTCTACGGCACTGTTCTCTATGCGACTGTAATGCACTCTGCACCACTGTACTGTACGACACTGAAGTCCACCCACTGCACCTTATGCCAGTTCATTCTACTCCACTCCACTGTATGCCAGTGCACTCTTCACCACTGAACTCCACTTTGCAGTACTGCACTCTATGCCACTCTACTCCACTGCACTATACCCCAGTGTACTATACGCCAATCTGCTGTACTGTGCAGGACTCTATGCCAACGCACCCTACACCACTGCACTCTACACCATTTTGCTCTACTGTATACCACTCTACTCAACACCACTGCACTCTATGCACCTGCACTCTACTCTGCACCACTCTTCTCTATGCCAATGCACTCTATGCCACTGTATTTTAAGCCACTCCACTCTACTCTGCTGTACACCCCGACTCTACTCTTTGTCACTCCACACTTCTCCAGTGCCACTGTATGCCACTCAACTCTATGCTGCTCCACTCTATGCCACTCTACTGTATGCCATGCCTCTACAATCCACATGGTACTACTCTACTCTATGCCACTGAACTCAGCGGCATTCTCTTGCATGCCATTTCACTCTATGCCACTCTACTTACCCAACTTCACTCTACCCTACATCACTATACCACACTTGACTGTAGACAACTCTACTGTACACCACCACCCTGCACACCAATGCACTCTCCACCACTCGACTGTACTCTGCACCTCCCTACCCTATGGCACTGGAGAGTCTGCCACTGCACTCTATGCCAGTGCACTCTACACAACTGCACTGTGCAATGCACCACTGTATGCCACTGCACTCTATGCACTTCACTCTCCTCTGCACCACAATACTGTACACCACTACACTCTACGCTACTCTACTCTGTGCCACTGCACTGTGAGCCACTATAATCTGCACCACTCTATTTAACACCAGTGGTTATGCCACTGCACTGTACGCCAGTGCACTCTATGCCACTTCACTATACTCTGCTCCATTGCATGCCACTGAACTCTACACCACTGTACTCTACTCTTCACCACTCTATGTATGCCACTGCACTCTACCCCAGTCAACTGTACTCTGCACCACTACACTATATGCCACTGCAATCTACACCGCTACACTCTACCCCCACTGCACTCTGTACCCCACTGCACTGGAAGCCATGACACTCTATGCCACTGCACTGTATACCACTGTATTTTATGCCACTGCACTGTACACCACTCTACTCTACTCTGTGCCATTGTTCTTGTTAAAATTAACCTGCTTGGTACATTCCTCCTTCTCTCCTTCCCTGACTCAATTGAAATGCGTTGGCATCTGTTGACCTGAAGGTTCTACAGCTGACTCCAGCTGACTGGAACCTGTGGTGGTGTAAGGAAGTGAGTAAAGAATCTGTTGAACCATACCAGTGTATTCTCTTTGCAAAACTGGCGACACTCTGCTGTGTGAGGACAGCCTCACCACCACCCCCAACTTATTTTCCAGTGGCAGCGGTACAAATTTTCTGGTTGGGTACTGCGATGATGAGACTGTTTTCCTTCATCTCTTCCTAACTACAGTGTTGCTGCTGTTGCCTGCAACTACACTATTTGCACCTACGTGTGGTTGGACTTTGTTCCACCATACACAGAATATTTTGGCTGTTTCTGTGGGGGCTGTGGCATAAATCAGATCTGCAGTTCCTTTTGTTCCCCTACCTTTTAAGTATTTCCATAGGGTCTACGATGGCTGGTGATTGCTCCTGGTCACTATGCCTACAGTTGGCCATGCCGAATTACACAGCAGTGGATGTTTTTGGTGCTACCGCCTTCTGCTCTTTGTGTCATCGGGCTCTGCCCAGGGCTGCACCTGTGGAGGGTGGTCCGTGCACTCTGGTGAAGTGTTCGTGCCGTATCTGCACCTGAAAAGGGTGTCTGTGTTTGGAGTTATGCCTGCGGTGGGCGGTCTGTGCCTAGGAGCTGCTTTAGCTGTCGCCTATCTCTGGATGTGGTCTCAGCAGATGGGAGTCGTCTCCTCTGGTTTTCTGCTTCTGCACAGCTGACTCTTCTCCTTTGTGCGCTCTTGTAAAAGTTTGTTGCTTCGAAGCAATCGCTTCACGTCGCATTGCAGCGGGTGGGAGATCGTCTCCGCTGTCATATTGGTTGGGATCCTGTTATTTGGTCAAATCTGCCTCACGCTGATAGGGACAGATGTTTTTTTTGTATTTTTGCCTGTCAGTTATGGAGAAATTAGTGTCATACTCGTACTCTGCTATTTTATTTCCTCACACTGACAGGAACAGCTGTGTTCTTGGTGTTCTGCATGTCAGTTTTTTTTCCCGCTGATAGGCACATCATTTTCTATGTATATTTCCTAGACTTACCTTTGGACATCATAACTAGTAGCTTTATTGACAGGTTATAACTGAATCATTTGTCATCCCCTAACGCCAGGCACCACCCAGGCAATGTATCATCGTTACCTTGCTATCTGGGAATTTACATACTAAACTTGAGGACATTTTAAGTGTACATTTGATGCATTTGAGGCATCTCTGATTTACATTTGGAATAGTGCAGTAGAGGTACTCCATTTAAAAATAATTTTTTGTATCTATCGTCATGGCTGCAGCTAATACGTTTTTTCAATGAAGTGGATGAACCTAATCTGCCTTCGAAGCAATGGATAGGATTACTAGAATCTTATCTCATTGCTATAGGAGGGAAAAAATTCCCCCTCTGCACAAACTACACACCTTACTTCATAATTCTGGTGTAGAGGTTTGCAAAACAAATAACAACATCTCAGTGTCTTCCCAGGACGGGGAAGAAAGTGATGGGGGATGAAAATGTGTACCAAATTGCTGTGAAGAAATTAGAGAAACATTTTGGCAAAAAGATAAATGTGGTGTTAGAGAGGCACAAGTTTTTTTCTAGAATACAAAGGAAAGGTGAGAAAGTAAAACCGTACATTGCTGGGTTGAAAGGGTTACCTAATACTTGTGAGTTTGAAAATGTTATAGATTCTCTAATCAGAGATTGATTAGTCAGGTGTACTAACAATCCCAAAATCCAGGAGAAAATATTAGTGGTGAATCCTGATCTGAAAGAAGCCATTGATATTGCTGTAAGTGTGGAACATATGGCGAACTGCATTAAGGAATTGAAAGAAAGTAGTGATACTAGTACGGAGGCAAATGTTATAAATACGCATGACGCCGGCAAAGATGTAAGAAACAAAAACCTGAACCAGTCATCACATGCAGGGAAACCCAAGTGTTATAGGTGTGGGAGTCCTAATCATCTTGCTATCAATATTTCTTGTCAGGCCAGAACAGTGGTATGCCACAAGTGTGGACATTTGGCTAGGGTTTGTTCCAAACCTGTGCTAGCTGTGAACAGGATGGACAGGATAAACCACTGGAAGCTAAATTGGTATTCCAATTACAGAATGGTAATAAGGTTACAGGTTTTCCATCATGCGGAATCAATCTTGACAACAAATCAGTTATGGTATTTGCAGACTTGTGTTCACCTTATAACCTGGATGACAAGAACTTGTTCTCTAAAATGTTGCCTGACATGCAGAATAATGTTGAGATACCTGATATCAAACCGGGAGGATACAATGGGGACCCTATACCATTTCTGGATATGACTACCATGGAAATTGGTTTTAAAGAAAGAAACACAGTGGGGAGGGTCTACATCACTGAAAAGGGGTCCAATATGCTGGGGTGGAGACATCAGAAGGAGCTGGGTATCCAGTTAGACCCCAACAGTCCGGATTAGGTACTACTTGTTGGTACTTCCTTGTGTGAGAATGATGTGTGCAATGATTTCCCTCAGGTGTTTAGGGAGAAATTGGGTTTACTAAAGGGTTATCAACATTGCATTAAACTAACAGCTAAGGCCAAACCTGTAGCACATAAAGTGAGGCCTATTACTCACATGATGTTTGCCCAGTCAAGGACAGAACTAGACAGATTATTAGATTTGGGAGTGATTGAGCCTATAGAGAGCTCACAGTGATTGGCTCCAGTGGTCCTAGCGACCAAAACTTCCATCAAAGAAATTATGTTATGCATACATCTAAGGAATCTCAACGCAAACATATGGGTGGACAGACATCCCCTGCCACGCATCCATGAAGTCCTTACCTTGATTAAGGGTGCAGGCTGCTTTAGTGTGTTGGACTTGTCCTCAGCGTACCACCAGGTGGAGTTGCATTTGGATTCTCGCCACCTCACCTCTTTTGTAAGTCCCCTGGGGGCATTTCAATACTTACGCATGCCTTTTGGTCTAGCGTCCGCTGCGTCCACTTTCCAAAGGATCATGCAACATGTGGTAAAGGACACACCTGGGAAGTTATGTTTCCAGGAAGATATTTTAATTCATGGCAAGGATGTGAGGGAGCACAATAAAATGCAGAATTACAAAGGGCAGGGCTCACTCGTAAGAAGGAAAAATGACACATTGTAGTGGGTTCTATAGAATATTTAGGACACAGCATTTCTCGGAATGGCATAAAACCCAAGTTGAACTTAGTTGAAGCCATTCAGGATACTGTGTCCCCAATCAATGTCAATGAACTCAAGTCCTTTTTGGGGCTTTCTGGGTACTACTCCAAATTTGTACAGAACTATGCCAGCATCGTAGAACCTTTACGTAATTTGCCTAAAGCTAAGGTTCCTTTTGCATGGAGCAAGGAGTGTCAGAGCGCTTTTTCTTCGGTGAAGGCGTGTATTGTGGCAGCCCTTCACTGGGCAGATTTGACCCTACCAAACCCACTGTTTTGAGCACGGATGCCAGTAACAGAGGTTTGGGGGCTAGTCTAACATAGTGGGTGAATGGTAATGAACAGGTAGTTGCTTTCACATCCAGGGCTGTAAAAGGTGCTGAGAAGAACTATTCAGTCATGGAAAAAGATGCCCTCGCTTGTTTTTGGGCTGTCAGACATTTTAAGTTCCTTTCATGGGGTATACCATTTACTATCAAAACTTACCACTAGCCTTTAATGTATGCATTCAGTGCGAATGGTTCTGCCAGGACCACACCTAGGATTTCAAGATGGATCTTGGGGTTGGAAGGTTAAAATTTTAAAGTGCAATACCTACCCGGGGCACAGAATGTGGTTGCGGATTTCCTGTCCCACACACCGGCAGAGGTGGGAGAAGACACCTACATTGAAGATGATAGTGAAGTAGTACTGAAATTGATGAGAATGAGTAAAGAGGAGTGGAATGTTCACTTAGAGAGTATATAACAAAGGGTTGGCTGACTAACAAAAGAATTGTTATAGAATCAATGTCCAAGTACTGGTAGGTCAGATTTGAGTTAAGTGTGTGAGACAGTACAGTATACAGGGGGGAGAAGATTGTACCTCCAGAGAAACTGAAAAAGCAAATCATTGGCCTAGCACATGTGGGTATTTAGGACGCATCCTCACTAAAAGCAAAATACGTCAAGATTATTGGTGGCAGGGTATGGGCACCATGGTTGAATCTAAAGTAAGAGACTGTGAGGAGTGCATTAAAAGTGACAAAAAGCACCAAGCCAGGAAGCCTCCTCTTTCCCCAGTGGAGGTCCCAGATACCCCTTGGACCAAGTTAGCACTCAAAATAATTGGTCCTCTCAACCTTAAAGTGTTGAATGAGTGTTTCATCCTTGTGTTGGTGGATTACCACACTCGTTGGGTGGTTGCTAAGTGTGTTCATCAGATTGATACTGACTCGCTTATACGTTTTCTAGAAGATGTGTTCTTTGAAGAAGGCATTCCTGACAACGGGGTGCAGTTCAAATCGGATCGCATGAGAGAATTCCTGGCTGATATTCAAATACAGCATCACAAGACCACTTTATATTGTCCTCTTGTGAAAGGATTGGTCGAAAGGATGAATCGCATGGTTAAAGAATGTTGGCAGCGAGCAGAAATAATTGGGACCCTGGCTAAAATTGCCCTTCAAGACACCTTGTGGGCATATCGCACCACACCTAACAGCATCACAGGTGTTACTCCTTTTGCATCCCTGAAAGGTAGAATTCCTAAAACCAAACTATCTGCCACATGGCAGAACAGGAGTGACATATCTAAGAATCCTTGAGCACTAGAATAGGTACAAGAGCAGGTACGACTTAGGCAAACATGTAAAGATGCCTAATTTTTATGAGGGACAATGGGTCCGGGTGGATCTTCCTAAATCACGTAGAAAAGAAGGTTCCTGGTTCTCAGAGCCGCTCAGAATGGCCAGAGTGGGTCGTAATGTTGTACATTTGGAAAATGGTCACACCTGTAGAATGCACAAAATAGTTCCACATAGGCCTGCTAGTGAACTCATTGTTGACCCTAGCACTAAAAATACACAAATGGGCATTGGTCCGTATGTTCCCAGGAGATCTCAGAGAATTAATTTTCCTCCTGTATGGTATAGCGATTTTAACTTCAAATAAGTATGTGTTCAGTATATCTATATTGACATAGCTATTTTAGCTTCATTAAGCATGTGTCCAGTAAATCTAAGTTTCTCATTTTCTAGCATTTAATTTTTAGCATTGTATATGCTGTGTTGCAATTTCTTCCTGCTCTTTCTCTGCCTCTATATCTCCTTTCCCTTATAACATCTATACTTGTAGCACATAGTGTATGAAATGTGTTTTGTTATCCCTCTTTCCAATGTATATATCCAGTTTGGACCATCCTTTCTGTATCCCTTAATTCTTCCTTGCATAGGAGATGTGTTATAATTAGCCTGCTTGGTAAATTCCTCCTCCCCTCCTGTCCTGACTCAATTGAAATGCACTAGCTTCTAATGACCTGAAGGTTCTACAGCTCACGCCAGCTGACTTGAACCTGTGGTGGTGTATGCAAGCGAATAAAGAATCTGTTAAACCTTACCAGTGTATTCTCTTTGTAATAGTACTCCACTCTATCCCACTGCACTGGGCACCACACTACTCTACTCTGCACCACTCTACGCCACTGCACTCCACACCACTACACTATATGCCACTGTATTCTACTCTGGACTACTCTACTGCAAACCACTGCACTCCACACCACGGCAGTCTACTCTGCAACACTCTCCTCTAGGACAGTGCACTCTATACCAGTGCACTCTGTGCCAGTACACTGTACTGTACTGCATGCCACTCTACTGTATGCCACTCCACACCACTCTGTCACTCACTGCCACTCTACTCTATACCACTCCACTCTACACCACTCTACTCTATGCCACACCACTCCACTCAACTCAGTCCCACTCTACACCACTCTACCTCACTCCACTCCACACAATGCCACTCTAATGTATGCCACTCGTTACTATATACCACTCTACTGTATGCCACTCTACCTTTCACCACTGTACAGCACCCCATTTTACTGTATCCCACTTCACTCTGCCCCACTTCACTGTGCATCACTCTACTCTATGAAACTGCACTATACACCACTCTACTCGACTGTGCACCACTCTACTCCACTGCACTCCATTCCACTCTAGTCCTGTCTATTCTAATCTACTGTACGTCACCCCACACAACTCCATGCCATGCCACTCCACTGTACACCACAACATGAGAAATTAACAAGTACATTTAGCAATACTATTGAAATTACCAAAACATTTTTATATATGAAAGAATGGATACCAAAATAAACAGCAATTATGTGATTAGAAAACAAGTTTAAAAATTAAAAAAACATAAAAATTCCATGAAAAAACGTTAAAGCTTAATTATAGTTAAGAATAGTTCATTTAGTATTCCTCTACAAAACCAACTTAAACTACAAAAATCTTAGAAATACTAAAGTTACAATAAGAAATGAAAGTTATAATTTGTGCCCTGGACTGAAATGTGCTATAACTCACACACCTCCGTACACAGTGTTGTGAACTTGTTAGCCACACTACATTAATTACAACTCGGCACTACCATGCACAGTGTTTTCATGAGTGATGTCATTAAACATGTAATAAGCACCTTATAATGCACTAGGGCGTTGTTAAATAACATATTTTCTTGCAGGTGATACCCCTAGATGAAGCAGGGACACCACCAAATGTGTTTTTAATGTGGTGGGGGGCTGCAGGAAATGCAGCAGCCCCCAACAACATAAAAAAACAGTTGGTCTCATGGGACATGACCCCAGGAGAGCTTACCATATTTTTTAAAAGCACTCCAAGCAGAAGTTGTATGATCTTCAGCTAGAATGTGGAGACCTCTAGAGACTGGTTCTATGGTTGTACCTTGCGCCTTGAAAAATGTTAAAAGAAAGACTCAAAGACTTGTTAAATTATTTTTTAAAGGCTTTATTCAAAATTTTTTATGGCAATCCCTTTAATTAATCATTGGAATGTGTGGATTTAATAAATATATTGGATTACAGTTATAAGTGGCGTTTTGACAAAGCCAGTATGTTTGCCTTACTTATATTGTTGCACATAGTCATCTGTGCGCCAGTGGGGGTTTGGGTGCTGGGCCTGTTCACAGGCCAGAACCTGTACCAAACTCCCTGCAGCGCCATGCACAGCACGGGGCTGGCCTCCAGCGGGAGGTTGGGTGCAGGGCCTAGCCATAGGCCATGCACAGTGTGGGGTTAGCTGCCAGCGGATGGTTATGCCAAAGACCACATGCAGCAGGGAGTTGGGAGGCAGGCCAGGCCCTGCATCCAACCGCATGCTCTGCATGGTGATAGACAGCTTACTTTACGTTAAAAATAGAAATTCACTGATAAAAACAAAGTTTAAAGAGGTGTTATAGTTAGGTATGGTAATAAGATCTTGCTCTGCAATAAAAAAACTTAGAAATTCACTTAAACATAAAGGTTAAAGGGACGTTGTAGTTTGGTGAAAATGTCAGTTAAAGCATACAGGTTTAAACAAACAAAACCACTGAAATTCACAAGAAATATTTAATAACTATGCCCTAAAGTAGTGATGTCATCAGTGATGTCATTTGAGATGTCATCAGTGATGTCACTGACCATGTCATGAGTGATGTAATATAGGACGTCATCAGCAGTGCATTGCGGGGGCACGAGTTATAGTTTCCTCAACTAACTATAACGGCCAAATTTCTCTGGTTTTGTATGAGTGAAATGTCCAACTAACTATAACGTCCCTGAAACCTGTGGTTTTTTCAGTACATTTTTAAGGTTTTTTAAATGCTAATTTCTAACTATAACGCCCCTGAAACCTATGGTTTTTTCAGTGAATTTCAAAAGTTTTTTAAATGCAAATTTCTGACTATAACGTCCCTGAAACCTATGGTTTTTTCAGTGAATTTCAAAGGTTTTTTAAATGCTAATTTCTAACTATAACGTCCCTGAATCCTATGGTTTTTTCAGTGAATTTCAAAGGTTTTTTAAATGCTAATTTCTAACTATGCCTACAGAGGTAGGACATGTGCAGAAAGAAGAAGAAAGGCTCAGAAAGAAGCAAGAGAAATGCAGAAAGAGGCAACAGAAGCCCAGAAAGACGAAGAAAGGAGCAGAAAGAAGCAATAGATATGCAGAAAGAAGTAACAGAGGTGCAGAAAGAGGCCTTGTTGCAAAGTCATCCTGTGCCCCCAACTTTTTTCTGACTGGTACTGGTGGTAACTGACTCTGACTAACCAGGCCCGAAGCCAGTGCTATGCTGAAAGACACTTAGAATACAGTGAAAACACCTACATACACTAGGGTACACTATGGGTTGGGGTACCCCTGTGATTGGCATGACCTCCCCTGTAAGGCCCAAGTACATAATAGTGCAGGGGGGTTAAAACTACCTCTAAGTCAGAGGTGCAGAAAGAGGCAAGAGAAGTGCAGAAAGAAGCAACAGAGGTGTAGAAAGAAGCAAGAGAAGTGCAGAGAGAGGCAAGTGAGGTACAGAAAGAAGCAAGAGCAGTGCAAAAAGAACCAACAGAGGTGCAAAAAGAGGCAAGAGGGGTGCAGAAAGAGGCAGGAGAGGTGCACAAAGAGGCAAGAAAGGTACAGAAAGAGGCAGGAGGGGTACAGAAAGAAAGAAGAGAAGTGTGCAAAGAGGCAATAGACTTCCTGAAAGAAGCAACAGAGGTATAGAAAGAACCAACAGAGGTACAGAAAGCGGCAAGAGGGGTACAGAAAGAGGCAAGAAAAGTGCAGAAAGAAGCAAAAGAGGTGCAGAAAGAGGCAAGATAACTGCAGAAAATGGCAAGAGAGGTGCAGGAAGAGGCAGGAGAGGTGCACAAAGAGGCAAAAGGGGTACAGAAAGAAGCAAGAGGGGTGCAGAAAGAAGCAAGTGAAGAAAGAAGCAACAGAGGTGCTTAAAGAGGCAAGAGGGGTGCAGAAAGAGGCAAGAGAAGTACAGAGAGATGCAACAGAGTTGCCGATAGAGGCAAGAGAGGTGCAGAAACAGGCAAGAAAGGTACAGAAAGAGGGTACAGGGGTGCAGATAGAGGTAAGAGGGATACAGAAATTTGCAAGAGAGGTACAGAAAGAAGCAAGAGCAGTGCATAAAGAAGCAAGAGAGATGGACAAATAGGGAAGAGGGTGCAGAAAGAGTCATGAGGGATGCAGAAATTTGAAAAAGAGGTGTAGAAAGAAGCAAGAGCATTGCAGAAAGAACTAATAGAGGTGCAAAAAGAGGCAAGAGGGGTACAGAAAGAGGTAGGAGAGATGCACAAATTGGCAAGAGTGGTAGAGAAAGAGGCAGGAGGGGTGCATAAAGAAGGAAGGAAGAGAAGTGCAGAAAGAAGCAACAGGGGTGCTGAAAGAGGCGTGAAGGGTGCAGAAAGAGGCAAGAGAAGTGCAGAAAGAAGCAACAGAGGTACAGCAAGAAGCAAGAGAGGTGCAGGAAAGGTGCAGAAAGAGGGAACAGGGGTGTAAAAAGAGGCAAGAGAGGTGCATAAAGAGGGAAGAGGGGTGCAGAAAGAGGTAAGAGGGGTGCAGAAAGAAGCAAGTGAGGTGCAGAAAGAGGCAACAGAGGTGCAGAAAGACGCAAGAGAATTGCAGAAACAAGCAAGAGAAGTGCAGAAAGAGGCAAGAGAATTGCTGAAAGAAGTAACAGAGGTGGGGAAAGAAGCAAGAGAAGTACAGAAAGAGGCAAATGAGGTGTAGAAAGGGGCAAGAGAGGTGCAGAAAATGGCAAGAGAACAGCAGAAACAGGCAAGAAAGATACAAAAAAGGGAAGAAGGGTCCAGAAAGAAGCAAGAGAGGTGCAGAAAGAAGCAAGAGAAGTGAAGAAAGAAGCAACAGAGGTATAGAAAGAAGCAAGAGAAGTGCAGAAAGAGGCAAGTAAGGTGCAGAAAGAAACAAGAGCAGTGCAGAAAGAAACAAGAGCAGTGCAGAAAGAACCAACAGAGGTACAAAAAGAGGCAAGAGGAGTGCAGAAAAAGGTAGGAGAGGTGCACAAAGAGGCAAGACAAGTACAGAAAGAGGCAGGAGGGGTGCAGAAAGAAGGAAGAGAAGTGCTGAGAGAAGCAACAGAGGTGCTGAAAGAGGAGTGAAGGGTGCTGAAAGAGCAAGAGAAGTGCAGAAAGAAGCAACAGAGGTACAGAAAGAGGCAAGAGAGGTGCAGGAACAGGCAGGAAAGGTACAGAAAGAGGGAACAGGGGTGCAGAACAACACAGGAGAGGTGCAGAAAGAGAAAAGAGGGGTGCAAAAAGAGGCAAGAGGAGTGCAGAAAGAAGCAAGTAATGTGCAGAAAGAGGCAACAGAGGCGCAGAAAGACGCAAGAGAGGTGCAGAAACAAGCAAGAGAAGTACAGAAAGAGGCATGAGAATTGCTGAAAGAAGCAACAGAGGTGTGGAAAGAAGCAAGAGAAGTGCAGAAAGAGGCAAGTGAGGTACAGAAAGAGGCAAGAGAGGTGCAGAAAATTGCAAGAGATCAGCAGAAAGAGGCAAGAGGGATGCAAACAAGGGAAGACGGGTGCAGAAAGAAGCAAGAGAGGTCCAGAAAGAAGCAAGAGAAGTGCAGAAAGAAGCAAGAGAGGTGCAGAAAGAGGGAAGACGAGTGCAGAAAGAGACAAAAGGGGTGCAGAAACAGACAACAGGGGGGCAGAAAGAAGCAAGAGAGGTGCAGAAAGAGGCAATAGAAGTGCAGAAAGAGGCAAGTTAGGTGCAAAAGGAGGCAAGAGAACTGCAGAAAGAGGCAAGAGAGTTGCAGAAACAGGCAAAAGGGGTGCAGAAAGAAGGAACATGTGTGCAGACAGAGGCAAGAGAGGTGCAGAAAGAGAGAAGAGGGGTACAGAAAGAGGCAAGAGGGATGCAGAAATTTGCAAAAGAGGTGCAGATAGAAGCAATAGCAGTGCAGAAAGAATCAACAGAGGTTCAGAAAGAGGCAAGAGGGGTGCACAAAGAGGTAGGAGAGGTTCACAAAGAGGCAAGAGGGGTACAGAAAGAGGCAAGAGTGGTGCAGAAAGAGGCAAGAGAAGTGCAGAAAGAAGCAACAGAGTTGCAGGAAGGGGCAATACAGGTGCAGAAAGAGGCAAGAGAGATGCAGAAAGAAGCAAGTGAGGTGCAGAAAGAGGCAATAGAGGTCCAGAAAGAAGAGAGTGAGGTTCAGAAAGAGGCAAGAGAAGAGCTGACGTGGCAAGTGAGGAGCAGAAAGAGACAAGAGAGGTGCAGAAACAGGCAGGAAAGGTGCTGAAAGAGGGAACAGGGGTGCAAAAAGAGGCAAGAGAGGTGCAGAAAAAGGAAAGAGGGGTGCAGAAAGAGGCAAGAGGGGTGCAGAAAGAAGCAAGTGAGGTGCAGAAAGAGGCAACAGTGGTACAGAAAGACGCAAGAGAAGTGCAGAAACAAGCAAGAGAAGTGCAGAAAGAGGCAAGAGAATTGCTGAAAGAAACAACAGAGGTGTCGAAAGAAGAAGGAGACGTGCAGAAAGAGGCAAGTAAGGTGCAGAAAGAAGCAAGAGCAGTGCAGAAGGAACCAACAGAGGTGCAAAAAGAAGCAAGAGGGGTGCAGAAAGAGGCAAGAAAGGTACAGAAAGAGGCAGGAGGGGTACATAAAGAAAGAAGAGAAGTGCAGAAAGAGGCAAGAGACTTGCTGAAAGAAGCAAAAGAGGTATAGAAAGAACCAACAGAGGTGCAGAAAGAGGCAAGAGGGGTACAGAAAGAGGCAATAAAAGTGCAGAAAGAAGCAAAAGAGGTGCAGAAAGAGGCAAGAGAACTGCAGAAAATGGCAAGAAAGGTGCAGGAAGAGACAGGAGAGGTGCACAAAGAGGCAAAAGGGGTACAGAAAGAAGCAAGAGGTGTGCAGAAAGTGGCAAGAGAAGTGAAGAAAGAAGCTGCAGAGGTGCCGAAAGAGGAAAGAAAGGTACAGAAAGAGGGGACAGGGGTGCAGAAAGAGGTAAGAGGGATACAGAAATTTGCAGGAGAGGTGCAGAAAGAAGCAAGAGCAGTGCAGAAAGAAGCAAGAGAAGTGCAGAAAGAAGCAAGAGAGGTGGAGAAATAGGGAAGGGGGTGCAGAAAGAGGCATGAGGGATGCAGAAATTTGCAAAAGAGGTGCAGAAAGAAGCAAGAGCATTGCAGAAAGAACTAACAGAGGTGTAAAAAGAGGCAAGAGGGGTGCAGAAAGAGGTAGGAGAGATGCACAAATTGGCAAGAGAGGTAAAGAAAGATGCAGGAGGGGTGCAGAAAGAAGGAAGAGAAGTGCAGAAAGAAGCAACAGAGGTGCTGAAAGAGGCGCCAAGGGTGCAGAAAGAGGTAAGAGAAGTGCAGAAAGAAGAAACAGAGGTACAGAAATAAGCAAGAGAGGTGCACAAAGAGGCAAGACAAGTACAGAAAGAAGCAGAAGGGGTGCAGAAAGAAGGAAGAGAAGTGCAGAAAGAAGCAACAGAGATGCTGAAAGAGGCACAAAGGGTGCAGAAAAAGCAAGAGAAGTGCAGAAAGAAGCGACAGAGGTACAGAAAGAGGCAAGAGAGGTGCAGAAACAGGCAGGAAAGGTGCAGAAAGAGGGAACAGGGGTGCAGAAAGATGCAAGAGAGGTGCAGAAAGAGAAAAGAGGGGTGCAAAAAGAGGCAAGAGGGGTGCAGGAAGAAACAATATAATGATGTTCCGCATATAAATGTCTCGCCCCAGATGTTGAAAAAAGAAACAAGAAAAAGAAGAAGAACACCCATCTCTGCTCTTTTTCGAAAAGGTACCTCCCACTGACGACCTGTTCGATTACTGTCCAAGAGATATCGTCTGGGGTGTGGCCTTTTTCCAGACGATATCTCTTGGACAGTAATCGAAAAAGAGCAGAGATGGGTGTTCCGTCTGAATACAAATGTAAAAGGTCTAAATGATGAAATCCCATGGGGCCAATTGTAAAGATAACCAGATTGTCAGAAAAAACCGGAAGCTGCTCACTTCCAACATACGGATCCCTGTTTTTCTTTGGTATATGGACCCCTGTTTTGATTTCTTTTCTTCTTCTTTTTCTTGTTTCTTTTTCAACATCTGGGGCGAGACATTTATATGCGGAACATCATTATAGTCTCACAAGTACAGTTAAACCCTTTACATAAGCTTAGCCACTAAAATGGATAATAACTAGCAGATATTTTGGCTGTATGGCAGAATCTCTTTTGCCCCACCTTTTTGTACGATTCTTTATTTTGAGGAAATTATCCCAGAACTCCATATCATCTATGTTGTTTGGGGGCCTCCCCTCTTTTTTGCAATTTTTAATTTTTTAATTTTGTAAACAGCACCATCCCAATCACTGCTCTTAGATCTATCTAGGAAATTGTGCATTTTTTGGCAAGGCTTTGGCACAATATAAAGGGCCATCTTGTAAATTCACGTTCTAGTTTCCGAACGAAACCGGCCTACTATAAAAACCGGTCCTATTATTTATATATTATTTTTATATTATTTATTATTATTTTTCTGCCATTTACCAATAGTATCAATCCAACTCTACAGCACCAATCTCTTTTCTCCAAGCATTCTAACAATCGACTGCATCCAGGAAGTGGTGCACTTTTTTGGCAAGGCGTTGGCACAATAAGAGTGGCCATCTTGAAATTCACGCTCTAGTTTTTCGAGCAAAATCGGCCCACTATTGATGCCTATTCACACTGCAAGAATAGCCGACTAGCAAGATTATTATTAAAAATATTCTGTTTACAAACCACGCCTCAATACAGCGATTACCAAAAAAAGCACTGATCTACCTTGACTCTAATAAATTCATTTTCTCAATCTATCGGACACTGCACCTTAAACCCAGGAAGTGGTTTTTACAGTTTTTTTTACCACCTTATTAGCACAATGTGAGCCGCCATCTTATTAACATGTAACGTTCTAGTGCCCAGGAACAAGCCATTTCGCGGTCTTTTTTTGCAATTAGTACCGGTTAAATACCGAGTTCAAACGCGTCTACAGCAAGCCACGGAGCAGCACGGAGGTATGGAAAGCAGAGAGCATATCCTATTTCATGTAAGTAAGACTAGAGCCAAGTCTTTAAACCCTGGCTCTGCAATCCTTGTTCTAAGAAGTTAACTATTTTGCTTTACACGCATGGCGAGATCAGTTAACCTTAATGCTGTGCGTTTTCTAATTTTACCCTCAGTGATGAATCCAAGGCAACTTCACCTTCAGTGCAAGCTCATGATGCCTGACAATCGTTCTAAGCAGTGTATGTACACCATTAATTTTAAAAGATAAACTTTTTTTCCTTTTTTTTCATTTTTGTAATTATTTAGCAATGAGCAAATACACGCTAGTCGGCATATCTGCACATCATGAGGTGTGAGTCATGACACCATAAACAGCGCCCTCGGACAGCATAGAGTGAGAACGCATGTATGATAGTATGTGTGATTTGTTTTTTGTTTCACTTTGTGTGTATAAGTTTCAATGAACCTAATATCATGTTCACCTAAAAGTGGGCAGCACTATCGTTAGCTATGGTACAAAAATAGTGCTTGGCCCAAGAAAAATGTATCAGAAAAGCAATGCTTTAACTCAGAAAAATATATCACTAAATAATATTGACCAAATGGTGGAATTCCACATTATGGTGACGTGTTGAGAAAACGAATATTCAGGTTGTTTATTTTATGTTTCTTATTATTTCAGATACCAAATTTGGTTTTTTTGACTACTAGGGGCCATTCACCCCCTATTTTTTCGGTCTGGCTTATTTTTGCAGACTGACTTTTGAAAGATAGGCATACTACATATATAAAAATATTATATTTGAGTGCAGTAGGGATCAGACTAGGTCCTGACGAGTAAAGCAGTGGGGACTGCTTACTAAACATGTTGACCCAGTAGGAGGTATCATATTAAGGTACACCCCCTACACCACCCCATTTTAGTGTTTCCAGCTAGGGAAGTGAATAAAATCTGTTTTTTTCCACTAGCTAGGAAATTTTAAAAAAAACCCTTTGCATCTTTCACTGACTCTACCACTCTCACTCCCACACTACACATAGCCTATTTTCACAAACATCAAGTGCTCCCACATATTCGTAGGTTGAGGCACGCCCCGCCCCGTAGAGGGACGGGAAGACCCCCATTATGAAGCATGACACTACAGGATTCGTAGTGTGTGAGGGGTATTTTAAAAACACGTAGTGCTTTTCCCTGACATTTCACGGATCAGCAATACACACTTCTTCTTAAAAATCACGAAGAAAACAAAAAATTATTCACTAGTTACCACACAGGGTAGAATCACATTGTTTATAAAAGTTTTACAGGAGGTAGATTCTACCTGTAGACCTCTACACTCCCTCCTTTTGTTATTTTTCACATTTACGTAAATCCTCTGGCAGAGAATTCCAGTATATTGGCGCCAGATAGGCCACAGTTTTGCCTCCAGATCGTTTTTCTTGAAACGAGGGACCACCAATAACATTTTGCTTTCAGATCTGAGACACCTATTCGGGCAGTACACTTTGAACTTCTCCATCATATAACTCGGGCTAGTGCCATAGAGAGCTCTGTGAACAAAGCAACAGAGCTTAAACTTTACTCTCCGGCGAATTGGGAGCCAATGGAGAGTGTTCAATAATGGCCCGGGCGAGGTGCGGGGTGGTTTGTTAAGAGTTAGGCGTGCAGCCACATTCTGGACGATCTGCAGTCTGCTAAGAGAAGACTCGTTCGCTGATACCAATAAAGCATTACAATAATCCAGGCGACCTATAATCAAAGCCTGAATTAAAGTTCTGCGTACAGTTAGGGGTAGCCAGCTGAACACTCTGCGCAGCAGGCTCAAGGTATGATAACAGATCCCGACTGTGGTCATAACTTGATCCTTCATCGATAGATGTGCATCCAGCCTGACCCCAAGATTTTTTGCCATGAAGTAGGTAGAGGGGCGGGGCCTACCACTGTCGGCCACCACTCAGGGGACCAGGAAATTGATGCAGCACCAAACCGAAGGATCTCAGTTTTGGCCGCATTTAGCTGCCAAAACATCTATTATGCATGAACCGTTATACCTTAGGGGTTCATTCATGACGTCTTCCGCTGTCCGATTCACGTCAATGCTAACATTGTGAGGTACCTCTCAGGTATAAATATACCTTCC